>CM062639.1:1949254-2312441 GCA_025617555.3 Puccinia polysora
ATGCCTTAAAAGGTTGGTACACAAATTTTTTCCTAGGGGAGAACTGTGATTAAATAATTCCTTTCATTTTTGGATTTTTGTTTGATGATTTCTTCATTTTTCCAATTGATTCTGTACATGCTGGAATGAATTGGCCATAATTGTGATGTCAAGTACACTTGATTTTTTCATTCTTGATTTCCTTCACCAATGCAGGGAGAATAAAAAATTCTGGACAGCAAGCATATATATCCAAGGTGGGGTTGGCATTCAGGTAATCAAAAACAGTTTCCATATTTAGGGGGTTTGTTAATTGAATATTTGGAGAGTGATTTAGAATGGTCTGCTTGTGCAAATTCAATGCAAAAAAAAGAGATCTGGATGCATCCCTGCTGATACAATGTTCAAGATTCAAAATATCCAATATCACTAGAGAGAGCACAAATGGTCTTTGATTGAGTCTCCAAGGGATTGGAGAATAATTTGATGTATCAAAGATGACTGAATCTGAATGAGATTCAGACAAATGAAAAGCTGAAGCCAAGGTGCTCTGTAATTTTCTTGGTTTGGATGACCTTGGTGCACTGCAGGAAACTTCAAAATATTTCTGATTTGATTTATTCCTGGGTGGAGTGATTTTAGTTTTTTCTCTTCTTTCTATGTGATGTTGATACTGGGTAGTTGAAAAATCCAACCCAGGTCTTATCCCATGAATTTTCATGTGGGTCTTGGAATCACAATCATCACATTGGCAGATGATGTGCTTGTTTTGTGATGGTGACATTCTAATAAACAGTTCTTACTAGTGTTGTGTGTATTTTCTTGCCAAATGGTAATTCAAAAAACCTTAATGGGGGGATTAAAGTAGACAAAGTAGACATCTTATATAGAATTGTACTGAGTAATTTCCTTAAACAATTTCATCTCAAAATTGTAACCAAAATCAAGTGGATGAGTCTTGGAACTGATCAAGCAATGGGACCCTCTTGGAAGATTGAAAACTCAGTTTCCATTGGGATGGTAATTCAGCCATTATTTACTGAATTGAAGCACAATGAACTAAGAAAGCTCAAATATTTTTACACGGAAAGGAAAAAATCCATCTTCAGAAATGAAAGTCTTTTGAATTATGCAGCAGATGTATGTTTTGGTTCTTTTCCATATGGGTTCATCAATGTTGTTGGCTTCAAGTTCATTTAGATTGGAAACAATGGAAATGAGTTTGAGACAACTGGAGGCTGGGAAATTTCTGTAATCACTACGACTCAAAAGAATCCCACAAATTCATGAAACACAAAAAGCAGCCAAGAGGGAATAACATGGCGTTGAAGTGTACTCCTTGGGAAGTTGATCAAATTGGGAGTTATAAGGCTGAAGATATTTTTCTAACCAATTGATTTTGCAACTGGCTTTTAATATGGAAAATGAAATCAATAGATTGTAGAAATTATCAACAAGCCAGTCTAGATCCTTTAAATCGATTTTGATACTTCTTTCATTGGATGATGCAGTGGAATCAGGGATTTTGGAAGTGGTTCTATGGCTGGTAAGACATTTTATGAAATACTGTATCATTGCTATCTCTTGTGCCAAGTCATCATTGGGGTTGGTTAGAACTTCATATGCTGGTAAAGGTTTGATATCCTTAGCAACCAATGCAATGGAATGGAAAAATATTTTTTCCCAATTGTTCTGTGGATGCTCAGTAGGATGGAACAACATATTGAGCAGTTAAATTAATTAATGACCCAGTAAATTTGATCAATTAGTGTGATTTGCTATTGTGTGAATGTTCCAAACATCTGCTTTCAAGAATGGTTCAATCAACAATGGCTTGAAAACATTGATTTGTGATTGCAATCAAAAAAAAAATAATTCAAATCAACATTGAGGATTTGATTCAAAAGTAAAGTTTCAACAGACCATCATCCAGCATTTTCTTCAACCACTGTTTGATACCAGTGTTAGTCATTGTACGGAATCCAATCATTGATTGCAGGGTATCAGTTTAGCTGCTCATTGGCTTGAGTTTAATTATTTGCATGGTGTGAAGCTTGACTCAAGATTTGTGTGCCATGGAATAAGCATCATAGAGGAGTGTTGAAGAGTAAAGTTGAACTATAGTAAGGATTGCCTTGGTGTGTTTCATGAATATGGTGGATGCATTTGATTTTTGGCTAGGTTGGAATTTGGAAGACCCTGGAAGTGTGGCAGAAAGAGAATTGGCTGTTGGAGGTGGATTGTTCTGAGACTTGAATGCAGATTGGAACTGTGAATGTTGCTTTGTTTGGTTTTCAGAAGTTTCTGTTGGTATTGCCTTCAAAGGATCAGATTTTGCAGGGGGATTAGGTTGAGGCTGGGGCTGATGGGGGACTTCACCGGGAAATTGGAGCACATCAGGATAAATGGTCCCAGGTGGTGGGGGTGGCCAATATTCATTTGCGGTAGAGCTTTGAAAGTTGGATGGGAAGGGTGCCTCAAAATCAAAAAATTTAGACACTGGGTTTGGGATTGTCATCAGTTTTGATCTGCTTGCTTTCAGGAAAAATGATATCTTCATTTGTGGAACTTGAATTTGATGTGAAACAATTCCGTCTTTTGGAAGGCTTGAGAGTATATTTGGATTGATGAGAGCGTTTAGATAGCAGATTTCCAGACCCTATCTTCACCTGCTCTTCAACTGGCAGATCTTGACCACTTGACACAACTTTTAAAATCAAAAATTATTGGTTATCATAGGATTATTGGGGAGAAATGGATTTCAATCAATGTTCTAACCTCTATTGGATTCATCTATGGCATCCATAGCCTTCTGAGCATGTTCACAAACTGACTTGGGCAAGGCCTTATCATTTTGGGCTTTTTCAAAGTGGTGTTGCATTTGTTGAATATTTTCAAGGAACTCTGCCCGGGGAACTCCAGAGATCTCTGACCCATCTAGGAAGTTCCCGGTCATTGGTGGAGGTGAGGGGGTCTTTAAAAGGTTCAAGATTGGATCTTTGTTGTGCTGCTGGTTGTGGCCAGTGGGATGCAGGAAGGTTGGTAGACATTGGATTTTGTTGGGCTGTTGATGATGGTTGTTTGGATGTTTCATTTGCCAAAAGTGGCATGGTAGGTGGGAAGACGGGATTTGATGATGGATTCAAAGGAGCAGTGTTTGGGACATTGATGAGGTCAACTGATTCAAATGTTAATGAGTATATGAATGACAAATTATTCGCAGAAATTTCAATCCATGTTGCATGAGCAGGGTTAATTTCTGGGATTTGGGTCAAGAAACCTGGCTGGGAAAGGTCACTAGCTAGGAGATCATTTGTTTCAGGATCAAATAGATCACAAAGATGAGGAGAGGGATTTCTATTGTTGGGGGGAAAGGACATTGCCTGACTCATGAGCGCCTTATATGATAAATATATGGCACACAGGAAAGGGCGGAAATTTTGATGAGGAAGGGATTGGAGATCCACTGGATCCTGGTATTCAAGGCAACCATGGGAATCAAGTGAAGAAAAAAAACTGTAGTTTTTGGGTGAGCAGATTTACAGGCAAGCATGTAGAATATGCATTTTTCTTATTCACACAATTCACATCCAAGCATGCAATGCATTTTGACTGATCAATTGTGAGATTTCCATTGTGGCAACATAAAATTTACATGTGGGGATAATTTTTTAATAGAAACAAGTTGTGGCAATCAAGATAGATGAAAAAAATAACATCTGGATGAAGAAGCCAGCCAATTGATAAAAATTTCCTCCCTTGCACTATGTCCACCAAAATTTCCTGAACCTGTTACTTGTGCCTTCTTACATACCTCAGCCAGGTTTTTGTTAATTTGTACTTAGATTCCTAAGCGTGTGAAAGGACTGCCAGGGGGTCTCAGAAATTGGAAAGTCTGATGTAACAGATAATTTGATTCCCAGATTACATCAGTCCAACCATCATTGCATTGAAATTCAATATAAGTCTGAATCCCTGGAAAGACAAATTGTCCATATTGAACATCAAAGCCCTGGTTTCTATGGGTAGTTTTGCCTGTCTCCTCAACAATACCGCAGAAGCCACCATAAGCCATATCACTGATGTCATTATCAAAATTAGCTGAATTATAAAATTCATTCCAAGTGGAAGTTAAATTGCCAGCAAAAAATTCTTCACGGGCAGACCAATATGTCTAGATGATGCAAATCCTGGTATTGAAAATTGATGCATTTGATCAATGGATTGCCTGTGGAAACCTGGAGCCATTGTTTTTGTGAAGATACAGACCCACAGTACCGCAGGAGTAACGGATAGATAGCCAGGAGGAAAGTGGGAAAGAAAAGGGAACCTTGAAGACTCATGCGGAACCACAGCGCGCGTTGTACCCAGCGCGCATTGTACCTTAAATAGCTCCTGTATTGTTCCTACTCTGTTGATTCTCTTCTTTCTTCTCTTGTCTGTTCTCCTGGTTATTCTTCTCACCACCATCAGGTGATCCCTAGCTTCTCAGGCCACTATTCCTTTCTGTCTCACTCGTCGCGTTGTCTCAGTTCCTAACATCGGGTGGTTCCTATCCATAAGGTGAAGATCAATCTCTCTCTTTCAATGATGTCTCCTGTCTTGATCAATCTTGTCTGAAGTCTCCATTACTGGTCTGTCTCTTAAATATCTTGCTTGACCGGTAATCTAACAATGGTCTGTTCTCCGGGTTATTCTTCTCACCACCATCAGGTGATCCCTAGCTCCTCAGGCCACAATTCCTTTCTGTCTCACTTGTCGCGTTGTCTCAGTTCCTAACATCGGGTGGTTCCTATCCATAAGTTGATCCCTAGCTCCTCAGGCCACTATTCCTTTCTGTCTCACTTGTCGCGTCGTCTCAGTTCCTAACATCGGGTGGTTCCTATCCATAAGTCTCTCTCTCCCGGATGGTATTTCAACAAGTTATGAGCCCAGCAATCCCTGGAAATCTCTCAAAAAGCTTCCATCATCCCTCTCCAATCTAAGACTTCATCCTGGATCATCCCCAGCGCACGCCGTTTTCTCCTCCCCCTTCAACTCCTACCAACTCAATAAATAGTGTCGACTCAGAAGAAAATCAGTCTCACTACTCTTCCACCTATTCTGACAAAACGGAAATCATCCTTAACCCTCTCACCAACCCTTGCTCTCAATCTCTCACACCAACCAAGATGGGAGACGATATCCTACAATCCAGCATTCCCAAACTCACTGGTCCTAACTTTCCCAGCTGGAGGAATGCAATCATCACTCAACTAGGCTTCAAAGACCTTGACAAACTCATCAAAAAGGATCCTCCCCTTGAACCCACTCTTCAGGAACGACTCCAATTAAAGCAAGCGACTACCTTTATTCAGATGCATCTCAATCATCAAAACTACACTATGTTTGTGGTTGACCCGTACCAGTACTTACCCAAACAACTATGGGACTCAATCTGTTCCCACTACGCCACCAAGTCGATGGAGAACATCTCAATAACCATTGGCAAAATTCACAATATAGACTTTACCTCAGGAAACCTGTCCATGGCAATCAACCAATTCTGGGAACTATTCAGACTCCTTTGTGAAGTATCCGCTGGAAAATTTGATAGCCATACTCTGGAAGCAATGTGGACTTACCACATACTTGAGTGACTACCCAAATCCTTTCACGTCTTAAAGTCCCTTAGGTACTCCAGCTGCAAAGATGCCAACCAAATTGAACTGCGAAGTCTTCTGGCAGACCTAGAAACCAAACTGAGAAGGCAGGAGAAAACCACAAGCACTAACTCAGCTCTATTAGTAAGAAATCCAACTCCTTCCGCTTTGGGGTCTAACACCAATGACAACCGCAAAACAAAGAGACGACCCTTCTGCTCCGATGGGAAACACAACCCACTCACCAGCCACTCTGAAGAAGAATGTCATCAACTTCATCCAGAGCGGGCAATCACCTATTATCAAAGTGTCCTGAAAAAACGATCTCAAGGCAAGGACGGGGGACATCAAGCACACTGTCTTACCTCTTCCCTCTTACCCAGCTCAATCATCCTGGATAGTGGAGCCTCCGGTCACTACCTGAAGGATCAAAGTCAATTCCACACCTACACCGAATTCACCTCATCACTCTATGGCGCAAACGGATCACTCATTCCCATTATTGGAGTGGGTAAGGCCATTCTGAAACTTGAATCTGGAGATCTCTGGATTGAGAAAGCCTACCACGCTCCTGACCTGTCTCACTCACTCATTCCATTATCCGCCTACCTCCTGCTTGGCTACTCCTTGACCCCAACCAAGGAGGGGTTCAAATGCTGCAACAACTCGGAAACTCTTCTCTCTGGAAGTATTATTGAGAACCTCCTTGTCATCCACACTTGTACAGACCAAGCCCTCACCACTTTCTCTAAATCCACCAAACTCCATCGGGCGCTAGGACATCCAAGCCAAAAGTATCTTGAATCCGCCTATCCAAACAAAGCAATAGGTCCTGTGGATTGCTCTTTGTGCAACTTGTCAATGATGCACAAGCAGCCATTCTCCGGAAAATTTCCTCAACTGTCCACAAGACTTGAAATCATCCACATGGACCTATGTGGACCAATCACGCCCTCTTCAAAGGGAGGAAACAGGTACTCCTTGAAGATAGTCGATGGATTCTCCAAATATCAATTTCTATTTACGATGGAAAGGAAATCTTGGACCCTTGAGCTCGTCAAACAATTCCTAAAGATAGCAGAAAACCAAACGTCTCAAAGCGTGAAATTTTTTGTCTTCAAAAACGGGGGCAAATTCACAAGCAATGACTTCCGCAACCTCCTCCATGAAAAGGGCATCACTCACCTGACTTCCGCCCCGTACACCTCTCAACAGAACCCATTTGCGGAGTGCGGAAACCGAATCACTATTGAGAAATCTCGGGCAATGTTGCTGGACAGTGGACTGCCTCTGCAGTGGTGGGGGGAAGCAGTAAGTACTGCCGTCTATCTGGAAAATCAATCCCCAGACAGCTCCATAGGAATGAAGGCCCCTTACAAAAAATGGTTTGATCGAGACACTAACCTGTCCAATCTAAAACCTTTTGGTTGCAGAGCCATTCTCTTCAAGGAAAAGCACCGCCAATCCTCCAAGTTCTCACCCTTGGGGGTGGAATGCATCTTCCTTGGCTATGAGGAAGGGCATCATTTGTATAGGGTGTGGGACCCAGTGGCCAACAAAATACACGTCTCACACCACGTTTGCTTCAAGACAAGCGTTTTTCCTTATCAGATGATCAAATCTCTTATTCTTCCTTCTGACTCTGAATCTCAATTAGTTACTTCTTCTCTCTCCTTTTCTTTACCCTGTTCCTTTTCAACTCCTCCAAATTCTTGCGAGTCTCTCCTTGCTCCTAATCCCAAATCTCCGCCTTGTGCACAACCGTCCGATACTTTTCCCTTGCCTTCTCCACCTTTTTCTCCCCCTTCTTCCGTCTCCTCTCCTCCCTCTCCCCACTCTCTCCACCCACCTCCACCGCCCACCGGCTCTTCACCATCTACCCAGCCTTCTGATCCTTCCACCTCTCTCAAAGGATACACTTAAGTTCCCCACTACAAACACGCCCCAAACAACATTGACTTGCGCTTGGGCCCGCATCAAATCATCAATCACCCTCGTTGACGTCACGCAAAACTAATAGTTGAAGAACCCTCCAATCTCGCTGACCCCACCTCTTATGAGGATGTTTGGCAAAGATCCAATGCCGCCGACTGGATTGCTGCTGAGGATTCTGAACTTACCAATATCACTCGGCACGGAGTGTGGGAAGTGGCCAAGAAACTACCTCACAAAAAGCCTTTGGACACCATCTACGTATACCGATGAAAAAAGAATGCCAATGGGAATGTGATCAAGAAAAAGGCGCGCCTATGCGTACTTGGGAATAGGCAGGTTGAGGGAATAAACTATAACAAAACGTTTTCCCCAACAGGTCGGGACTCCTCTCTCCGTCTCTTAGTCATGATAGCCGCTTCCCAGAACTTTGAACTTGACCAGATGGACGTGCGTTGTGCCTTCCCCAATGGTCTTGCCGACATGCGCGTCTTCATCAAACCACCCAAAGGAGTGAAAGTGGATCTGAAGCCCTCCGAAGGCCTTCTATTGAAGAAATCACTGTACAGCCTCAAGCAGAGCCCCTGGTGCTGGTACAAAGCCCTCTCATCTTTCTTCTCTGGGATTAACTTCCAACCCACGCGCTCCAACCCTTGTCTTTTTATTTCTGCCGACCCGTCCAACCCCGTTCTAATCTTTGTACATGTGGACGACTTGGTAATCACCGGCCGAAACATCAGTCCAGTCAAGGAAGCCCTCAAATTGAAGTTTGAAATGCACAATCTGGTTCCATGCGAGTGGGTACTGGGAATGAGGTTAACTCGCGATAGCGAGCACTGCACCATCACTCTCAAGCAGGACCAATACATCCACGATATGCTAGCGGAGTTCAATATGCTGGACTGTCAACCAGTTACCTCACCTCTGCCTTCCAACTACCTGAACAACCCTTCACCGCCCTCAGCGCCGTCCTCTGACTTCAACTACCGTCGGGGGGTAGGACTTGTACGCTACCTGGTCCAGAAAACCAGACCAGACTTAGCTCATGCTCACAGCTACTTCTCCCAATTCCTCAATAATCCCACGTCCCACCACCAGTCCTGCTTCTTTCACATGCTTTTCTATCTTCAATTCTCCGCTCAGTTTGGACTAACGCTTGGGCACCACCCAAATACGTCATGGGCCCTGCACGGCTACGCTGATGCGGACTACAGCTCCTCCTCTGGCCGCAGAAGTTTCTCCGGATTGGTTGTGGCCCTCAACGGTCTCCTTGGTTGGCGCTGCACCAAACAGCCGGTAGTCACTCTGTCCACCACCGAAGCAGAATACCAGGCTTGCACCAAGACTTCTCAAGACCTACTCTGGTGTAAGCAACTCATTGGTCAAGTATTTGAGGCTTTTTCCCTTCCCATTCCGCCCGCTACCCTGTTCTGCGACAACAGGGGAGCCATTGACCTCATCTTAAACCCTCTCTACCAACATCAGACTCGACACATCAACTTCCGGCTTCATTTTCTGCAACAGCACATCCACGGCGATGACTTTAATCTGTCTTACTTTGCCACCAGTGACAACCCGGCCAACTCTCTGACAAAACTCCTCTCGCCCAAACTGCTTTTCCAGGCCAACAATCGTCTACGCCTTACCAACTAGGCGACTCCCAATCAAGCACGGGGGCGTGTGAAGATACAGACCCGCAGTAACGCAGGAGTAACAGATAGATAGCCAGGAGGAAAGTGGGAAAGAAAAGGGAATCTTGCATACTCATGCGGAACCACAGCGCGCGTTGTACCTTAAATAGCTCCTGTATTGTTCCTACTCTGTCGATTCTCTTCTTTATTCTCTTGTCTGTTCTCCAGGTTATTCTTCTCACCACCATCAGGTGATCCCTAGCTCCTCAGGCCACTATTCCTTTCTGTCTCACTCGTTGTGTTGTCTCAGTTCCTAACATTGGGTGGTTCCTATCCATAAGGTGAAGATTGATCTCTCTCTTTCAATGATTTCTCCTGTCTTGATCAATCTTGTCTGAAGTATCCATTACTGGTCTGTCTCTTAAATATCTTGCTTGACTGGTAATCTAACAATGGTCTGTTCTCCAGGTTATTCTTCTCACCACCATCAGGTGATCCCTAGCTCCTCAGGCCACTATTCCTTTCTGTCTCACTTTTCGCGTTGTCTCAGTTCCTAACATCGGGTGGTTCCTATCCATAAGGTGATCCCTAGCTCCTCAGGCCACTATTCCTTTCTGTCTCACTTTTCGCGTTGTCTCAGTTCCTAACATCGGGTGGTTCCTATCCATAAGGTGATCCCTAGCTCCTCAGGCCACTATTCCTTTCTGTCTCACTCGTCGCGTAGTCTCAGTTCCTAACATTGGGTGGTTCCTATCCATAAGGTGAAGATTTATCTCTCTCTTTCAATGATGTCTCCTGTCTTGATCAATCTTGTCTGAAGTCTCCATTACTGGTCTGTCTCTTAAATATCTTGCTTGACCGGTAATCTAACGATGGTCTGTTCTCCAGGTTATTCTTCTCACCACCATCAGGTGATCCCTAGCTCCTCAGGCCACTATTCCTCTCTGTCTCACTCGTCGCGTCGTCTCAGTTCCTAACATCGGGTGGTTCCTATCCATAAGTCTCTCTCCCCCGGATGGTATTTCAACAGTTTTGAATTCATTTCCCAATATTTTTTCAATCCTTGGTAGACAGTTCACAAGTTTAATCCAATGCACATGTTTCTGGGTTGTGTTTACTGAGGCAGGCACTGGCACATACTGGCCTGGGACAATTGTTTTTCAGCCAATATGATATAGCCAATTACAAGGATTTGGAATTTACCAGCGTTTTCTCCATGATAGCCATAACCTGGACGCCAACCATATGCTTTCATTATCCCTGAAAAGAAGGAGCCATTTTGCTGGTTTCCATAGAAAGATCCCAACTGTACAAGAGTGGTGGTGAAAAAGCAGAGCTCAGCATATTCCACTGGACTCATATCACTCCATTGAGTAAATTTAACTGCTAGGCCAATTTCCTTTTTTCCATTCACATGCACAACAGCAGGCCCTGGTGGCCTGAGATACCTGTAACATTGGAGTACCTCCTGTCTATGGTGGATGGAATGAACATCTGGACATTGAATTGAACCCAGGTTTTTGGGTTGGTTGCAAGAAAATGACAATCCTGGTAAATGCTGTAGCATTTCAATTGAGGCCTTTTTATACAATTCCTGTTGGTTCCTATGATTGTAGCTATTCTCAGGGAATTTTGTGGCCATGACATGTTTTGCAGAGTTTCTCCGTGGTGGATGCATCCCCATGGAGTGGACATTGACATGATTCTGAGCTTGAATTTCTGTCATAATCCCCTGCATGTCATTCTTTTCTTAAAGTCTCAGGGCCTGGCGTTCAAGCTCTGCTACTGAGCAATGACATTCTTTTTTCTGCCAATTGAGAAAATAATGTCAATAAGTGTTTTTCAAGTGCCTGTCAGAATTATTTTATTGGAATGAGATGAGTGATATTAGGAAACTCAAGGAGAAAATAAAGGAAACGTTCAATTTTTTGGGCATGGCGCAGCCACATCCCAATCAATAAAATACCATCATTGATTAGAAAGAACTTTGCATGGTTTCCTTAATGGAGGCATTCACACAAGGCATTCAATCTCTGGCATGCTGTGGTTGAAAACCCAAAGCACCTTCCAGGGAAAAAAGGAATAAGTGAAGGACTGGGTTATTCAATTTTTTCAAAAGAATACCAGATGGATTGTTCATTTTCAAATTTAAATGGTTGGGGGGAGAATGTTGCTGAGAGGAAAAGCAAATAGTTTCAGGCTTTTATATTAATGCCAATGGGGGAAACCAGCCTGTGGGAGAATTCATCATTGGCTGGCGCCTGTAAGCCTTCTTTCAGCATGATTCAACGGGGAACGCTGAAATCTGGCCACAAATCTGTGACCGCTTTGGTGTTTCAGCATACAGAGGCAGGTGCGCGGTCAGCAGAGCAAAGGGGTACATCTCAGACGCTGTAGCAGCACCTAATTTTATTTTCTGATGACTGTGGACAGTAAAACTTGTTGGAGCTGTCCGCTGTCACCAGTGATGTCAAACAGATTTGCTCTCAAGCCACTACAATGACTGGATTCACTGGTGACAGCGGACATCTTCATTTAGTTGCCTGTCCACTGTCACCAGCAAATAGTGAAACAATTTGCTCTTGAACCTCCACATCAACTGGATTTGCTGATGACAGTGGACAGGACAGCTTGAAGTGATTAGCTTAGGCAAATGAGCAGTATTTAAAGCAAAAGAAATGGTGAACACCTTGTGTCATTAATTGCTGGTGGGCTCTCACAATGGGGCAATAGATTGGATGATATTGGTGATGAATTTGATTGGATGATGAATGGATGATGGAAAACAGCAGGGAGAAGAGAACCTTAAGTACAAAAGATTGGCCTCTTGTGAGCCCATGATAAAACAAACCAAAAGGCAAATTTTCCGCCCCAAAAGAGCTCTACAGGCTCTAAAGGCCTTGTTACTTGGTTTGGGCTATATCAGCCCACATGGCATCAGTCCCTGTGTCAGCCTCCTGGATGCCAAGACCCTTGCTATCGTTTAGCTACCAGAGGTGGTAGAATAAATAATAAATATATTATTTAATAAATGCAGCAAAAATCCGTAAAATATTTGGATTAAGCTTATTGCAAGGTTAAGTGGTTTGGTTATTGTTTATTGTTTGAAATCAATATAAATAGATTGATTATTAAATATTTTAATAGAGGGGCCACAATTATATGGGGGATCTTTAACAACTCTCTTCAGGGATCTCAGTATGAAAACACGTAGTCCTGGTTACTTTGGGCTCTTTAATTTAAAGAATATTTTACCCAAAGATAATATGTATATAAAATAAACAGTGGAGTGGCAGGGCCTTGTAGACAAGCTACCACAACAGAGAAAGGATAACAAAACTTTCTGGTATATTATGAAATCCTTTGGGTATCTGTTTGAGACATGTACTGATGGGTTAAACCTGTATACTGGGGTTATAAGGTTGCTCAGCAGTTTTGATTGATAAAAAAGAGGTTGAGGATGGATATTACTGATCATAAATTGCCATAAATCACTTACTTATCTCTTATAAGTACTTGATTACCTTGGCACGGTGTCTGGATATGAATATAACTGGGTCTCTGCCAATCAATATCCTCAAAAGAGCTCTTTATTTATAGCTTTTGGAGTCCCAATATGGTCCTTATGAGGGTTGTAGGTGCTCAAAGGGACGGACACTAAGGCTAGCAGGGTAACCAGGAGTAGCCTGTCATGTGTTCTTTGTGCTTTATCACGGGTGGCATCTAATTCCTCAGGGTATGGGAATTAATACACTTTATAATAGACATTAGGACGTGTGAATAACACCAATCTGTCCCATTTATGTATTATTTAATTAATTATACTTAGTAAATGTTCCCAGTTATTTAATAATTATATTAATCAACATTTCTAAAGACATCTTGATTTCAGGTAATTTCTCATTATGTATTATATAACTGGAGTAAAATTCATAATATTGATTTTACTCCTTATTTTCAAGTTCCAGTTGATTTACTGAGATAATTACTTAAAAATGTAAGTCATGTGAATTCATGTAATATTTTTACATAATTAGTTTTCTTAGTATTTCACGAAGATATTGATGTCTAGCAATTCTCATAAAAGTATATCAAAGTATTTTAATATATTTTTAGAAGTTGTCATGGGCTTATCTTTGACATTCTTGGTACTTTGAATTATATTAAATAAAAAATACGTTTAAGGATTATTTATGAATTTTTATATAATATTATGTATTTTTAGACTTTCTAATATCCACGGGAACATTTATTACATATGTAGAAAGTTCCTGTGTAGGTTGTAGCATGTTTGCGCGGTACCTGAGCCTCTCAGGCCGCCTGTCACTCTGTCAACCCGTAGTCCCATGGCTGCTTACTTGTCAGAGGCCCAGGGCTGCGTACACAACCTTGACAGAGTGACAGGGCTATATCTCAGCTGCGCGCGGGTGCATTGGCTGCCGCGGCTGCGTGCGGGAATTGTGACAAAACACATTTCCGTCCGTAACTCCTAAAATATACACAACACCTCAATTCTGACTGAATTTTAGGTGTGAAACCTATATGTGACAAAGGGTGTGAAATGTTTAATTGGCCAAAAAGCTCAATAATGGAGCTGTATTATTTTGGTTTTTCTTTCCTTAATTAATTATAAATATAAGGAGTTGGATTTCAAGGGTGGGTTCAGTGAGTGACCCTACCTAATTTTGGGTGGAGAACCTATTTCCGTAATAATATTTAAGGTTTTTCTACTCCTTCTTAGGTCAATTGTATTATTATTATTTTTATGTTATTTTTGTTACTTTTGCAGCTTGCTCTGCAATAGTAGCAAGCTGACATTCCCCCACTTCAAGATATGGCCATATCTGAAAAAATCTGGATGAAGTTGGGAGAAAAAATTAACTTCATATGTGCTTCAGTTCCTTTTGCTGGCTCTGTAGTTTCTGAGATTTATTGTTCCATCAGGTATATTATTTCCTGGTAACCATTCATCTTTGTCTGCAGATTCTCCTTTGTATCTTACCAAGTATAGTCTGATATCTTTTCCTTTTACTCTCTCTTTCTTATCTCTCAATATCCTGCTGACTTTCCCTTTTTCTTTTACAGGTCAGGTTCTATTGGGATCATTGCTGGAGGGAGGTTGCTGCCTTCTCTTGGTTCCAAGTGTTTGACTAGGCTAACAGGAAATACTGGATGTTTCCTTGATAATTCTTCACTAAAGACTACTTCCACAGCATTTTTGCCATGCATCTTCTTGATAACAAATGGTCCAAAAAAGGCTGGTTTCAGTTTTCTGTTGCCTGCTAGGTTGTTGAAATTGGTTGTTGATATCAAGATCTGATCTCCTATTTTAAATTCAGGTTCTTTATGTGCTTTGTCCCATCTTTGTTTGTTGTATTCTACTGCTTCTTCTACACATTTCTGAGCATGATTGTTTGCCAGATCTATCATCTTCTTAAATTCAAGAGATGTTGGATGAATAGTGGCTAAGTTATAGTTCAAGTTATTCCTAGCTGGGAGGTTTGGAATCCATCCTCTTTCTAGTATGTAAGGAGCTTCTTTGGTAGTAGAATTTTTATTGCTGTTATAAGCCATTTCTAGGGCTTGGAGTAGGCTTACCCAATCATGGCAATAACCATCTGAGTTTTTTTATTCTAGACCAAAGCTACAGAACCTCCTTAGCATATCTTCTAGGGTCTGTATCATCCTTTCAGCTAATACGTCAGTTTGTGGATGGTATGCTGTAGAAAATGCTGGAGTAGTTCCCAATATATCCTGTAGATTCCTCCAAAACTCAGAGTTGAATTTGGGGTCTCTGTCACTGATTATAATCTTGGGAATACCCACATCAGCTATGATTCTATTCCAGAATAGTAAAGCTCAATCCATAGCACTATATTCTTTTTGGTTAGGTAAGAATTTTGCCTTTTTGGAATATCTGTCAACTATAGCTAGGTCAGAGTTATATGAATGAGTACCTCCAGGGGGGAGGCCGGTGACAAAATCCATATTGATGATTTCCCATCTTTTTGTAGGTTCAGACATCTTCTGTAAGAGTCCAAACCTTTTTCCAGTATTTTTATTAGATTTCTGGCAGGTTTCACAGCTATTAACATAATCAGTAGTTACTTCTTTCCATTCTATCCACCAGGATATTTTTTTTACTTTTTCTAAGTTTCTTTCTGTGGATAGATGCCCTGATGAACAGTTATCATGGCATTCCTGGAGTATATTTTGTATATTTTCTTTCTTTCTTAGTACTAATACGCTGGAATGTTGGTGTCTATAGTAAAGGAGACCATCCCAAAAGGTAAACCTTCCTGCTTTAGAGGGTTTAAGTAGTGAAGCAGGCAGGCTTTCTATCAAAGCTGCTTCTGGGGATTCACATTCCATAATGGTAATCAGCAGCTTGATTTCAAGAGAGTAGCTATCCCTTACTAGGTTGAAGAAAGCAGTATCTAATTCACAGAAGTGGTTCCCCATTTTTGAAGCACTCAATGCAAAAAGATTGATTTTCAGGATAGGAAAGATATCTTGATCTTCAGGGTCATATTCTGGATTGTTAGAGTCATTCTGCAAAGCATTCCTACTTAGACTATCAGCATTCTGATGTTTAGCTCCAGCTTTATGCACTATAGTCATCTGTCCTCTATACTGTTGTATAGCAATTTGCCACCTGAGCATATGTCTGCTGGGAGTTTTCATGTTCATAAGAGTTCTTACAGCATTGCAGTCCGTGATTACTTGAAAAGTGGTGCCTTCTAAGTAATAGTGTTGCTTCTCTAAAGCCCATACTAGTGCCAAACATTCCAACTGACTGGTCCCATATCTCTTCTCTGTATATTTGATCTGTCTAGATATGAAGAGTGCGGGTTTTTCTACTGGTCTATCTTCTTCTATCCTTTCCCAATGTAAAGCAGCTCCTAGCCCTTCCATTCAAGCGTCAATGTACAGTTTGAAGGGCTTGGAGTAATCTGGTTGTATAAGTAAAGGAGTAGAGGTCATAGCTATTTTTAATTCCTTATAGTTTTTTATTCTCTCATGAGTCATTTCAAATAGGGTGTTGTTGTTGCATACTTCATACAGACTTTTAGTTAGCATAGAAAACTTTTGTATGTATTGTCTGTAATATCTGCAAAAACTAATGAAAGACAGTAATTCTGTCTTGTTTTGAGGCATAGGTCTATTCATGACAGCAGCTATCTTATTTTGATCAGCAGCTCGAGTTAGTCCAGAGACTATATGTCCTAAAGCTATAAATTCTCCGTAGCCAAAGTTGCATTTCTTCATGGACACCTTTGATCATGCTCTGGAGATTTTCTGGAGTACTAATCTTACTTGGTTAATATGAGTATCCCAGTCATCAGAGTATATGATAACATCATCTATATATACCATCATCCATCCTTGTCTGATGTAAGTACCTAGAACTGTATCCATAGTTCTTTGGAAGTGTGATGGAGCATTCTTTATACCAAAGGGCATCCTAAGATATTCATATATTCCCAAATGACAGATTATTCTCATAAAACTCCTGCTTTCAGGGCTTATTGGTATCTGGTGGAAGCCTTTAAGCATATCCATAGTAGTGATGTACTTAGCCTTGGACAAGTTATGCAGAGCATGATCAATCCGGGGTATAGGATAATAATCAGCTTGAGTGTAATTGTTGAGCATTCTGAAGTATACTACCATTCTTGACTTGTCATTATGCCAAGCTATGATTAGAGGTGTGGTCACATCTACCTGTTCATTATGTCATACTTTCCTTAATACTTTTAAGTCTATCAGTTCTTGGATATTTTCCTCAAGAGCTTTTCTAGACTTAGGACTAGAAGGATAGGCTGGCCTTCTCAATTTAGGACAATAAGGAGGCTTAATGGTAAATTTCAATACCATATCATGTCCTTTAATATCACCAATGGGATGATATTTAGGACAAAAAGCATTCTGCTTCTCAAAGCAGACTTTCAATATATCTTTCTTCTGTTCTTCAGAAATTTTCATATTCAGAGATGCTTGAGAGAAATTTTCTTGGTCAAAGTCTTCTAAATGCTTTTGATAAGTAGAGGAAGGGAAGTTAGACTGAATAGTGCATATCTTAAACTTCTTATCCAAATTGCCTCCTACTGTGAAGTATCTTCCTCTACTCTGGAACACGTCTATACCATATAGACATAAGGCATCATTACCCAATATCAGGTAGTCACATATTCCGTTGAGCAATACTAAAAATTCCACTTGTATTCTCAAATATCCTTTAGTGTGAGGTAGTATTATAGGAGAAGTCCATACTCCAATAGCATTCATGGTAGAGTTGCAAGAGATGAACCTGGCTTTTGGGACGGGAAAAAGGTGTTCTTTTCAATTTGGGTCCCATTTGTTTAAGAATTCAGCACAGAAACATGAGCAAAAGGCTCCACTATCCAGTAATAACCTTATTAGTCTGTTTTTATACAATCCTGTTGCATCACAAGTTTGACCAGTGGTGTAACTTTTCCCACTCATAGGTTTAACTGTTAATGGTTTGAAATCAATAATATTTCTATGAATTATGGTAGGATCCCATTTTTGGGGCAAGCTAGAATCCCCATGGATGTTATTGATTTCTGCAGAAGTGCCTATATCTCCTTCTATAACATTAACAGGGTTGGTCAGGATCAATTCACATTCAGAAAGAGATCCTTCAGTATCAGCTATATCTTTATAGTTCTGATTCTCTTCAACCTCCTGTTCTCCTTCCAAGACTGCTATCTTCCTTTTTGGTAATGGGCAGTCTTGTCTCATGTGCCCAGTCTTGTTACAATTCCAACAAGTTTCTGGAATCCTCTTGTTATCCCTATTCTCATTAGGTTTCTTATTATCATAGGCATTTATCAGAGGAGGTTGTTCTCTGGTTTTGTTGATGTTATAGTTCTCTTTGGGTCTGGAAGGGGCTTTCTTTTCCAACCCATTCATGTCTATAACTTCTTCTAGCACATTGATTAGAGTGGGCAAGTCGGCATTCCATACTCATCCTACATCTTACACTATGGTTAAGGTTGCCAGGACACAGGTTGAGGAGTCTTTCATTTACTTCCTCTTTATCAGCATCTGGATAGAAGCACTCCAACCTTTTCTTCTGTTCCAAGCACCATTTGTGAGGTTTATCCTTGGAGGGATCAAATAAGGAATTTTCAAAATTTTTCATCATTTTCCTTTTCCACATTCTAGAACCAAATTGCTCTTTAATCAAAAGTTTCCAAGAATTTCATGGTAAGGATCCTACTTCTTCTCTCTTACTGATAAACCAATCCAATGCTACTCCTTCAAATAGCCGGGGTAGCCTGACTACAGCTATAGCTTCTGGTAGGTCTTAAGAGTTAATGGTGTAGTCAATAAATTTAATAAAATTTATATGATTGTATTCTCCTTCACCGGAGATCTTGGGCCATTCAGAAATAGGGGGTAACAGTTTGAGTGCTTGCTTCATCTCACGAGTAGGACTAGGCCTAAAGGTATCAATCCTATGCATTCCTAATAAGGGTGGTGCATAAGGAGTAGTGGTTTGTCTTGGAGGCTTTGGTTCCTCTTTAGTACTCCCCAAGGGGTTGGTCAGACGGACTTTCAAGTCTCTAAGATCATTTTTGATCAGAGTAAGTTGCAGGTCCACTTTGTTATTAAGCACATCCAACTTTTCACTAAGGGATAGAATAGAGCTGTTAGTGGTGGTTGCCAATTCTTCTTTTAAGGGGTGGAAAGACATACAAAAATCTTCTTTTATTCCTGATAACATATTGTCAATTGTTTGAGGCTGTTTGATCCTACCTTGATTAATTTTCTCCAATAACTGTTCTGTGTGTTCTTTAATTTCTTCCATTCCTACAGTCTTTGTTTGTTTATTCATCAATTTTGCTACCACTGAGGTTACTTTATCCATTTGGGTATAAACCCTGTCCAAATTTTCACAAACAATTTTGAAATTATGACTTATATCATTAGAAAAGGAAGTAATTACATCAGAGGTTTTTTTGGGCTCAGAATTAGAAGCTAATTGTTGTAAACCTTTTTCCACTTTTGAGCTAGGGATATTATCTGATCCCAGTCTTTCTTTCCCTTTGGCTTGAGATGGCAAGAGGATCTCTTCTTTCCTGATCCTTTGCCTTTCATTTGGGCTAATTGATCCCAAGGATTCAACTTTTCTACGTAGGATTCTACCTCTTTCCTTGGAATCATTTTCTGAAGAGCTATCTGGGTGGCTTTTTCCTGGGAGATTATCTTTTTCATAGAAACCATGTCCTCCTTGGCTTGGTCTTCTTTGAATTATTCCCAATATTTCACTTGCTCTTTGAATAAGTCTTTGGTCCTGGCTTCCTTGGCCAGATTCTTCTGGGGTGGCTGCAGGGAATCTTTTTGTAAAGGAGGGGGGCTTGATTCTACTACCTTCTCTGTCTCTAGGTTGGGAGAGGGCAGAATTGATTGGTGCTGCTCCTTGTCCATCAACATTTGATTCAAGGGTTCTAGTCCCTTCATGGTTGTCCTTATTGGTGGTCTCACGGTTACTGAGAGCTGTTGGCAAAGATCCATAGGAGGGAATTCTTCCTGAGGCTCTTGTGTTACATCTATTCATTTTTAGAATAATATGTTTATAAGTGTTTTACAGAAAAAATCCGTAAAAATAAGTTTTATTCAAAACTCACTTAAATTGATGTTCAAAGGTACCAAGACCTATTGGGGTTAAATTGGTCCTTAGTAGGTAATCCTACGGGGTCTTGGTGTGTTCCAATGAGTTCTTCACCTTCCAAATCAATATTTTCAGGGAGTACAGAGATATCTGGGATTTCCTGATCCAATATATCAACTTCAGTGGCAGTGGTTTCTGGTACAGGGGGGTTCACTGATAAAAATTGTATTTTATTGGTTAATAAAATATATCAATATTATTTTCTTTAAAAATAATATGGTAATGCAAGTTTTATACTTACTTTTCTATTTCAAAAAGTAATTTATACCATATTTTTTCCAAGCTTTTTGTTTTCTTAATAGAGCCTGAAAGTTGATACACCTTTCAAGATCTTCCTGTTCAAGTAGTTTATTTAAGTGTTTATGTGCAGAAGAGATATTAAGTTGCTCAGCTTGAGTTGAAGCTTTCCAACCAGTAGGTGTATAATTTTTAATATATTCTTCTTTTCTTATCTTTAAAAGATTTAAAAAATATATTATTAATTCTGCATTGTTTTTTAAATCCACTGCAAAAGAATTGAATGATAAATCACAGTTATCAAGTCAGATAAATTTATTTTTGATTTTATTTTTTTGTGAAATATCTGGTCCAAGGTATTAAATATAATAAAATGGAATATTTCCCAGCCAGAGCCCAATTTGTCAGCCTCCTGGATGCTAAGACCCTTTCTATCCTTTAGCTACCAGAGGTGATAGAATAAATAATAAATATATTATTTAATAAATGCAGCAACAATCCGTAAAATATTTGGATTAAGCTTATTGCAAGGCTAAGTGGTTTGGTTATTGTTTATTGTTTTAAATCAATATGAATAGATTTATTATTAAACTTTTTATAGAGGGGCCACAATAATATTGGGGATCTTTAACACCTCTCTTCAGGGATTTCAGTATGAAAACACGTAGTCCTGGTTACTTTGGGCTCTTTAGTTTAAAGGATATTTAATCCAAAGATAATATGTATATAAAATACACAGTGGAGTTGCAGGGCCTTGTAGCCAAGCTACCACGACAGAGAAAGGATAATAAAACTTACTGGTATATTATAAAATCCTTTGGGTATCTGTTTGAGAGGTGTACTGATGGGTTAAACCTGTAAACTGGGGTTATAAGGTTGTTCAGCAGTTTTGATTGGTAAAAAAGAGGTTGAGGATGGATATTACTGAGCAGAAATTGCCATTCAATCACTTACCTATCTCTTATAATTACTTGATTACCTTGGCATGGTGTCTGGATATGAATATAACTGGGTCTCTGCCCATCAATATCCTCAAAAGAGCTCTTTATTTATAGCTTTTGGAGTCCCAATATGATCCTTCTGAGGGTTGTAGGTTCTCAAAGGGACGGACACTAAGGCTAGCAGGGTTACCAGGAGTAGCCTGTCATGTGTTCTTGGTGCTAAAGCACGGGTAGCATCTAATTCCTCAGGGTATGGGAATTATTGCACTCTATAATAGACATTAGGACATGTGAATAACACTAATCTGCCTATTTATATATTATTTAATTAATTATCCTTAGTAAATGTTCCCAGTAATTTAATAATTATATTAATAGAAATTTCTACGGACATCTTGATGTTGGGTAAGTTCTCATTATGTATTATAAAACTGGAGTAAAAGTCATAAGATTGATTTTACTCCTTATTTTTGAGTTCCAGTTGATTTACTAAGATAATTACTTAGAAATATAACTCATGTGAATTTATGCAATATTTTTAAATAATTAGTTTTCTTAGTATGTCACGAAGATATTGATGTCTAGCAATTCTCATAAAATTATATTAAAGTATTTTAATATATTTTTAGAATTGTTCATTGTCTTATTTTCAAAATTCTTGGTACTTTGAATTATATTAAATAAAAAAACATATAAGGATTATTTATGTATTTTTATATAATATTATTTATTTTTAGACTGTCTACTATCCACAGGAACATTTATTACATATGTAGAAAGTTCCCATGTAGGTTGTAGTATATTTACGCGGTACCTGAGCCTCTCAGGCCGCCTGTCACTCTGTCAAACCGTAGTCCCGCGGCTGTGTACTTGTCAGAGGCCTGGGGCTGCGTAAACGACCTTGGCGGAGTGACAGGGCTATATCTCAGCCGCGCGCAGGTGCATTGGCTGCCGCGGCTGCGTGCGGGAATTGTGACAAAACACATTTCCGCCTGTAACTCCTAAAATACACACAACACCTCAATTCTGACTAAATTTTACACAACACCTCAATTCTGACTAGATTTTAGGTGTGAAACCTATACGTGAAAATTTGTGTGAAATGTTTAATTGGCCAAAAAGCTCAATAATGGAGCCGTAGTATTTTGGTTCTTCTTTACTTAATTATTTAAAAATATTAGGAGTTGGATTTCAAGGGTGGGGTCAGTGAGTGACCCTACCTAATTTTGGGTGGGGAACCCATTTCTGTAATAATATTTATGGTTTTCCTACTCCTTCTTAGGTTAATTGTATTATTATTATTATTATTTTATTTTTGTTACTTTTGCAGCTTGCTCTGCAATAGTAGCAAGCTGACACCCTGTGCCCTTACAACCAGCCTATTCCGGTTATTTATGTTTTTTCCACCTCAATGGGGCTGAACCAGCCCCTTAGCTGTTCAAAACCCTGGCCGGTTGGATATTACAACCAGCCTGTTACCTCACATGCTAGCTGGTTGCCTCATGCAACCAGCCCCTGGAAATACCAATTTCCAGCAGGGACCCAGGGCACACCTGGGTCTGGTCGCAGACACACATGGGGGGGGTGTGACCAGCAGACATTCTGTCCCCCCCCTCCTTCTCACAGATCCCTGGAGGGGGCAGTCAAACCCCCCTACCAGGGGCCCTGGGGGTTGATACCCCCAGGGTGTTGTCACACTAGGTGGGCTGGTGGGTGGTCAGGTCCCCTCCAGCCCATTGCTCCTCCCCCTTGGTAAAGTGGGGGGGAGAGTGCCCCTACCTTTGTGGGGGAGTGGTTGATTCCCCCCCCCACCGCCGGTCCCCTTGATGTGACTGGCCTAGCCACCACCTTTGGTGTGGGGTGATCAAGTCCCCCCCCACCCCAAACAGATAAAGAGGATCCAGCAGATTCCATGTTGAAGGGTTCCTAAGAGATCCAAACAAGCAGAGTTCCAAGGTGGCTGACAAGTGTGTCAAGAGTAGAGTTTCACAAAAACAACAAGGATCTTGCCCAGATGGTGCACAATTGGGATGACTTCCTTCTGGACCAAGCTGCCTCCACGGATCAGATCTGAAAAAAGAACAAATGGAAAAAGAAAAGAAAAAAATTGGATCAGATTTTGGAGTTGATTCTTCAAGTTGGGACTGTAAATCCCAAGTTTGCGGGTTCAATCACGGCCCGGGGGACCAAATGTAAGACTCCAAATGGTGCTAGGCCGTGGCAGTTCTGTGGAGGGGAAAGGTTCTGTTTAGGCTGCCCTCCTGAGTGTTACAATAATATTTAAATGTAACCAAGATCAAGGTCCAGAACCTGGTAAATGAGGAATCAAGGAGTTGAGGATAAAGATGATAATAGTTTGGTAGCGATGGAACAGCACTATCTGAGACAAGATTATGCAGGGAAAAACTTGAACAAAAGAAGTTAAAGTCTGCTTAGAGTTCAAGGAACAAAAGCTGTTGTATTTAAACAACGCCCACAAGCTAATAACTCTTGTCGTCAGCAGAAGATTGGGGAAGATCAACTCAAACCCAAGCAACCTCCAGGTTCTCAATGAACCTGCCCAACTCTCTGCAATCAAGCGCTTGAAGGGTACCAGATAACTGAGGGTGGCTGTACAAGACAAAGCACAATGTTTAAGAAGCTCTAAAGCAAACAGTAACTGATTTGAAGCAAGGATAACCTCAACACTTCTCAAGGGACTCAAGAGTAGGCTGGAAGAATGCAACTTAAAAGAAGATAAAGGGGAGGTATAACACTCCAGGTCTTAAGCTTAATAAGACCTCTTCAATCAATTGTGATTGGCTCCAGAAAGATGATCAAGGATCAGGACCAGTATGGTCAGAGAAAGGGATCAAGGAGTGGTATAACACACTCAAATATTCCAACAGACAGAATTTTTCTTCAACCAGCAAGGCTATTGGTTGGTGATAACAATCAAGGATCAAGGGTTGAGTATGGAGGCTCAAGGATCAAGGGTGTGCTGATTTCATGCTGGATGATTCCATGCTCTCTTCAAAAGGCAGGGGAGAGCCCCTCCTTATATGGGCAGGAGGCCCTGTTAGACTATGTAGAAGAGAGATTTACAAATAGAGCGGAAAAAGAAAAAAATCAGGTGACCGGAAAAATTTTATCACCCAAGCCGGTGGAAATCCTTCTCATCCCTTCCTTCACCATCTCTTGTTTCCGTCCATGGATGGGCGTGCGCAACAACACCGGAATCACCCACCCCTTGTCCGAAGGCAGATGGGGTGGGAAAGGAAAATTAACTAGACCACTGCGGATGTCCGCGGGTGGTAGTCAACACTTCTCCACCCCCATGTGGAGATGGAAAGGGGGTTGGAGAGTCCCAGGAAGGACAAAAGATGAAGTTTTTGGGAGCGCGGATGGGCGGATAGGAGATCGGTTTGAGGCAATTGAGTAAATCCTGACGGCTTGAGATTTGGCAACTGATAGATTGAGTGAGGTGGGAGATTGACGGATAAGCGCTTGGAGGTGCGGTCGGGATGGGTTTGGTAAGTCATGGAGGAGCGCCACGCAACGGTAACAATGAGGATGAGCGCCGCGCGACGGCCAAGGATAAGGATGAGGGACGCGGGACAATATTAGATGAGTGATGCGCAATGATGACTTTGAGCAGCGCGCAACAATGACAATGCGGATGAGGGACGCGCGACGCGCAAGGATGAGGATGCGGATGAACCTGAGGATGAGTTGGATTTGTTTTTTTTTTTTTTTTAGATGACGGACGGTACGTTTGCGCAACCGTTTATGGATCAAGGTCTTAAGGTGGCCAGGGTGTCCAGGTTGGGGCACCACACTGGTCACTCCTTGCAACCGGTCGCTGGCTGGTTCCATCCAGCCAGCCCTCACCCTCCTCCTTGCAATGGCAAGCAAGGGGAGGGGGAGGAGCCGGGGCCTCCAGCCCCGCCAAAGCCGCAACAGGCTCAACAGCTGCAAGCGGGGTGGGGGGGGCTCCATTTTGAGTCCCCCTAGCCCCTACAAAGGCCCCGCGCAAGCCGTCGGGCCCCATAGACGGGCCAAAGGCAAAAACAGCGGCCCCAAGCGGGCTGCAACACGGGTGGCATCCCCAACTGGGCTGAGACACAGGAGGCGGCCCCAATGGGCTGCCCCAAGCACAAAAACTAAGTAAAACATACTTTGGCAGGCCAGCTTGTCTGGCCAAGTATGTCCAAAATAAACCTTGGGCCAAATTATGCCCATACAAGCCCATCTGGCTGTATTTTCCCATATACCTCACTGGGCCTGTTAGTGCCCGTGTACCAATAGGCCATTTTCCCCAAATCTGTGACATCTACACAGGCCCGTATGTTCTGTGTGAGTGTCCAATGGGCTGGGTTGGCCCATATGTGCATCCCATTTGGATTACACTTATAAGTAGCACACGTGTAAGTGCATACATATTTTAACAGCCCCAACACTGTATTTGCTGGTGACAGTGGAATGCTTCATCAAGTTGTCCAGTCCACTTCCACCTGCAATACCCATCCCACTGAAAGCTGGAGAAGACCTACCTCCTGTTGAATTGGATTAATTGAGTGAAACAATTGAACTAGCCTCACCAGATGGACTTCTATCACTCTCAGAGTCTTTCTCACTCTCATCAGCTTTGGCAGGTAAAAAGATAAACCAACAAGCTTGCGACTGCCAAGCAGTGGTGGGATTTCTTTGGATGAGCTTGTTTAGTAAACCAAAGACGGTTGTCAAGATGGCAAGCAATTGATGTGGTTGGAGCAGGGGATCAGATAATTTGTCAGCTTTGGCCTGTAAGACGCCAAGAGGCAGTGTGCACACACAAAATCCTGCCTTGATCTCCCTCAAGCTAGCCGTCTCTTGAATAGTCTTCTGAGTGAGGTATCTGATGGTGATCCTACTTCTTGAAGGGTTCAATTTGTTTTGGTCACACTTGGACTGTAAGAGAATACAACCACCCAATTGTTTAAATTTGATGGCTATCTTGATGAGCAGATTATGATAGGACAACATCCTCACCAGTGAACTCTTTTTCAAAGCCCCACCATTTCAGCAAGACTTGTTTGCAAGAGGCACCAGTCCAAGATTCTGGCACAACAAGTTGATGATCTCTCTTAAGATTGTCTTATGATGGCTCGTATGATGATCTTTGAATAATGGAGAGTTTGGAGAATCCAATAAGAAATAGTACAAGGATTGAGGTGGATGATGGAAGGGGTAAGTATAGGGTGGTAGCAGGATGATGATGATCATTTAAAAGTTCCAATTGGGAGAATTACCTGGCGGTGAAGAAGAAGTTCTTGTTGGCATGATCTTATGGCTCCATGGAAGCTCAATTGGACCAAGGACTATTGGCTAGAGGAATGATTGGTTTGATGCATTTGGATGAGAAAAGAAGTTGAGAGTGGATGATTAGTATATTTCAAGTAGATTGATCAATCTTTGAGCCCCAGATGTCAGAACTATGCGCGTCAAGGAATGGATGGTCTTTCTTCCAATAAAGACAGGCAGTGCCAATGCTCTTGAAGCAATCGGTACACCTGGAGACAGGCTGATTCAGGGTAAGAACCCTGGGGTTGCAACCCAACCATTTCCTAGATACTGTAAACCATGCCCTGGAAAAGGCGCTGAAACTTCCACCTGTCCACTGCAGCTCAAAACACTACCCTGGGCGTCATCAGCAAACTATCAACCAGCAAACGCCTGCCATAGCTGGGGATGGTGTCCCAAACTCTGGCGCTACTTAAACTGCAACAACAAGTACGTTTAATCTTGATCTCTTAATCTCACATTCTCCATCTCTTGGCCCAAGCGTTATCACCATCTATTGCCCAGAAGCAAACTAAATCTAACAAAAATCTAAATCTTTTCTCTCTAGCACCCAGGATTCAAACCTGTTTACTCCTTCACCAGCATCAGCTTCTTGTAATTGCACTCAGAGCCTCACTTCCTTCTATTTCTTGCCTCTAATTCTTCTTTCTTCATTCTTCTTGTTCCATTTTTTCCCTCTTTTTCTTTGTTCTTCTTTTATCTCTCCTTGAGCCTTGCACGTTTTTACATACGTTTCCCTTGCTCTTAGGTACAAACAAAGCCCCTTGGACATTCTTGTATCTCTATGAATTTGCATTCTTGTCTATCGTCAATAAAATCTCTTAGCTTTCCTGTACAAATTCTAACACCAGAGAGAAGGAGATGGATTAAAATTCATAAGAGGAAGAAAATTATCAACAAACCTGGAAGGTGATCAATTTCAATTGGTTCTCAAAATGAATTGGCTGGGGTTTCAATTCATTCAATTTTTGAATATGATCAAGATAGATGAATGGATATGGAGATCCCACCATGTCCATAAAGCAAAAAAAAACAAAGAATTCCACATCTTTCATCAGCTCATCCTTGTCTCTCATTCTGGATGCTCCAGATCATCAAACTGAATCCCAACTGACAAACAGAAGCTTGCCAGTCATCATGCCATGGCTGCTAATTGAATAAAGAAAATTTGGTGCTTCACAGGTCATGAGAAGCATACAAGCAAGCAAGAGCTTCAATGGCCAACACATTTTCTTCTTTCTTCTGTTGTCTCAATCATCCATTTATTTTATTAAATCCTCATTGTTCCATCATCTAATTGGTCGACAATCTTTAAAGCTCTTGTTGTCTACCACACAATCATTCTGCCAATATTCAGTGTCTGGTTGTACCTCAGCTCCAAACAAGATTGGGGTGCAATGACTTTGAATGCAGCAGTGCCCTCAACCTACCATTGACACTTGCACAAAGTTCCTAGTGTTTGGATGCATACATCCAAGAACTAAGATTCTGGTGCAAACACCTTGAATTTGGCAGTGCCCCTCAACCTAACATGGAAACTTGCACAAAAATCCTAGTTTTTGGATGCATACATCCAAACACTAAGATTCTGGTGCAACCACCTTGAATGCAGCAGTTCCCCTCACCCTAATATGGACACTTGCACCAAAATCAAAGTGTTTGGATTCATTTATACAAAAACTATGATTCTGGTGAAACAACCTTGAATGTGGCAGTGCCCCTCAAACTAAAATGGACACTTGCACCAAAATGCTAGTGTTTGCATGCATACATCCAAACACTAGGATTCTGTTGCAAACACCTCCTTTGCTGCAGTGCCCGGCTTTGAGCCATGGACACTCACTAGGATTTGCAACAGCCTCATTTCTACCACTTTATGCTTCTGGGCATGCATAAAGTGGTGGAAATGTTTGGAACAGGACAAAGGCAATGGCACCACAATCTCAGTGTTCCAATGGGATAGACATGTGAAGATAAGCGGCACTACCCCCAGTGGGGGCATTTCAAAAGAATCCAGGTGTTCAGAAATATGCCTCTGAAAAGAAATAATTTGGTTCAAGTCTGCATGTGGGGATGCATAGCATTTATCTCTCCATTTATGCATTTCCAATAGAAACTTGGAAAAGGTTCATGTGAGTTGGACATCTATGATTGTATTAGGATGAATGCACTATCACTTAATGGATCCAAACATGCAGCTAATTAAAGTATGTTTTGTGAGTATCCAAAGCAAGTTGTGATAAAAAGAATCCATCAACATTATTCTGCATGATTATTAACCATTATAATTGTCTCCAATGCCCCCAAGGATTGTGCCCCAATGTATTTTGTAAAGGCACCCAAAAAATATCACATGATCCACCCATCCAAGGCTTCTGCCACAATATATAAACCCCAGCCCACTCTTGTTGCTCTGCATTCCCTCAAACAACATTTTTCAGCCATAGAAAGAATTCCTCCCTCTCTGGTTTGCCTTGGAATTATCTCTTGCTCCCCAATAGAACTCAGTCCTGCCTTTCTCAGTAAATTTCCCCAGAAATCAACATTGTTCTGGGGCTATCTGAAGATGTCAAATGATCTAGTATATATATTCCTTGCTAATGGCAATACTGTGGTGGTTCAACTACCTACACATGTTTCAAAGCCTCTCTTTTCACACCTTCCTTCAACAACCGCTCCTGGACCAGCTGGTGGTTGGAAATCAGAGCACTCCATGAACCATTCCATTTGTGTGGAGCTAGTAATCAATGTCATAGAATCCAATTTAATTCACTTTGACATGTCTCTGTGGATATTCTGTGACATGGAAAATTCAAAGAAGCTGCTTGATGATATGCTTGATGCTGGGATCATTCCAACACGTCCTTGAAACTACAAGCCTGAGAAACATTCTGGCTGCAAGCTTTAAACCTTTCCCCTTGCAAATCCCACCAGTTTGAGATTTAATCCACATCCCAATTCAAAGCTTCTCTTTATTCCCAGTGGTTGTGACCTTCCACCCCAAACTCCCCCACAGGCTATTATTTTTACAAAGCTTCTGCAGCATCAAGAACAGGGACTGGCTTTCCTCCTTGATTGATAAAATTCCTCTTGAAAATCCTCAGAATAACTGTGGAAGATAATTCCCTCTAATTAATCTTTTTTGTTGGAGCATCTTCTCAGTGGGAAAACAATATTGGTTTCTGATCCAGGCTCAATTCCTGATACTCCACTTGGCTCTATCCTTGGCGATGACATGGGACTTGGCAAATTGATCCAAGCCATTTCCCTCATTGCCACAACCCTTGGTCAGACCTCTTCTTTTCAACTGCAAGGAGACCCTGGACATTTCCTGTTAAGATTCTCTCACCCTCTGCGCGCCCTCAATCCTCATTTTTCGCGCGCCTCCCCCTTTACCCAGAGCAGGTATCCCCGGATATATTCTTTACCTCTTGTCTCCTTCTAGATGACCGTGCTGTTCTTCATGTGCTGTTCTCTATCTGAACTCTTATTTCTTTTTATATATCTCTTTTTGTCTTTTTTATTTTTATTATTCTTTTGTTCACTTCCTCAAACCACCTATTCCTCAACCTACGCCAACCCGACCGCCCATCCACATTCAACTCAGCTATTGCTTCACTAACAAGTCCCTGCCTGGTAAGACTCAGATCCTCCAAGTAACTCAATGGGATCCTTTCTTATCTGATCCTCTCATTTATCCTATTTGTGACTTCAAGACTGTTTCCTGTGCTTTCTTCTCTTGACCTCTCTTCTCTCAACCTCTGTCAACTATCCTATATTCTATCCCAACGACGCCGCCTATCTCAACATCATCTAGGCTAAAGATGTAGGGTTTCTTTTCACATTTCTATTTCTGTTTCTTTTTACAAACTATAATCTCTTTAGATTGTGTTTTTCTTATACTCTCCTGTTTCCTCTACAGCTTATGCTGGTTCTGAGTCATCTTGAAATATAGGTTAATTTTATCACGGTTAAAAGCCGAAGGCTCTACGATCAAACCTAACCAACTCAACCATGACCAAACCAGCTGGAGTGGCTGATTACTCTAATCATACTGGAGCGGCTGATTACTTCCACCAAGTAGCTCTCAAATCCTTGGTTGATACAATCCCTCCTTTGAACAAAGAGAATTACTTGATATTGCAAGATAAAATGTTGATGCTGTTCAATCTGAAGGACATCAAGGAAGCTATAACTCAGAATTCCGGACCTCTATCTTCTAAAAAAAGACAACAAAATGCAAGCTATCATCTTATCAAAACTTGACAGCACAACCCATGCAAACGTGGTCAACTCCTCAAAAATTTCCTTTTCAAAAATCCTATGGGCTAAAATCACGAGAAGATTTGCATCTTCTGAGACTGCAAACAGGGCAAGAGTATTCAACCATTTTCTGCACTCTGTCTTCCATGAACATGCTATCAAGGAATTTATCACCAAATTGCAAAAGTCAATCACAAGGATGACAGACGTAGGAATTGAATTACCCAAAGATATACTTGCGTACCTCCTTCTTTTCAAGTTTCCTCCAATTCTTAAAAATCTCAAGCAACAAATCATGCAAGTTGAAAAGAATCTATCTGTAGACATAGCATTTAATCATCTCATCCAGTATAATAACAAGAGTAAAGCTCAATCAAATCCAGTCAAACCAGCGGCGGACGTCTCTCTAGTGTCAACTAAGACAAAGATACATAAGGAAGAGAAGAAGCAGAAGATGAGATGCCAAGAAGGTTACCACAATCCAAACGCTCCACACTTGGAATCATCTTGTTTCCATCTCCATCCTCAAATTGCACCGGAATGGTGGATCAAACAACATAACAAGTGGAAAAGTAAATTGAAGAAGACTCCTACCATAAATTATCACGCTCTACTAACCCTCTGGATCAATGCCGACAACAACCCCAATCTCCTTCTGGATTTGGGAGGGAATTTTCACATATTCAACAATCTAAAATACTTCACATCCATTAAGCTACAAGAAGAATCCAAGGAGATTAAAACTGGTAAACTAGAAGCAAACCTCAAAATATGTGGTACTGGAACGTCCAAATTAGAGTGGAAAGACTCTGTAATTACTCTTGAAGACTGCGTCTATGTGCACAAAATTGTTGTTAACCTCATTAGTCCCGGCATTCTTGCTTGGAAAGGATGCTGCCTCAATCAAATTCAAGACAACTTCTACATCACGCGTGGAGATCAACCAGTACTCAAAGGTTTAATTTGCAACAATTATTTGTCATCAAAAAACCAGGATCAACTGGGAAAAACCAATTGGTACATCTCTCCAATTTCCCTTCAAAGCAAGTCTTACCAAGTGACCATCTTTTGCTACTTGATATCCATAAGATGTATGGACATGCCTCTATCTCAACCCTCAAGCCGATCATTAAGGACCTCTTCACCAATGAAGATCTCCTGAGATTTCAATGTGACAGTTGTTTGAAGATTAAAATCACTTGATCTCCATTCTCTTGCGTATCCACTCCTTCTACTAAACCTCTGGATTTAATCCACCTTGACCTTGTCAGACCAATTTCACCTCAATCTAAAGCTGTTCATCACTACATTCTCACACTGGTGGATAATCAGACAGGTTACTTAGCGGCTTTTCCTCTTACTTCTAAAGAGGAGACTGCTGAAACCATTATAAAAATCCTTGAGATTGAATACAAAAGACTGAACTACTATCCGTCCAAAATCTTCTCCAATAAAGGTACCAAATTCATCAACTCCACTCTCAAGGAATTTGCAAAAACCATCCACATCAAATTACAAACGTCTGAACCCTACCATTCTCAACACAATGGTTGAGCTGAGAGAGCCAACACAACCATTGTCAAATCCGCTCGCACCACCTTCTCATCCACTTGACTTCCCAAGTATTACTGGCACATATTAACGCAGAGCTGCTGCTTCATGCTTAACCAGATTCCTCAAGAAGGTAATCGCCTATCTCCCTGGGAACTCATGTTGGGTAAGAGTCTCCCCGCTAATTACTCAAAACCTGTAGGTGCTTCTGTTGTATACCTCCCAAATTGTACTCAAAAAGGTTGAAAGTTCAATGAAAAAGGACTCAAAGGTATTTTGATTGGGTTCAATCCCACTTTCCACTCGTACCTCATCCTTAATTCACTTGGAGCAGTTGTCAAAACTAAACATGTAAGATTCCTCAAAACTCAATCCAATACGTTTCCTCTTCTCAAATCCCCTGGTATTGACCTGTTTTCACAACCCAATCCAAATACCTACAAGACCAATTTCTCAGCTAAAGACAAACAATACTCAATCCGGGAACCTGCTCCTGAATATCTGGAATTGGAATACAATACGGAGGATGCAAGTTCCCTGGAACACACTTCTAACTTGTCTCCTCCTGGTTCTCCTGAATCTCCTCCTACAGTGCCGGAACCTAGTACGCAAAGACCCAAATTAAGACCACAAAGCGAAATTAGAAAGCTGCAACAATACGTCTTTCATCACTATTAAAAGCCCCCATCCTACAAAGCAGCTTGAAAATGCCCCAGATGGCCCAAGTTGAAGAAGGCGTCAGAAGATGAACTGAACTCTATCAAATCTCAAAAGGTCTAGGAAGAATACTACAATACTCCAAATAATATCTTGAACACCACCCTGGTATTCAAGATAAAGGAAAATTGTCATGGGGAGCCTGTGAAGTATCAGGCCCGGTTGTGCGTCCAAGGGTTCAACCAGATTCAAGGTGTAGATTACGACAAAACCTGGGCCCCAACTGGTAAAATAGGATCACTCCGCCTTGCACTCCTCTACAGTCTCAAAAATAAACTTAACTTTACTCAATTCAATGTCAAAGGTGCTTTCCTTCATGCACCTCTGAGCAAAACAGTTATAATCAGAACGCCCAAAGGATCTCAGAGAAAATCTCCTTATCTAAGATCAAAGAAATCCCTCTACGGTCTTTGCCAGTCTCCTAAAAACTGGTACAAAACTCTAACCACCTGGGTCAAAACTCAAGGATTCCACAAATCCACTAGCGACCCATGCTTATACTTCAACTCAGATTTGATGGAAATCATCTATTTCCACATTGATGACCTTATTCTTGTTAGTAATTCAAATAATTTTGCCAACAACTTTCTGGAAAAGTTTCCGAACTCCTCCTGCCACTCTCCCAACACAATACTTGGCATGTTAATGGAAATTGACGGAGACAAAATTCTCCTCAGTCAACCAAAGCACATCGACCAAGGATTAGAAGAACTTGGCCTGTCTGAATGCAAAGATACAAATACACCTTTAACCCAAAACTTCCACCTCGAGCTGGCGTCTGACAAAGATCATGCCAATTTTGCGCTGCTCAATATAAATTACTGATCCACAATTGGTCTTCTGAATCATCTCGCCCAGTACACTTGGCAAGACATTTCCTTTGCCGTCTCTAGCCTGGCTAGGTTCAATACCAAACCTGGGCTAACACATTGGAGAGAAGTTTGCAAAGTCTGGAAATATCTGAAGACTACAAGTGACTTCAAGTTGGCAATCAAATTTGATCCCACACAAGAGATTCTCTCCGGGTACATTGATGCCACATGGGGAAACAATCCTACATTCTGTAAGTCCCAAACAGGGTATATCATCTGCCATTATGGCATTCCAATCCTCTGGAATTACTCTAGGCAGAGAAATATCACCTATTTTTCAACCGAGTCCAAGCTTAATGCTCTCCTGGACTGCTACCTTGAACTCAAGTGGGTTACACATCTCATTGGCAAAATCTACCTCTTCCCTACATGTAAGCCAACAATATACATCAATAATAAAGGGCTTGAAGACAAGATAAAGAAGTTTGGGTCTCACTCCAAATCACGACACATCAACATCAAAACAAAAGGCTTGCGTGAAGACTTCTCTGTCTCAAAATATGATTTGGTTCTCATTCCAACCAACGCCATGATTGAGGATTCCCTTACTAAAGCCCCCTCTCTCCTCTCTGTCAAACTCCTCCAACAAAAAGCGTTCTTCTAAATCTCTCTGCATATAATCCTCTCCTCCTCTTACCAGTCACCAGGGGTGTTAAGATTCTCTCACCCTCTGCGCGCCCTCAATCCTCATTTTCCGCGCGCATCCCCCTTCACCCGGAGCGGGTATCCCCGGATATATTCTTTACCTCTTGTCTCCTTCTAGATTAACGTGCTGTTCTTTGTGTGCTGTTCTCTATCTGAACTCTTATTTCTTTTTATATATCTCTTTTTGTCTTTTTTATTATTATTATTCTTTTGTTCATTTTCACAAAAAACCTATTCCTCAACCTATGGCAACCCAACCGCCCATCCACATTCACCTCAGCTATTGCTTCACTAACGAGTACCTGCCTGGTAAGACTCAGATCCTCCAAGTCACTCAATGGGATCCTTTCTAATCTGATCCTCTCATTTATCCTATTTGTCACTCCAAGACTGTTTCCTGTGCTTTCTTCTCTTGACCTCTCTTCTCTCAACCTCTGTCAACTATCCTATATTCTCTTCCAATGACACCACCTATCTCAACATCATCTAGGCTTAAGCTGTAGGGTTTCTTTTCACATTTCTATTTATTTTTCTTTTTACAAACTATACTCTCTTTAGATTGTGTGTTTCTTATACTCTCCTGTTTCCTCTACAGCTTATGCTGGTTCTGAGTAATCTAGAAATATAGGTTCATTTTATTATTTCCTTTATTCAACATTGCTCATATGCCCTTCAAGAGTGCTCTATAATTGGGAGAAAGAAATCATCAAGCATACCTGTCCAAAGGCAATTAACTATTTTGTGTATCATGGGCCCTCTCCACAAAATATAGCATTGCATGCAGTCACAAGCTCCAATTTAGTTCTGACAACATGCTCCATCCTCACAAGAGAATTTTTGCTTCACCAAGAAAGTTCAATGTCCACAAAATAAAGGCTTTTTCTAACACTTGGCACAGGATCATACTTGATGAAGCACAGTGAGCAGTTTAACTAATATTCAGGTCATCTATGAAACATCATATTGATCCTGTTAATTTTGAAGTGAAATCAGGACCAATGAATCCAAAACACAGATTGAAATATATTGCCTCAAGGCTTCAAAACATGTCCGTCTAACTGGAACTCCCTCACAGAACAGTATTCATGATTTACTATCATTGATCACATTTCTGTGCTTTAATAATCAGAATTATCTGAATGACTGGCCACAAATGCTGCTTTCACATCTTCAAAACTCCGATTTCAAGCCAATTCAGTTGATTCTAAAACATTGTTTGCTTTGAAGGACCAAATCAAGGGAACTGCCTTTTTTTCTGCCAATAACTCACAAGACAATCCTGAAACCCCTGTTTTCCCCTTTCAAGACATATTACAACAATAATTATCAAATGTTTTTAATAAGATCTAGTTGAATTTATTGAGAACTTATAACCAGCTTAGGCTGAGAGATCAAAGGAAACAAACAAGCGTATCAGAAGAAGAATTCAAGATAGGAGAGATCAGCAGAGAGACAGAGGAGATGAATTCTACAGCGTAGATCAACAGGCGTTGCTTAAGGAGACAGTCTTGAATTGAGATCTAAGGACGGAGAGACAATAGAGGAACAAGAAAGAGTAGAATTTGAGTATAGATGTGGATGAACTGGTTTGAAGCATGCAGTCAGGCTAGGTTCGTTGAGGTCTTGTTGGAGAGATCATCATCTTACCGGTCAGTGCCAGATGTATTCGAGTCGAGCGGTTGCGGTCATAGCTTGATGTAGTTGAGTCGAGTGGTTGTGGTTGGAGTCGTTATTGTTGAGTCAAGCAATTGTTTGAGGTAGGAATGGAGACTAGTGAGACAAGCAAGAAAGATAGACGGACAAAGATAAATTGAAAAGAAGAGAGATAGAAGAAGGAAGAATAAGCAGAAAGGAGAAGAGACAAGAGTTCGAGGAAATAATAAACAGAGAGGGAGATCAAACGAGAGTAGTCCCTGGTCGTCCTCACAGAAGAGCACATCGGGGTCCCCGTCAGAGGTTCAGTGCGCCGACAGCGCGCAGAAGCGCGATCAGAGGTGAGGATTCAGAGAAGTGGTATAGGATGAGAGCGGGAGAAGGAGAATACTTAACACCCCTCATGACTGGTAAGGTGAGATCAAATTAGTGTTGATTCATTTGATGAGGGAATATGGATTGTTGGAGAATTCGTAGGGCTTTGACAGAGGTGGCTTTAGTTAGGGCATCCTCCATCATTTTGTCGGTGAGAACAAGGTGAAGATCGAATTTAGCGGCAGAAAAATCTTCTCGTAGACCTTTGGTTTTGATATCGATGTGTCGTGACTTGGAGTGCGACCCAAATTTTTTTATTTTATCGTCCAGCCCTTTATTATCTATATATATCGTTGGTTTGCTGGAAGGGGAACCATTGATTTCTTCTACAAGGTGGGTGATCCATCTCAATTCGAGGTAGCAGTCGAGTAACGCGTTCAATTCAGATTCAGTAGAGGAATAGGTAACAGTCCGCTGTCGAGAAGAATTCCAGAGGATTGGACTGCCGTAGTGTAGTACGATGTACCCGGTTTGGGACTTGCGTGAAGTGTGGTCGTCGCCCCACGTAGCATGACTGTAAGCTGAGATGTTGTTTTTGGATGGATTGTACTTCAGAGTCATTTTGAAAGCTTTAGTGGTCTTGAGGTACTTCCATACTTTACGTACTTCCCTCCAATGAGTGAGTCCGGGTTTTGCGTTGAATCTTGCTAGATTGGAAACCGCAAAGGAGATATCTGGGCGAGTGTATTGAGAAAGGTGATTCAATAGTCCGATTGTGGATCAATAATTAATGTTAAGTTGACAGAACTGAGAATGATCTTCATCGGAAGCTGGCTCTAGGGGAAAATTTTGAGTGAGGGGCGCATTAACATCCTTGCAGTTGGTAAGACCCAATTCTTCTAGGCCTCTTTCGATATGTTTTGGTTGACTCAGGAAAATACTGTTGTCGTCGAATTGCATCAACATCCCGAGGATCGTATTAGGCAAGTGACAGGAAGAATTGGAGAATCTTTTTAAGAAGTTGACCGCAAATGTGTCAAATTTACCTACAAGGATCAGATCATCGACATGGAAGTAGAGAACTTCCCCTGACTTAGAATTAAGATACAGACACGGGTCGCTGGTGGATTCACTGAACCCTTGAGATTTGATCCACGCGGTAAGTGTTTCATACCAATTCTTGGGTGATTGACGCAGACCATAGAGCAAATTCTTCAATTTGAGATAGGGAGACTTTCGATTTGATCCTTCCGGAGTCTTGACGATCACAATTTCATTCAGGGGAGCGTGAAGGAAAGCTCCTTTCACGTCGAACTGCGTGAACGTCATTTTGTTTTTCAAGCCGTAGACCAGGGCGAGACAAAGGGATCCAAGTTTTCCGGTTGGAGCCCAAGTTTCCTCAAAGTCTACACCTTGAACCTGATCAAATCCTTGCACGCACAAGCGCGCTTTGTATTTCACAGGTTCTCCGTGACAGTTCTCTTTCACTTTGAACACCCAAGTCGTGTTTAATATGTTGTTGGGTTCACCGTAGTATTCTTCCCAAACTTCTTGAGCTTCAATTGAATTGAGTTCTTCCTTGGAAGCTGCTTGCCATTTAGGCCATTCGGAGCATTTTTGGGCTGCCTTGTAAGAGGGAGGTTCGTAATAGTGGTGAAAGCCGTATCTTTGAGGTTTCTGGAGTTCATGTCTGGGACGTAGGTTGGGTTGCTGGCAAGGCGATTCTGGTTCAGGATGAGAAGGAGGTGGAGATGAAGATGCAGAATGGGGAAGATTGTCTTCATGATTTGAGTCTGAGTCGGAATGTTCAGAGGAGGGTTCCCTAATTGGGAATTGTTTTTCATTCGAGGAGAAATCATTTTCGTAGTCATTTGAGTCGGGTTGAGAGAAGATATCTAGCCCGGGCGATTCAAAGAACGGAAATTCTTCATGTTGCTTCTTGAGAAACCTAACGTGCTTGGTTTCCACGACGGCTCCGGACGTATTCAGAATTAAGTATGAGTGAAAGGTGGGATTGAATCTGACTAGGACTCCTTCGAGACCTTTTTTGTCGAACTTTCTTCCCTTCTGGAGATGATTGGCAAGGTAGATGACGGAAGAGCCTACGGGTTGCAAGTAATTAGCTGGGAGAATCTTAACAAACATGAGTTCCCAGGGAGATGATTGATTACCTTCCCGAGGAACCTGATTTAACATGAAGCAGCAGCTACGTGTAACTACATGCCAGAAATTCTTAGCTAGTCGGGATGAGGAGAAAGTGGCCCAAGCGGATTCTATGATCGTCCTATTAGCTCTTTCCGCTCGTCCGTTATGTTGAGGATGATAAGGTTTGGAAGTGTGGAGTTTGATAAACTTCTTCTTAGCAAAGTCTTTTAAGGTGGAGTTGGTGAATTCCGTTCCTTGGTCCGAAAATATTTCGGAGGGTTAGTAGTGAAGACGTTTATATTTGGTCTCTAGAATGTTGATAATTGTCTCGGGAGTCTGGTCTTTAGAAGTTAGAGGAAAGCAGGCAAGATAGCCAGTACAGTTGTTGACTAGAGTGAGTAAGTACTGATGTCCAGCCTTTGATTGAGGAGTGATCAGGCCGACCAAGACAAGATGGATGCGTTCTAAAGGTTTGCCGGCAGGAGTGGAAATATTGGAGAAAGGAGACCTGGTGATTATACTCTTGACGCAGCTGTTGCACTGGAAATCCTGGAGCTCGTCCTTGGAAAAGCGGTCTTTCAGAAGCGGTTTGAGAGTGGAGATTGATGCGTGGCCATACATTTTGTGCAATTCAGAGAGGGTATTGGGTGAGTCGGAGGATTGATTGGCGACGTTTGCAGCATTGCCCTGGCCAGTAGATTGAGGTTTTTCAACGACAAATAGGTTGTCTCTTATCAAGCCCTTCAGCACGATTTGATCTCCTCAAGTCACTTCGAATGCATCGCGGGCTTGAGTGAGGTTGCAACCCTTCTTTGCAAGGATTCCTGGGCTGATCAAATTGACAACAATATCCGGTACGTAAGCGCAGTCTTCAAGCGTGATCACGGAATCGTTCCATTCGAGTTTAACTGTTCCAATTCCTTTAATCTTGAGATTGGCTTCCAGTTTTCCAGTTTTGATCTCTTCGGACTCGTCTTGCAATTTTATGAATGAGAAATATTTGAGATCATTAAAGATGTGGACATTTTCCCCAGAATCCAAGAGTAAATTCGGATTGTTGTCAGCATTAATCCAAAGGGTCAGTAATGCATGATAGTTGATTGTAGGATTCTTTTTAATCTTATTTTTCCACTCGTTTTGTTGTTCTATCCACCATTCAGGAGCATTTTTGGGGTGAAGGTGGAAGCACAAAGACTCAGAATGGGGCGCGTTAGGATCATGTTACCCCTCGCGGCATTTCATTTTGGTTTTCTTCTTGTCCTTATTACTCCTCGTCTTAGTCGAAACTAGTGAGACTTCTGTGGATGGTTTATTTGAGTTAGTCTGGGCCTTTCTCTTGTTGTGTTATTGGATAAGGTGATTGAATACCACGTCCATCGTCAGGTTCTTTTCTACGTGCATGATTTGTTGTTTGAGATTTTCGAGTGTTGGAGGGAATTTGAATAATAGTAGATAAGCCAAGATATCTTTTGGCAGTTCAATCCCGACGTCTGTCATTCTTGTAATAGCCTTTCTCATCTCGGTGATGAAGCTCTTGATTGCATTTTCCCAGAAGATGGAGTGGAGAAAGTGGTTGAAGACTCTTGCTCTATTTGCTGTCTCTGAGGAGGCAAATCTTCTTGTAATTTCGGCCCATAGAAGCTTAGAGGACAAGATGTTTGTAGAATTGACAACGTATGCGTGAGTGGTGCTGTCTAGCTTAGATATTATTATTGCCCTGATTTCTCTTTCTTGTTTTGTTGATAGAGGGCCTGAGTTTCGAGTGATAGCCTCTTTGATGTCCTTGAGGTCAAACAACATGAGCATCTTGTCTCGCCAGATTGAGTAATTCTCTTCATTTAAGTGGGGTATGGCGTCGACTGATGCTTTCAGAGCAACTTGGTGAAAGTAATCATTCGCCCCGGCTGGTTCGTTCATGGCTTGATCAATTGAGTAGGTAGGTTCTTTTGGCTTTTAACCGTAATAAGATCTAGTTGAATTTATTGAGAACTTATAACCAGCTTAGGCTGAGAGATCAAAGGAAACAAACAAGCGTATCAGAAGAAGAATTCAAGATAGGAGAGATCAGCAGAGAGACAGAGGAGATGAATTCTACAGCGTAGATCAACAGGCGTTGCTTAAGGAGACAGTCTTGAATTGAGATCTAAGGACGGAGAGACAATAGAGGAACGAGAAAGAGTAGAATTTGAGTATAGACGTGGATGAACTGGTTTGAAGCATGCAGTCAGGCTAGGTTCGTTGAGGTCTTGTTGGAGAGATCGTCATCTTACCGGTCAGAGTCAGATGTATTCGAGTCGAGCGGTTGCGGTCATAGCTTGATGTAGTTGAGTCGAGTGGTTGTGGTTGGAGTCGGTATTGTCAAGTCAAGCAATTGTTTGAGGTAGGAATGGAGACTAGTGAGACGAGCAAGAAAGATAGACGGAAAAAGATAAATTGAAAAGAAGAGAGATAGAAGAAGGAAGAATAAGCAGAAAGTAGAAGAGACAAGAGTTCGAGGAAATAATAAACAGAGAGGGAGATCAAACGAGAGTAGTCCCTGGTCCTCCTCACAGAAGAGCACATCGGGGTCCCCGTCAGAGGTTCAGTGCGCCGACCGCGCGCAGAAGCGCGATCAGAGGTGAGGATTCAGAGACGTGGTATAGGATGAGAGCGGGAGAAGGAGAATACTTAACAGTTTTTGACCTGTTTTGGCAAAAAGCTCCCTCATACTGGCCAAAGAACACAGTCAAACTTCCTCCACATGATCCAAGGAGTATGTGAGATTTGTGATCATCCCCTGCTTCAAAAATCCTGCTCTTGGACTCACTTCTTCAGGGGAAATCATCAAATTTGACTCACAGTAATCACAAAAAGTGACAAAGGAACTCATCATACATTAAATCAATCCAAATCTATGTCTCTTGAGCTCCAAGATATCTGAAATTCTCCAAATTGTCTCACCAATGTCTGATTATATGCAAAAAAAACTCAAAGTGGTCATTTTTTCTATTTTGACATGTATGCTTGACATGTGAGTTGTGATTAAGTATTCCATCCTTCCTGAAAAGCACCAAATTTCTTTGGTCCTAGTCTTTCTGTTGTTTATGAAGACAGAGGAATTCCATTTCTACGGCTGGATGAAAAAGTGGATTCTAATGGGCAAGACATCTGCTTGTGCCAACTTGAAACAAAAAGTAACATCTCAATCCTCCTTTCTTCAATCCAAGCAGCTAGAGTGGGGCTAAATATTACATGTGCTTCTGTGTGTATTCTAATGGTATGTATGCTTCCCACAAGCATTTTTGGAAATTGGAATGAGAGTCTCAATCAGAATCAATTTTTCCACAAGGATCCCCATTGGAACTCAACTGTTGAGGCCCAAGCTGTTGACCCTCTGCACAGAATTGGTCAAAACAAAAATGTTCAAGTATTACATCTCATTACCCCAGACACAATAGAGAAAAAAATTCAAATGGCAAGCTTTTTCCTTTCAACACAAGTTTTAAACTTGATTTATTGACTAATTTTGGAAACAAATGAATTACATAGGTGCAAAGGCGTAAGCAGCAGCTGGCACAGTAAGTTTTTTGATCATGAATTTCTTGATATTTGCATGTATCTCATGATTCTTTCTGATATATCAGGTCAACCATTTTAACCACAACTGATTGGAGGGAGTTATTACAAGCTTTCTTGAACTGAAATCATTGTTAAAAATACAAATTTATATTGAGGGGGATATTTATTATAGACTAAGATCTTGTGTAAGTTGAGGGTTGACCATCCTCTGTCATGATCTTGGTGTTTGTGATTTTAAGGCTCTCCCTTTTTGCAGCTGTCAATGTGGCCAACCAAGACGGGATGTACACTTGGAGTGCTTTATTCTCTGGTATACATGGATTCTCCTCATATTTAGTGCCATCTTCTCTGATAATGAAGGGTGTTTTTTTTCTGGTTTTTCCTATTCTTGAACCCACTTGTATTTTATGGTCTATAACTTTGACCAGGTTGGAAAAGGAATCTGACCTCCATTCAAGTTTTGTTTGGTGATGCTTTGTCACTTGGCCAAATAAAAACTCCTTGGTGTCAGAGCATATGTCTGGGTCATTTAACTGCGCTTTGAGCTCAAAATAACCATTTTTATCACACCACTTCTGCCTTCTTTCAGAAAGCTGAGATTTATTTTTAATAAATTCAGTGGCCCTTCATCAATTCAGGATGCTATCAGAAAATGTCACTCACTCTTTTCCTTGTCTTGATGGCATGTGCCTAGGCTTTCTGATGCTCCAAAGCCTGTTCACCAGACCTTTGCACCAGCTTCCATTGAGACTGCAGGTGTGAAAAATACCTTTCAAGGATAACTGACACAACTTCATGAGTAGCATGATTGGGGGACCACAGGTACCTATTATATTCCCCCAAATGCAGGGCCATGTCAAGTGTACTGAAAAACAGCAGGTCCATGAGCTGGTTGAATGGATGCTTCCCTGAGCTTTGCCAATCAAATGTGAAATGTGTTAGCCCAACCTCCCGTATTGGGGTTTGGACACAAATTTTGTATTCTTTTGTGTTGTTATTCATTGTTTCAGGGGCTGTTGGTGTAGGCTGAATGAAACTGAGACTCTTTGAACTTTTAACTGCAAGGTCCCTCTCATCTTGTAGTGGTGGTGCAGTGAGGTTTCAGAGGCCAGTTCCTTCAACATCAATGAGGAGCCTGGAATGTTGATGGACAATTGTCTTCATTATTTCACTACCATCCGGAAGCTCTCCTCTAAGTTCCTTCATCCTCTCTTTTTGGGTTTGACATTTGGCTGATTGGGCTTCTTTCCTGAAAATTCCTTGATGTTGACATGCTCTAGAGTCTGCAGCATAATCCTCAACTTCTACTGGGTCCACTAAAATTTGTGACATCACAGTCAATTGTTTTTTCCAACAACCAGGCATACACTAGAAAAAAACATGCCCTGATCATCAGATAAATTTTGATCTTGCATTTGAATGTTGTTCATTGATTTTGCTACAAGCCAGATAATAATTAGCAATTGAAATAATGCTGAAGATTCTTTTGAAACCAATAGCTCACATGGATTTGGTTCAGAAGGCATTGCTTCTCCTGGTCCTTGTGTTGAAAATTTGGAATTATGGGTCTCATTTGCATGAGGAGGATTGTTCAACGTCACAGCTCCATCAGCACGTGGGGTTTGCAAAGGTGTGGTATTCCATTCAGGGGCTCTTCTGGTGAATATATGCTGAGGAGTACCTGTGAGGGATTGTTCACTTGCACTGGTAGGAAATGGCACTTCTTGTTTTTTTCTTCCTGGAATTGGTGATTGAATGCTGCCTGGGATTTTTATATGGACTGCAGCTTCTTGAGCCCCAGAAATGTTTTCCTCAATTGAGGCCACATCTATTTACCAATTCACAATCAATTAAATAATTTGATAACATTTCTTCTTATGATTATTTTCTTACATCTGGGACCTGGAGCACGTATTACTCTCCTCTGGCTTGAACCCTGTGCTAATTCACCCACACTGAACATGGAGTATAATTGCGCAACTTTCACAGATATATCTGTGTTTGATCCTAATGCTTAGCTCTTGAACAAATGCTTGAAAATTGAAAATCCTCACCAGGGCTTATTGCCATTTTCTTGCCTTTGTCCATCCTGATGAAATTTGAATTGGTCACCAAGACCAGGCTGAAATGCATTTCAACAAAATTGAAAAAGATAAGTATGAAATCTTGATAAAAATATGAAATACAAAACAACCACCAAGATTGCACTTGCGGAGAGTCTGGTGATGTTAAAGAATTGAAATATGAATTGAGACTTGAGATATAAGGGCCAGTGTGAGGAGTGACTACGCCAGTTGAGATGTTGCAATAGATTAGACAAGGCGCCTTGAATGACTAACAAAGAGGATTGTGTAAGTGATATGAGCGAGAAGTTGAGACTGGTTGCTCTGAACCTTCTACTAATTCAACTGGCTGCCTGATTTGAACGTGTGATTGAAGACAATTTTTGGTTTGGGCGTATGATGTGTTGATTGAAGATCTTGAGATTTGTTTGAGTTGATTGACTTCAGTTTTTGAGTTGATTGATTTGTGTTGGTTAAAGTTGGAATGATCCAGTCGTCAGTATCAGAGTGAGAGCGGGATAAATATTTGAGGGTGATGACTAAATGTAGAGTATCCAAAGTCACCCTGACTATAGTGGATCATGTGCTTTGAGATACTATTTGAGGTCATGGAGCAGATAAATAATATATGTAAAAAAAATAAAATAAAATAAAATAAAAGAATGAAAGTATAGGAAACAGACTAAGAAACAACATGAGATGTGCAGATCAACACAACAGCTTGGTACTAAGAATTCAACACGCCCCCACAACTTCGCAGTCAGTGAACAATGGAGCTGAATGTGTTTATCAGTCTAATGCTTGAGGTTTTGTTGGCCACTTTGGTCAGTGTATCCGCACTCATGGAGGGAGACAGGATCAATTTAACATCTATGAGACAGGATTTGAAGTCCTTTTGAAGACTCTTAGTTTTAATGTCTATGTGTTTGGCCTTTGAGCATGAGCCAAATTTCTTGATTTTGTCATCAAGGCCTTTGTTGTCAATTAAGTGGAGAGGAAATTTGAAGTTGAAGCGGTAGATGTCTTTGATCAATCTCTGTAGCCAGCGGGCTTCTAGATGACAGCTAGAAAGAGAGACGCATTTGGACTCAGTCAAAGAGTGTGTGATAGATTGCTGACGTTTTCTGGTCCAGTATAATGAACTGCCTTTGAAGGTGCAAATGAATCCACTCTGTGAGATACGGGTTTCAGGATCATCCGCTCATGTGGCATTGCTAAAACATACCAGTTGATCTGTGATTGACCAAGGAACAATTGTTAGTGTCAGGTTTTTGGTACCGGATAGATAGCCCCAAACATGTACAACGTCTTGGAAGTGACTCAGACCTGGACGTTTGTAGTTTCTTGCTAGGCTAGACACAGAAAAGCTGATATCCAGATGTGCCAGGCAGGCAATGAAGTTCAGTCTCCCTATTGGAGAGCAATAATTCATATTCAGAGCAAGGAACTTGGCATGGTTGTCATTGTTGGAAGTCTTGAGATGAAGGCCCGGCGTGAGAGGTGTGGAGACTGGCTTGCAGTCAATTAGATCTATTTGTTCAAGCCCTTTTTCAATATGCAGGGGTAAGGATAAATGCATTAGGCCATTTCTTTGCACTACCTTCATACCAAGGAGCGTGTTGGGTGGATGAGAAGACAAATTTTTGAACCTACCAAGAAAGTTTTCTTTGAATTTTTTGGTGTTGCCCATCACAATAAAATCATCTACGTGAAAGAATACAACTTTCATCTTGTTGTTTCCCATGTAGAGGCACAGATCACAGTTGGATTCCTTGAAACCTTGATTTTTGATCCACTCACTTAGCATTATGTACCAGTTCCTTGGCGCTTGTTTGAGACCGTATAGTGATTTATTGAGTTTTAAGTACTTTGATTTTCTATTTCATCCGTATTGTTTTTTGATAAAGACCTGTTTGTCAATTTTGGAATGAAGGAAGGCACCCTTTACATTCAGTTGAAGGATGTTGAGTTTCTTATCCGCTGCATAGGTCAGGAGGCCCCTTAGAGAGGCAACTTTACCTGTCAGAGAATATCTATCAAGATAGTCAAGGCTGTACCTCTGGTTAAACCCTTGAACGCACAGCCAAGTCTTGAAGATTGGATCTTTTCCATGGGCATTGATTTTGATTTTGAACACAGGAACTGTGTTGAGAGGATTGATGACGGACCTCTTTTCCGCGTCCTCCAAAACACCTTGATCATCTATTGTTTTGAATTCTTTCAGGGCCAATTCCTTCCATTGGGGAATGATCATTGCCTCCTCAAGAGAATTTTGTAATTTATCAGCTAAAAAACCGTATCTTTCAGGTTTGGCCAGAGTTTGTCTGTCTCTCAGGTTTGGTTGAAAGTGCTCCTTCAATCCCGTGTGGTTTGGTCAAAGAAGCTCCTCCAATGCCTCTGTCACGCTTTGCACTTAGGGATTATTGTCTTCATCACTTTGACATGTCCTCTCCTCAGTACCATCTACCTCAGTCTAAAAGCGTGACACAAATAAAGCACAACATCAATGGTGCAATACGCTACTTCCTCTGGCTTGCGTTGACCTTCCAATCTTGGAGACAAACTCAGTACATACTTGCAAACTTTGCGGTTAACCCCATACCGGTTGGCCATCCATTATGAGATCCAATCTCCTTCCCTGGCCAATCAACAGCCTTGGACTTCCATCTTTGGTCACCCATTGTTTGTTAGTTTGCATCTACGTCTAACTAAGCCATCATTACTGTACAGTTTGCAATTGGACTAGTCCCTGCCCTGCATACACTATTACTTCTCATTCCCATTACCTTCAACGTCACTCGCTCCTGTCCCAATTTGTCATACAAGTATACGCTCAGATTCTATTGTCTTGCACTTACGCTATGACCTTGGATAATGTACTACTGCTTCATTTCCTATCCCATTCCTGTCATTCATTGCCTCACCGCTTCAACTGTAGTTAGCTCATCACCAGGTTGTATCTAGTCACTTCGGATTACCTTATAAGGGCTATCCCCTTTCCTGATGATTGTCTCCTCAGTTAGTTAATTTCATACGTTCTTGCATTTTGCTACAACCTAGTTATCACATTGGACTCAGGTTGAAGTTTCCTTCTTCGGAACACATTCCATCCCTCTTGCCGTTTGTGTAGTGGCATAACCAAGTTTGCACTTTGCAACTGAGTCTCACTATTCGCACTTGCCCTTGCACTCAGCATTCCTTCGCGCTCACAATCATCTAAGAATTGCCCTATAGTACGTGGGGTGGTTGTGTGACAGTAAATTAACTAACTCAGCTCATCTATTGTAGCCTTCCAACCTATAGTAGACTTCTTTTTCTCGATGTCACGTACTCGCTCAACCGGGAACGCTTCCCTTGCCCCTTATAATGATGAGATCCATTGGGTAGGGAGAACCACCGCTCCTTGGGTCCAACAACCCTTAGATCCCGTTCCTCCTTCAAAATGGCCATCTTTTGAACCCCTCAATGATCCTCGGGCTCCTCCACGGGATGCTCCAACAGAACCTCTCGCCAAATTTGCAGATTCCGACCATTCTTCCGATGAAACCTCAACTCGTTTTAGATCAGGGGTTTGCACTAATGCTCCCAAGCCCAATGCTTCAACCCTGCTTTCAACATTGATCCAGGCCCTCACTCATGGTTCCCAGCAATCTAGTACGAGTAATCCTAGCTTTTGCACTCTGGGCATGAAAAACCCAATCACTTTACGGGAGAACAACCTCATAAGCTTAGATCCTACCTACAGCCTTTTAAAATCATCTTTTCAAACGACTCCAACAATTTTCCTTCCAATAGACATAAAGTTATGTATGCTTTGTCCTTCTTAGGAGGTAGATCCTTGCAGTGGTTCAAACCATACCTCAAACTTTTGTCCAACGGCAGTCCCACTTGTATTCTCAACAACTGGGACAAGTTTGAGCAACAACTGTTCACCCTGTTCCCCGACCCCAATGAAGTTCGAAACACAAAATACAAACTTAATAGTTTATTTATGAAGGAAAATAGTAGGGCTTCCGTTTATATTTCTCATTTTCAAACCTTGCAGTCTTGCATCCAGTGGAACGAGGCCACTCTTCTATTTCATTTCTGAAAGGGTCTACTGGCGCGCTTAATCAAACAGCTTGCAGTTGGGGGTCATAAGGCAACCTTGCTTCAGCAGCTAATCAATTGAGTGATTGAGCTTGATAATGGCTATCACGACAAGAATTGCTCTTGGCAAAACAACCATGGACCGTCCACCTTGGCTCCAAGGGTGGACAACTCCTTGAAGCAAAACATGAGGAACCCAAAACCATCCAAACCAACCCCGACTTCAAACTCCAACTCAAAAGGGAAAACTGTTGCCAAAACTCCGAATTTCTTGGACAAAGAAACCGGGATGCTACGGAAAAAGGAACGGCTACAAATGGAGAAGGATGGGCTGTGCATGTATTGTGGAGGAAAACATGATGTCAACAGTTGTGCAAAGCGGCTAAGCAGTCAAACAGTAGTTTTTTTGATACTCGCAAGGAAAACTACACATTATCTAAATCACCGCAAGTAAATCTTTGCACTTGCAAGTCACTAGGTGCTCCAAGTTTGAGATTTATCCTATTCCATTCCAACAACACTCCTTATCAATTATTACTTGATTCTGGCGCTAATGTTTCCTTCATCAGTGACTCTTTTGCCACTTCCAAAAATCTTACGCATTCCAAGATAGATAAATTTCCTATCTATTTAATAAGTAGTGCAACTGAACCGTCTTATTGGGTCTCCCAAAGGGCAAAAAGAACCTTTGCATTCTCCAATTTCCCCAGCTTCAAATGGGATTTATTTGTCTTGGCTATACCCGGAATGGATGATACCATTCTAGGCCATGATTTCCTAGTTTACTGGAATCTGGATGTGAATTGGCAAGAAGGAGTAATTAAACTTTGAACCTCGCACCCCCAGAACGCTAATCTTTCCGTCAATCAGGAATTAAACAGCCTACCTGACACTGTCATTGAGTTGGATGACACTTTTCCGCCAGGAGATTTGCAATATCCTGACCTTCATTCCCAAATTCCCTCTTCAGATTTAGGAGTTTTTGCTTACCTATCCAGCTTACCTCTTTCCTGTTCTTTTGAAGAGAAACAGACACCAACCAAACGGTGTATTTTGAGCTCCCTAATCCTCTTGCACCATGCGAGCACCTCAAACCCAGTGCTCAAAGATGACAAGATTGAAGATTTAGAAATCATTCAAGAGTCTTTACCTTTGGTTTATCATGACTTTGCTGACGTCTTCTCGGCTGCAAAAGCAGATAAACTGCCTCCATCCCGTCCTTATGATCACAAGATCAAACTTACTGGCCCACCTCCGGCACCAGGACCAGTTTACTCTCTCTTGACGCAATAATCAATTGCGCTTCAAGACTAAATTGCCAAAAATTTAGCAAAAGGATTTCTTCAACCAAGAAATTCAAATACCGGTTCACCTGTCCTATTTGTTCCAAAAAAAGACGGCGGACTTTGCCTTTGTGTTGACTACAGGAAACTGAACCAGGTAACCCGAAACAATGCCTATCCAGTACCGCTATGTCACATCTCCTTACCCTCTTCCATGTAGCTGCTTATTTCTCAAAGTTAGACCTTTGAGGTGCCTATAACCTAATTTGCATTAGAGAAGGTCATGAGTATTTGACCGCAATGAGAACCTGGATTGGCAGTTATGAGTATACCGTCATGCCTTTTGGCGTCTGTAACGCTCCTTCCACTTTTCAACATTTTGTCAACAACATTTTCTCCAATATCATAGGTAAATACCTTGTGGTATATATTGATGATATACAAGTCTACTCAAGGAACCTCAAAGATCACATTGCACATGTGCAAGAGGTGCTGCAGCGACTTTGCAAGAATGACCTGTTTGCAAAAGCCTCTAAGTGCAAGTTCCATTCCTCTTCTCTTCGGTTTCTAGGTGTTGTATTCTTGCAGCAAAGACTATCAATGGATCCAGCCAAAAGCAAACGCATATTGGATTGGCCCCCACCTTCTTCCGTTAAATCCCTTCAAATTTTCCTTGGTTTCAGTAATTTCTATAGACGGTTTATTGTGTGTTACGCCAAAAAAACCGTGAATCTTACTAACCTTCTTCAAAAAGACACTCCTTTTGTTTTTACCAAACAAGCTGCTTTGGAGTTTGAAGCTCTGAAGAAAGCATTCACCACTGCTCCAATACTCGCTCACTTCAATGATCTAGCTTGCACTATTGTCAAAACAGACGCAAGCAACTATGCAATAGCAGGAGTAATCTTGCAGTTCTCTTCCTCCACTTCCCTCTTCCATCCCGTAGCTTTCGAGTCTCGCAATTTGCTTACTGCAGAGCTTAACTATGAGATTCATGACAAGGAACTTCTTGAAATTGTTTATTTCTTGAAGAAATGGCGTTCATACCTTTTGAGCCTTAGGGAATCCTTTGAAGTTTTAACTGATCATAATTCTGTGAAGTATTTCATGAGCTCAAAAGTCCTCACACGTAGACAGGCACAATTGGCCAAATACCTCTCCGAGTTCCACTTTACAATCACGTACCGTCCTGGGAAACAAGCGGTAGTTCCTGATGCTTTATCACGTTGGGACAACGTTTACCCAGGGGGGGAGCACCTTTGCCGAAAACAACCCTGAAAACGTTAGGACACTCTTCTCAACCCAATCTGCCCAACTCAGTTCAATCATTGCTCACTTGCAAGATTTGGCTTCCAAACTCTGACAAGCTCAACACAACAACCCCAAGTGCATCGAACTTCGCAAAAGTATGAACTTATTAAATATTAGTTAAAGTATTGATGATAATGACTTTTTATTCTATGATAATTGTATAGTAGTACCAGATAATTCTTGCATTAAGGTAGATATCTTTGAGTCACGGCACAATTCTCTGCTTGCTGGTCATCATGGGTAGGATAAAACCTACCAATTGATTGCACAAGACTTCTACTGGCCTGGTATGACCAAAGAAGTAAAAGACTATGTTAGCGCGTGCTATGATTGCAATTGTAACAAGTCCTCGTAACACCGGAAGTATGGGCTGCTCCAGCCACTTCCAATTCCGCCTTGTCCTTGGCACTTGCTTTCTATGGATTTCATCTCTCAATTACCTTCTTCTAGTGGATATGATGCTATTCTAGTAGTAGTAGATCGCTTCTCAAAGATGGCTTTATTTTTGCGCAGTAATGTGACGGCCTCTTCAGCAAACTTAGCTAACTTGTTCGTAGAATATGTATTTTCCAAACATGGTCTCCCTGATAATATAGTTAGTGATTGTGGATCTCTGTTTGTCTCAAGCTTCTGGACCTTGCTATGCCAACATTTGAAGATCACTTGCAATTTATCAATGGCTTACCACCCGGAAATGGATGGGCAAACCAAGCAAGTTAATCATATTCTCAAACAATATCTTTGAATGTATGTTGCCTATCAACAAGACAACTGGTCGCAATGGCTCCCACTAGCCAAATTTGCCTACAACAACTCCACTCATTCCTCCACCAAACAGTTGCCCTTCCAAACTCTTTATGGTAGAAACCCAAATTTCTCTTCCCTTCACATAGCACCTTCTCAACCTGCTACCAATTACCTTGAACAAATTCAATCCCTTCAATTGCAAATTCAAACTAACCTTGAAGAAGCAAACCAGCGCTATAAGGAGCAAGCAGACCAATCTTGCACCTTGGCTCCAACCTTTGCAGTAGGAGATCAAGTATGGCTTGATGCTCGCATCATTCGCAGCACTTGCCCAACTCACAAACTCTCCAAAAGAAAGCTTGGCCCCTTTAAATTAGAATCAGTCATCTCCCCTTACGCCTTTAAACTTACTTTACCTGCAAAATGGAAAGGTATCCACCTGGTCTTTCATGTGTCTCTCCTAGAGCCAGCTCAAGTCCTATACCCGGGCAAGACTCATCCACCTCCTGAACCGGTCCCTGTCCTTGATCATCAAGAGTGGGAAGTAAGCCGTATTCTGGATTCTAGGTTAAGCAAAGGAAAATTTCAATACCTCATCAAATGGTCTGGCTTCCAGTCCGACAAAGATTGCACCTCGTGGGAACCAGCCCATCACCTTTGCAATTCACCCAATCTGATTCAAGACTTCCATGCGAGCTACCCTTGTAAATCTCAACAATCATGATTCTATCCCATCCAATTCCATTCCACTCCATTCCACATTTCATCCCATCCAATCCCATTCCATTCCATTCCACATTTTATCTTATCCAATCCCATTTCATCTCACATTCTATCTCATCCAATCCCATTCCATTCCATATTCCATCCCATCTAACCCCATTTTATTTCACACCATCATTCCATCAGTTAATTCATCCATCTCACCGTGTTATTCCTTTTTCTCATTTCCCTTTCATTCCTACTAAATAAAATTCCATTCCTTATTAATAATAAAAAAAATATATATTTCTATTTATAATTAAAAAAAAATAAAAAAGAAAAAAAGAAAAAGAAAATATATATTTATAATAAATAATTACAAAGTTTCCTTTACTTCCCTCTCCGCATCCTCCCAATTTTCAGTCAATTCCGCAACCATGGACCAAAAATTATCCAGGTCTTCATTGTTGATTAGTGCGGACATTCTTTGGAGAACTAGCACTTCCATTACAATATGCCTCTCAAAGATTTCCTTGCACCTTGCAATCCAAGCTTGCTTTGGCCGAGCATTCCATCCACCTTCCTCTAAGAGCTCTTTTTATGCTCTCTTCCTTTGACCTCCCGACAGGCCTTCTCCAATATTGCCCTTCAGCCGCCTTGCATCCGTTTCGACCGGTCCTACAACTCGCACTGGATCTGCTTTGCCTTGGCCCTCCATTCCTTCCGTTCCACCCACTCCATCCCTTCCATCTCCTTCCTTTCCTTCTCCTAATTCATCCGCTACTTCTCTCCCTCCATTTCCCAATTCTCCTTCCGCTTTGTTTCCTTCCTCCTCCCTTGCTTCCTCGATTATGACTCCTACCGGTTCCACACCGGGCACTTCGCCTCGCACCTTGGCATTCATCTGGGCCCCCGGGAGTTCAGTTGGCGGTCCCCAGTAAGGTGGTGGTGGTGGTGGTGGATTTGTGGTAAACCTTTGGAAACGGGGCAACACTAGCAAAAAAAGAAAAATTTAGTTACTATTTTATGATCATTAGTCAGTCCAGATTAGTTCTCACCAGGAAATCAAGTCCCCAAGTATTTGATCTCCAGCAACAGTGGTATCTTGTAGTTAACCCTTGGCGCAGACCTACAACTCCACATCTCCCTTGATGATTCCGCGGGACCTTTGACAGTTGACTCAACATTTATAGGGAAATTACATGCCACTTTGCAAAGGCAACATTGCTCACACTTGCCTCGAAGGCCTCAGACGGCAGTACTAGGAACACAATGCTTGTTTTGATGAATACAGTTTTCGCAATGGCGGGACAACAATGACGACATTTTATATAAATTATAAATTTATCAAGTAATGAATGAAATAATGTAAAGGGTCTACATTAATTATTAACGACTTGAAATCAATGGGAAAAATTATCTGAAAGCTTGCAGGAGCTTGCGTCTTTATACCCGGGCAACTGTCACGCTTTGCACTTAGAGATTATTTTCTTCATCACTTTGACATGTCCTCTCCTCAGTACCATCTACCTCAGTCTAAAAGCGTGACACAAATAAAGCACAACATCAATGGTGCAATCCGCTACTTCCTCTGGCTTGCATTGACCTTCCAATCTCGGCGACCAACTCAGTACATACTTGCAAACTTTGCAGTTAACTCCATACCGGTCGGCCATCCATTATGAGATCCAATCTCCTTCCCTGACCAATCAACAGCCTTGGACTTCCATCTTTGGTGACGCATTGTTTGTTAGTTCGCATCTACATTTAACTAAGCCATCATTACTGTACAGTTTGCAATTGGACTAGTCCCTACCCTGCATACACTATTACTTCTCATTTGCATTACCTTCCATGTCACTCGCTCCTGTCCCAATTTGTCATACAAGTATACTCTCAGATTCTATTGTCTCGCACTTATGCTATGACCTCGGATAACGTACTACTGCTTCATTTCCTACCCCATTCCTGTCATTCATTGCCTCACCGCTTCAACTGTAGTTAGCTCATCACCAGGTTGTATCTAGTCACTTTGGATTACCTTATAAGGGCTATCCCCTTGCCTGATGATTGTGTCCTCAGTTAGTTAATTTCATACGTTCTTGCATTTTGCTACAACCTAGTTATCAAATTGCACTCAGGTTGAAGTTTCCTTCTTTGGAACACATTCCATCCCTCTCGCCGTTTGTTTAGTGGCATAACCAAGTTTGCACTTTGCAACTGAGTCTCACTATTCGCACTTGCCCTTGCACTCAGCATTCCTTCGCGCTCACGATCATCTAAGAATTGCCCTATAGTACGTGGGGTGGTCGTGTGACAGCCTCATTAGTGTTGGATTCTGTCTCCGACTTGGACTTGTCTTTCACAGTTGCAGGAGCCTCAAATTTGACGGTTGTCAGATCATTGGTTGGCGAATTCCTTGGGTTTCTTGATTTGGATATGTTTGGCTCAATGGTGTTTGAGTTGAACTCCTCTGTTTCAATTGAAACCTTGAAGGTCTTCTGAGAGTTGAAGATGAAATGTTTAGTGTCCACAATTTTACCCGTTGTGGTGTCAATTTATAGACACGGATTGGGAACTGCTTTGCGGCTGCGGGCTCAGCATTGGAGGCAGGCGGGCTCAGCATTAGGGTATCCGGAGTGCTCAGCAGCGGCAGCTGCTGGATCAGCAGCAGCTGCTGGATCAGCAGCAGCTGCTGGATCAGCAGCAGCTGCTGGATCAGCAGCAGCTGCTGGATCAGCAGCAGCCCTTGTTTGGCTCCGCACCTAGTGGAAGGGTTGGGCTCAGCATCAAATGCGGCGTGGGTGGCAATCCGCGCCGGAGATTGGATTCGGAAGGTAGTGCGCTTGACTAGGTTTGCGGGCGCGCCAGTTCAGATACATAGGAGCGGAGCAATCCGCGGGCTATAAAGGAATGGATGGAGCGTGCGTGCAAGCGCGGGGATCACGCCAGATAATACTGGACATCCACAACGGGCGCCGACAAACGGATACGGACAGGCGCAGTGCAAGGACCGCGTCATGAGAAGGACAAACCGGATGGACGGAACAGAATATGGATGTTGGGGGAAGTTTGGTACAGAGGTGGGGAGAGGGGGCTAGGGTTTCTGTTTTTGGATTGTTTTCTGTTTCTTTGTCATACTGTTATTTGCGCTTGTACTTAGGTTAGGGTTGAGAGGGAGGACTTATCCTCACTCTCAACTCTGGGTTAGGAGGGGGGGGCATGGAATCAGACCATCATATCATTTGATTGGATCAATCATCTCACCAAGAGATTAAAGGAACCCATACCGGATACACATCCAGGTGGAAAGTTCTTAGGATTGAAGGATTGGGAATTTCACTCTCTCTCTATTTTCCTTTATCTCTTTATCTCCTTATTTCTATTTCTCATTTAAGTGCAACTTTGGGCATCCTCATCTCCTTTCAGACACAGGGAACCGTTAACTTCCAAACCTTGGGACAATTATAGGGGGAAAACCTATATTCTTTCCACATCTGGGGGTCTGGCCGGGAAGTAACCTTCTTTTTCTTGTCTTTCAAAGGTAACTGGGCGCAATGTCCTATTCATACCTCCCTAAAGTTGCTTCCTCTTCTTCTTCTTCTTCTCCTTCTGTTTCCGGGTTGGCTACTCCGACCCCACTCGCGTCTTCCATCCCTCCTCCTCCCCCTCCCTCCGCTTGACCCAGGTTGAGCTACGCCGTTCCCCCATCAGTCTCCAGTGACCATGAACCCACTCGTCTGGTTCGCATCAGGCCGCGCCACTACCCTCACATCCAATTGAACACTGCGGATGTGGAGCAATTCATCTTGAGATACAAAGGTATTGCAGATGCGGATGGTGCGTCAGACGCGGATAAGGCCCGGCTTGTCGTCCTGTTCATTATGGATGAAGAGAAGCTCTGGGATGTGGAGGAGATGGAAGGCTACAAGAATCAGGATTGGCCAAAACTGAAGGCGGAGATCCTAACGCGGTGGGGTAGGCGCGAACCTTGATTCCAGGAAAGCAATTTTGACCGCGTGGCCTTGGAGGCGAGCGCGCGCGGAGGAGTCAGAACTTGGGTGGAGCTGGCGGATTACATCTCAACATTTGATTGGATCTATTGGTACTTTTCAAAGAACAAGGTGGTGGCGGGACAGATGGGGGCCATGAAATGCGCGTTTCTGGGCGGTTTAGGCGCTCAACTCCGGGCAAGGGTGCAGCGGCATCTTTACGATCACAACTTGGTAAAGCGTTCATTGGACAGAAGCATTGCGCTCCTTCCGGAGTTGGCTGTCATTTGCCAGGCTGTGGAGAGTGAGCTTGACTTAGAAGAGCTTGTTGAGGATACCGCTAAGTCCTTCCCAGCAGGACCAAAGAAATCCGCCCCCCAGGTTTTGGCTCTGGTGCAATTTTTGGCCCCGGTTCCACCTACTTCCACGCGTGTTCTGGTTCCTCAACCCACGCCCGCCCCTCTGGTAAGTGAATTGACGGAACTGATGAAGGATTTGAAGATCTGCATGAGCCGTATGGGCCAGCAGCATCCGCGAGGGCCTCCACCTCACATGGTGGAAGGTTTTTGGCCGCCCAGTACCTTTGTGGCCAAGGGGGTGCTCGTACTGCAGGGAAAACAGTCATTGGCAATTGGCATGCAAGGAGCTTACAAAGGATCTCAACGTGGGATTTGTTTGACTGGCGGGGATGGGGTACATGTTTCCAACGGGAAAACAGATTCCAATGGAGCCAAGCCAGCCAACTGCAATGCAGCAGGTGCGCACACGGGGTCAGGAGGCGGGAACAACGGCGCAAGCGTCACTAGGCATTGTTACCGGTCCTGGATCATGGCAACCACCTTGGGTGGAAGCTGAGGTAAGGGTAGTGGCAACGGAAGAGAAGGTGGCGGTCTTGGATAAGATGGAGGTGGATGCGAAGGAGCAACCCCCTTTGACCGTTCCAAAACCGGCCGCACGCGTTCCCGGAATCAAGGTGCCGGCAGCAAATCCTGTAGGGAAGAAGAAAGCGGCGGACATTGTGCGTAGGGTGATGGGGAACAAGACTCCGGTCCCGCTGACCTTGCGGGAACTGGCGGCTGTGTCTCCGGTGGTGGTAGACGAGATGGTGCAGGCGTTGCAGGATTGCAGTCAAGGCCGGGTACCTCAGACAGTGCAGCGGGTTCATGTGGCGCGGAAGGAGGAGGGGCACGAGGAGTGTGAGTTGAAATTGGTTTTGAGTCCACTCGCTTACGTTCCGATGGTCATAGCGGGGAGGAAGGTGTGGGCTATAGTGGACAGTGGTTCAATGGTGAACCTGCTGCCATTGCGGATGGTGGATGATTTGGGTTTGGTTTGGCGGAAATGTGCAATGGGTCTCCGCGCGCTCAACGGAGGGGAGTGTTGTGTGGATGGGTTAGTTGAGGAGGAGGAGGTCAAGGTTGCAAGGGTCCGTAATCCTCTTTCTTTTCTTTTGGTTGATTGTGGGGATTTGATTTTGGGAAGGCCGTTCATGTTTGGGTTCCAAGCAAAAATGGTTTTGGATCCGGAGGCGGGAACGGAGGCGTTGACGGTGGAGGATTTGTCCGGCGGAAGGTTTGAGACAACTATCTGCGATCACAGGCAAGGAAAGCAGAGGAGAGTGTTGGAGTATGAGGAGGAACCAGATGTGGAGTTGGTCTGCAACGGGCGACCCTTGGAGGATTTTTCCTAGTCAACCAAGGAGACCGCACGGAACAATCTCTGGTTTTGTGTGGGCGGTCAACTAATGAGGAGCAGGGAGGGGGAGGAAGGAAAGTGCAGGGCGCGCATGTTGCAGAAGTAAGTCCCTTTTCTCAGTATGCATTTCCCGAGGCTACTACACTTCAAAAACCCTATCATTTTGCCACACTTGTGAGCAAAGGCAAAAGCCGTGGTTCAATTCTGTGCAGGGCCTACAGCAAAGGATGCGTGCGGATGATGTGGTGCAACTCTGGCAAGTACAAGCCGGTGTTGCGGAAGGTCCAACCGAGGAATGAGCCAATGCCCCAGGAATTGAACAGACCGCTTTGACTTATTGCTTGGTCACGGGACCCTTGGGTCACGCCAATTAAGGCTTTGGGGTGGGTTACTAGTTCGGAGCGGATTGCAGCTTTCAATTTTGGCCCAACGGGATGGTTGAGTACGGAGGAGCGTGAGTTGCTGGTATCGGTTCTGGTTCTTTGCGAAATAGTGCTTGCGTTCGGACCTGAAGAGCGGGGGCTTCTGAAAAACAATATTGGCAACCCCTATGTCATCCCCACTGTCGATCACAAGCTGTGGCAGATCAAACCGATTCCAATACCGCGGGAGGTCCAGGAGCAGTTTCTGGATTTGGTGCGGGAACGGGTGAAGACTGGCCTTTATGAACACTCAATGTCTAGTTACTCCAGTCTGATCTTTGCGGTAGTTAAGCAGGATGGAAAGTTGTTGAGGATTGTCCATGATCTGCTGTGGCTCAACTGCTTTAGGATCCGGGACGCAGGATGGCCCCCTTGCATTGACGAGTTCCTTGAGTCAATGGCAGGGCGCGCTTTTTACGGTTTAGTGGATTTGATGGGGGGATACAACTAGCGTGAGTTGGATCCTTGCTTGGGGCCTCTAACAGCATTTGAGACTGGGTTGGGAAGAATGCAGCTGACTCGGCTACCGCAGGGCGCAACCAATTCTGTGGCGGTGTACCAGGGGGAAATGGCTTGGATCCTGAAATATGATCTTCCAGAGGGAGTCCAAATCTTCATCAACAACGTGGGCATCAAAGGTCCGAAATCTGATTATGGAGGAGCAGAGCTGGTTGAAGTTCCCGGCGTCCAACGTTTTGTGTGGGAATACGCGCAGACGTTGGAACGCATCCTGTTTCGCATCAAGGAGGCAGGAATGACGGTGTTGGGGAAGAAGTTGGTGGTTTGTGTTCCGGCCCTCAAAGTCCTTGGCCATGTTGTTGCTTCCGACGGCCGGCGCATTTCAGAGAAAAAGCGGAACAAGATCCTGTAATGGCCAACCCCGCAGACGGTGTTGCATATCCTTCAGTTCTTGGCATTATGTAGCTATGTCCATATGTTCATTGAGAGGTTTGCGGAGGTGGCAAGCCCGCTCCAATCACTAACGCGGAAAGGCGCGGAGTGGAATTGGGGAGAAGAGTGCAATAGCGCGTTCCGGAAGCTCAAGGAGATCGTGGGAAGTGAAATTGTGCTCTGCGATCTCAACTACAATGCAGGAGGAATTAGGCTAGCGGTTGATTCCAGCAAATTCAGCGGGGGGTTCTCACTCAAGAGGACAACGGTAAGGATAGGCCGGTGCTTTACAAGTCTGTCACCTTCACTCCGACGGAAAGCCGGTACTCTCAGCCAAAGTTGGAGTTGTGCGGGGTCACCAAGATTGTGCGGCGGCTTCAGTATCTTTTGTGGGGGGTTCACTTTGAGCTTTTGGTGGATGCGGAGGCGCTGGCGCGGATGATCAATTCTCCGGCGTTGCCCAATGCTCCCATGACCAGGTGGGTGGCGTTTATTCAACTTTTTTCCTTTGCTTTTGTTCATGTTCCGGTGAAAGCGTTCACTATTCCCAACGCGTTGTTGCAGTATCCAAGGGACGACCCGTTTGAGGACACAAAACTGCTTGATGTGGAGACCCTGGTTGTCAAGGTAGGGGTTGGGGAGGCAGGCGTTCAGCTGCCGCTCTGGCAAACCGGGCGGTACTCAATTCTTTGTGATTACTTGCGGGACCTTTTTTTTCCCAACGGAACTACGGACAAGCACATGCAATGGGCAAGGCGGCGAGCGGGAAACTTCTATGTACAGGAGGGGCAGCTTTGGCGGGGGAAGACTCCGGTTCCTCTTGTGGTTACCACTTCAAGGGCGGATCAGGAAGCTATCCTCTGAAGCCTTCATGACAATCTTGGCCATTGAGGGGAGGTCAAAACGCAGAGGCGGGTGAAATAGGGGTTCTGGTGGCCAGGGGTAGTGCGTGCAGTACAGGAATGGTTGGCGTCCTGCAAAGCCTGTCAACGGCGGAGCAGGAGATTTCCTAAGGAAGTCGGAAACCCCAATGGGGAAGATGCCCTTTTTGGTCAAGTCTTGCTTGATGTTTTCCACATCAAGGCCGGTAAGTTCGCCTATCTGCTTGTCGCGTGGGACAACCTGTCCGGTTGGGCGGAAGCGCGTCCGTTGGTCAAGCTCTTGGCGGACAAAGTTTCTCTGTTTCTGGAGGAAGATTGGTTCGCGCGGCACGGGTCGCTTTGTCTGGTTACAGTGGACGGAGGGGCTGAGTTTTGCGGCCGTTTGGTTGAGTTGGTGAAGAGTTGCGCAGCCAAGTTTGGCCGAGTAACGGAGTATTATCCCAAGGGGGCCAGGATGATCAAATGCAGGCATCAACCAATCAAGGATGCCCTGGTCAAGATGTGCGGGGAGGACGGTAAGCGCTGGCAGGAGACCCTTCCAATGGTTTTGTTTGCAGATTGGATTTTGGTGAAGCGGTCAACAGCCTACTCGCTGTACAAGTTACTTTTTGGACAGTGCCCCTTGCTTCCGGTGGATATTGAGTTGGAGACTTTCCTGGGGGTTGACTGGTGGAAGGTGAAGACCTCTGCCAAATCGCTTGAGGCTCGCACCAAACAGCTCCTTCGACGGTACAGGATGCTCGCCAAGGCCGCAGACCGGCTGAAGAAGACTCAGACGGCATTGGTGCACTATTGGGACAAGCGCTGCTTGCATTGTCTCCAGGATCCCTTGCGGAAGGGGGATTTGGTGCTCTTGTAAAACCGGAGTCTGGAGTCTCAGTGGGGGAAGTTGTTTGCTAACCGGTGGAACGGCCCGTTCCGCATGTCGTCCAAGTTTGAGGGCGGCAGCTATCAGTTGGAGGAATTAGACGGTACTCCGCTGAAACGGAAGGCGGAGGCTTCGCATGTCAAGCGCTTCTTTGCGCGAGGATCTACCTCGTTTGACGAGACAGCGGAAGGGGGTGACGGATCAGATGAGGGGAGTGTGGAGCGCGGAGATGGTGTAGGAACGCGATATGGGGATTTGCCTTTGGGCGGAGAAGCGGAAAACATGCGGTTGCAACGGAGTGGGCGTTTGGGACCAGCTGGGGACAGTTGCCATGTTGGGGGGGGAGGTGGTGGGGTAGGGGATAAGTTTTGATTTGGTGAGGGGGTGCTCTAGCCGGTTCACAGCCAGAACAACTAGACACCCCAGAATGTTTTTTTCTCTATGTTTCTTTCTTATCTGGATTGTGGGGTCTTTGCTGGCTTGGGGTTTTTGTAGGAAACGCGGGCGCGGCACGAAGTCAGGTCCGTGAACGTGAGGACAAGCCCCGCGGAACCGGGACGCAAGGAAAATCCCGCGGATGGAGGAAGCGGGAAAAAGAGCGATTTGCGGGCGGTCTACGGGCATTGCGCAAAACAAAAAAAAATTATGTGTTCTTTTCTATTTTTCTTCTCTGTTGGTTTCTTTTTCTCTTTTTCTTCTCTCTCAGGATATCTCAAGGATGGGTGTTTTGTATGGGAATAAGCTTGATTTGGTGAGGGGGTGCTCTAGCCAGTTCACAGCCGGGACAACTAGGCACCCCAGAATGTCTGTTCTCTTACTCTCTCTCTCTCTCTCTTCCCTTACGGTGGTGCGCGCTAGTGTTTGGTTTTTGTGTTTTTTACAGGAGGGGTACGGGGAACTGTGTGGCAGTCTGTCTGGGGCGGTCCAGGTACCTTTGCGGAGCACCGGAAGGTGACTTTGTGGAATGCACGGATCTCGCGCGTGGACCTACTCCGGCTCCCCCCTCTCTTTTCTTGACTTAGATTTTTCTCAATTTTTACTTGCGGGGTCTCTTACTTTTACTTAGGCCGCTCACTGGCTCACTTGGAAGTGGTACGCGCAATGGGTAATTGATTTCAAGCGTGGAATGATGAGAAGAAAAGGTACAACAAGAGTGTGAAGGAAAGGAAAAGGAAAAGAAAGGAAAGAGGGGCCCCGCCTAATCCACCTCCATTGCCCGGACCATTCCATTCCTCGCGTCCGCCAGGAGCGCCCGGAATTGCGCCAATACTTTGCGCCGGGAATCCGTTCCGTGGGCCCTTGGGATCAAGAGGAAGCCACACAGTAGCTCAACCGAGTTGTCCGCAAACCAATTGAATCAAACCTTGGGTAGCATGCGGCCAATCAGAATCTCCAGGACCTTGGGAGACGTCCAACCAGGGGCAGGTGGCGCGGGGGGAGGTGAGGATGAGATAACCACCCTCTCCAGTGAGGTGGCTGGCAAGGGGGAGGACGCTGGGACCAGAGATGGCAATGGAAGTAGCGGTGGTGGTAGTGTGGTGAAGCAATGGAAGACTTCTGGGGACAGAACTCAAGTTGGGGGGGGATGTGGTGTCAATTTATAGACACGGATTGGGAACTGCTTTGTGGCTGCGCGCTCAGCATTGGAGGCATTGGAGGCAAGCAGGCTCAGCATTAGGGTATGCAGAGTGCTCAGCAGGGGCAGCTGCTGTTTGGCTCCGCACCTAGTGGATGGGCTGGGCTCAGCATTGAATGCGGCGTGGGCGGCAATCCGGGCCAGAGGTCGGATTCAGAAGGTAGTGCGCTTGACTAGGTTTGAGGGCGCACCAGTTTGGATACATAGGAGCGGAGCAATTGGCGGGCTATAAAGGAACGGATGGAGTGCGCATGCAAGAGCGCGGATCACGCCGGATAATGCCGGACATCCACAACAGGCGCGGACAAACAGATACAGACAGGTGCAGGGGGCTCCAAGTAGGGTGCGGTGCAAGGACCGGGTCATGAGAAGGACAGAAGGGTGTACAGATGTTGGGGGAAGTTTCGTACGGAGGTGGGGAGAGGAGGCTAGGGTTTCTGTTTCTTTTTCATACTTTTATTTGCACTTGTACTTAGGTTAGGGTTCAGAGGGAGGACTTATCCTCACTCTCAACTCCGGGTTAGGAGGGGGGGGCATAGAATCAGACCATCATATCATTGGATTGGATCAATCATCTCACCAAGAGATTAAAGGAACCCATACCGGATACACATCCAGTTCAAAAGTTCTTAGGATTGAAGGATTGGTGATTTCACTCTCTCTCTATTTTTCTTTATCTTTTTATCTTCTTATTTCTATTTCTCATTTAAGTGCAACTTTGGGAATCCTCATCTCCATTCAGATGCAGGGAACCGTTGTTGTAGACCAAACCTGTCCTATAGCCATCAGACTCACTTTTGTAGTGTAAAAACAGCTCAAGCCCTTAAATTAACCTCAGAAATGAATTCTACATCACAAATAACCTATAGTCACTCAGCCAAAGTACCCCCCTATCTCTCATGGATTAGAAGATACAGCTCAAGAAACCTTCAACTGTGTCAAAACCCATACCCAACCAGGGGTCACAGCTCTGTGGAAGACATAAGGCATACCTAGTAAACCCTCAAGTACATACCAGTGGAAGCTTACCCTCAACACCAGGACCATACACCAACCCTGTCACCTCATCCAGAATACAGTAATACAGATAAAGGAGGCAGTGCAGCATGTCAGATCCTGTCACCTCATCCAGCATACAGCATACAGATCCAGGAGGCAGTGCAACCAGTCAGATCCTGTCACCTCATCCAGCATACAGCATACAGATCCAGGAGGCAGTGCAACCAGTCAGATCCAGTCACCTCATCCAGAATACAGCATACAGACACAGGAGGCAGTGCAGCATGCCAGATCCAGTCACCTCATCCAGAATACAGTAGTACAGATGCAAGAAGCAGTGCAGCCAGTCCAGATCCAGTCACCTCAGCCAGAATACACAAATACAGATACAGGAGGCAGTGCAGCATGTCAGATCTGGTCACCTTAACCAAACAATCATGCAAATACACATACAAGAGGCTGTGCAGAAATATACAGGAGCAATATAGGCAGGAGGAAGTAAAACCAGTCTCAAGCAAGAACCAAACAAACATGCAGCAGATACACATACAAGAGGCTGTGCAGAAGTAATACAGGAACAATATACATAAAGGAGGCTGTGAAGAAGTATACAGGAGCAAAATATGCAGGAGAAAGTGGAACCAGCCTTAACCAGAGCCAAACAAACCAACAGTATTGCACAGCAATACATGTAGGTAGAATCAAGTAGCACTGAATAAACTACCAGTACAGCACAGCAATATACCTTATCTGAACTACACAGCAATCTATGCAAGGCTGTGCATGCATGAAACCCCTGTACAAGCTTTTCCCAACCAGCAGAAATGCCTCATGTAACTGTACAAGCTTTTTCCAACCAGCAAAATGTCTCATGTAGTTGTATCTCACTGTTCCTCACCAGAACAGGGAGAACCCTCAGGGGCAGCCTTGAGCACCCCTGGGGGCAGGATTTGTCTATTTAAGGAGGGCCTCTCTGCCCTATCCAAGTTGTATCACTACTCATACCTCCTCATGCCATCTGGCCTATTACCTCTCATCATCAACCCACCAGCATCCATCTGTGGTACCTACCCAGACAAAATATCAGTGAACCAATTATAAGGAAACAAGAAATCAGAGACCAAGTTATAACCAACCAACAGGTGCTTGAATAAGGGTTCTTCTGTGACCTAAACATTCAGCACCAAATTAAAGAAGCACCACCCTTCAGTCAATAAATAACGCTTAAAAAGAAAGAGAGCACAACAAAAGCAACCACCAACCTTTTCCTCTACCCATCCCCCTGTGGGTAAACCCATCCTTGGTTCCTATCCTGAACCACCACCCCTTTGATAAACCCTTGAACCCTTTAATATTGGGGTATTGGTTAAGATCAAATATATCTGATAAATAAATAACCAATAGTCCAATACATCTGGTCCATTCTTCAACAAACCTAATAATAACAATCAATAACTAATCTAGGTCTGATCTGAGACCTATTTTAAGTCTCTAAGAAACCAGCCATTAATTTAAATAAATTATTGTGCAGACTTACTATAGTACTAGAAGGGCAGGCAATTCAAAACCACTCTTAGTATATACTAAATACTCCAAAGGAGTAGAAGTAATACTAAATTCCCCTTCAAGGACTGCCAGAAAGTTATTTCCTACTTTATTTATATAATCCCACAGGAGTCTCTACACCGTTAACTTCCAAACCTTGGGACAATTATAGGTGGAAAACCTTTATTCTTTCCACACCATGTCCTTCATGATCTTGTAGTACAGGAGTGTTGGATTGAATCCAACCAGAATCCCCGGTGCGCCTTTCTTGTCAAACTTTAACTTAATGTCAGTGGAGTTGATTCAATAGGTGACCGCAGTCCCAATCAGTCAGATGTAGCCAGGTGGTAGATCTTTCTTGTGAATTAATAACCAGGATGATACTCCGTCCTTCTCCTTTGGTATTTGGTTGAGCATGAGGCAGGAGCCGCGTACAAATTCATGCCATAATGACTTTGGTAAACCAGTGTCTGAGATGATTGCTCTGGCTGACTCAATGACGGTTCTGTTTTCCCTCTCTACTCTTCCGTTGTGTTGAGAGTGATAAGGCTCACTTACGATTTGATTAATGTTCTGGAATTGATAAAAGTTCTGGAGTTTGGCGTTGACAAATTCTCCACCCCCCTCAGAGCAGACCTCAGAGGGATAGGAGCCCATTTTTCTGTGTTGTTTTTCAATGATGAAGATGATTGTCTCTGCCGCATTGTTCTTAGCGTGTAGAGGGAAACAAGCTATGTAGCCTGAGTGCGAGTCAATCAGGTTAAGTATATAGCAAAACCCTCCTTTTGACGTTGGATTTATTGGTCCCATCAAGTCAGTGTGAATTCTTTTGAAGCATTGATTTGCTGGTTGTTGTTGGCTGTTAAACGTTTTGCGGGTGATTTTTGACTTGTCGCAGCTGAGACATTCAAATTTGCACTTTTGGCTGGCAGGAATCTTCAGCTTGAGGTACGGTTCCATCCTGTCAATACTTGCGTGACCCAGAGATCTATGAATTTGAAGGAGTTCAGAGCTAGAGTAGTAAGATTTCTTTGGTTCCTTTGACATGTCAATCACAAATAGGTTATTGATGATTTGGCCTGAGATAATAATCTTTCCTTGTGACAATAGGTAGAAAATGCTGGGTTTCTGTTTTGAGTCAACTGACAGGCAAGCCCCTTGGGTCATCAGAGCACCAAGTGATATCAGATTGATAGTTGATTTGGGAACCCATAAGGCCTTTGATAGTATCAAGTTCACTTCTTTGGTTGACAAGGCAGCCTTGCCTGTTCCTTCAATTAGAAGGGCCGCATTCTTCTTGCCTGTCTGGATTTGCTTGTTCCGGTTGCTGATTGACAGATTGATGAACGCCTGGGGGTTGACAATGATGTGAACTGATCACCCAGAGTCTAGGATTAAATGCTGAGATAGTTGTTCATTGTTGATCAATCTTCCATTGCAGAAGAACAAGTAGAAGTTAGCTTTGTTCATGGTTTTTGATTTCCCCTTCTTCCCTCAATTGTGTGCGTTTGAAGGTTTTAGCTTGGGAAATTCAAACCAGCATGAACTGGCAGGGTGTGAGGTAACCGCAGGATTGTGTTTTCCATTTTCGCACCTTGGGCCTCTGTACAGGGCTATTGTTGAGATCTACCCTCAATTCCTAAATGTTCCCTCCTGGCTATCACACTCCTACTCCTCATTCCCGCCCGGGGATCCAAATTCTCTCCCCGGCTCAAGCCCCCAAACTGCTTCTAGGTCCCGGTGACCTCCCTATCACGACTCTTCTTTCCTTCTCCGGACCTTCTATCTTCCGGGTCTCCCGCTCTGTCTTCTCTTCTTGCTCTATGACCTTAATCTCTTTCCTTCTCCTTCTCTTGACTTTCTATCTTCCCTTTCTTCCATCTTCAATCCTTTCTTCCTTCTTCTCTTCTTTTCTCCATCTCTAATCTCGACCGTTGTCTCCTCTCAATTGTCTCAAATCTCGACCGTTGTCTCCGCTCAACTGGCCTAGTCTTCAAAGCTCCTCTGATCATCTCTTCCTGGTAAGATGACTCAACTCTCATCTCAAGACTCAAATTGACCTAACAATATATGTTTGACTTCCAATTAGCATCTCCAAACAACCCTCAGTCTCATCTCTCTAATCTTGTCTTCTCGTCTAATTGCCTATCTATTCCCAAATACTCTTGACTCTTTGTCTAAGCTCTTGTTGGTTCTAGTTCTCAGCCTCTTCTGCGTAATATCATTACGGTTAAAAGCCAAAGGAAGCTCCCCGCCGAACCCGATGCAATGAAAGAACCAACAGGAGTTACCGACTATTTCCATCAAGTTGCATTGAAAGCTGCTGTCAACGCCATTCCTTCATTAAACAAAGAAAATTACTCCATGTGGCGTGACAAAGTTCTCATGCTATTTGATCTCAAAGATATTAAAGACGCCATTACGAGAAACTCCGGACAACTATCCGTGAAACAGGACCGGGAAATCAGGGCGATTATACTGTCCAAGTTGGACAGCACAACTCACGCCAATGTAGTCAACTCCTCAAACATAACTTCCTCAAAACTCCTCTGGGCTGAAATAACTCGCCAATTTGCACCCTCCGAAACCGCAAACAGAGCCAGGGTGTTCAACCAATTTCTCCACTCTATCTTCAACAAACACTACATAGAAGGTTTTTTCACAGACACAAGGCAAGCACTCACTCAATTGGCAGACGTTGGAATAGAACTCCCCAGTGACATCCTCGCATATTTGGTACTTTTTAAGTTTCCTTCCAGTCTTGAGAATCTCAAGCAACAGATCATGCACGTGGAGAAGAATCTAACCATCGAGGTTGTATTCAACCACCTCATCCAATTCAATAACAAGCGCAAGGCCCAACAAAGATTGACCAAACCCTCTACCAACGTTTCCCTGGTGGCCACCAAGAATAAAACTGAGAAAGACAACAGACGAGTGAAAATGCGTTGCCAAGAGGGCTACCATGACCCGAATGCCCCTCAGGCCAAATCATCCTGCTTTCACCTCCATCCTAAAGTTTCCCCTAGCTGGTGGATCGAGCAACAAAATGAATGGAAGAGCAAGATTAAGAAACAACCTACAATTAACTAACACGCTCTCCTAACCCTATGTATCAACGCGGATAATAACCCGAATCTTCTCCTTGACTCAGGCGCTAACATTCACATCTTTAACGACATCAAATATTTCTCCAAAATTGAGATGCAAGAAGAGAAAGAGGAAATTAAGACAGGCAAACTTGAAGCTAACCTCAAAATTCATGGGAAGGGCACTGTACAACTTGAATGGAACGACTCAGTAGTCACCCTTGAAGATTGTGCGTACTTCCCAGACATTGTGATCAACCTAATCAGTCCCGGCCAACTTGCTAAAAAGGGATGTAGCCTTACCCAACATCAAAACCAATTCTCGGTCACAAAAGATGGTCTCATTTTCCTGAAAGGACTCATCAAAGACAACCTGTTTGTGATCTAGAAGCCCCAATCAATCAGTCAAGAGAATAAGGTCTTAAATCTCAATCATGGTTCAAATCTCAAGACAGAAGAAAAACCGTCTCTAATTGATCTTCACCAAATGTATGGACACGCCTCCATGTCAACCCTCAAGCCTATCCTCAAGAATTCCTTTTCTAAAGAAGAACTCAACAGCTTCCAGTGCAATGGATGCATCAAGAGCAAGATCACTCAATCTCCCTTCTCTGCCACATCAACTCAATCCAATAAACCTCTCAAACGCATCCATCTTGATCTGATTGGCCCAATCACCCCACAATCAAAGTCCGGACACCAATACATACTTACCCTGGTGGACAACTTCACCGGATACCTTGCGGCTTTTCCTTTGACTTCCAAGGATGAAAATCCGGAGACAATCATCAACATCCTTGAAGTCAAATTCAAAAGTTTGAACTACTACCCTTATGAAATCTACTTGGACAAAGGGACAGAATTTGTCAACTCGACTCTCAAACGTTTTGCTCAATCCAAACACATCAAACTTCTCACATCTGAACCATATCACCCTCAACACAACGGTCGCGCCAAGAGAGCAAATCAAACAATAATAGAATCAGCTTGGTCCACGTTCTCATCTTTGCGACTGCCAAAGAATTACTGGCACGTGGTCACAAGAAGTTGTTGTTTCATGCTTAATCAGATACCCAAGGAAGGTAATGACCAGTCCCCCTGGGAACTAATGTTTAAGAAGAAACTCTCCACTAATTACTTGAGACCTGTAGGTTGCCCTGCAGTCTATCTCACCAATTGCATTCAGAAAGGGAGGAAATTTGACAAAAAGGGAACCAAAGGGGTTTTAGTTGGGTTCAATCCTGCTTTTCACTCTTATCTCATTCTTAACTCATTTGGTTCTCTCATTGAAACAAAGTACGTCAGATTCCTCAAGAATCATTCAAACAGCTTTCCAATTCTTGAACCTGAAGGACTGGACATTTTCTCCCAAGCCTCTCACGACTCAAATCCATCAGACTTCAATGGCATAGACAAAAAATTCGTGTCAAGGGATGTTGTAGTGGAAGACTTGGAAACAGACTCAGATCAAAACTCATCCAACTCTCCTGAATCTGAATCCCTTGAATCCTATCCCTCACCACCTCAAGTATCTCTACCTCCGGAACCCGTTGCTCAGGAAGTGTACCAACGTCCGCAACGGGAAACTCGGAAACCACAACAATACGGCTTCCATCATTATTATGAACCACCCTCATACAAAGCGGCGCGAAATTCCAAAGAGTGGCCCAAGTGGCAGAAGGCATTGGAAGAAGAATTAAACTCAATCAAAGATCAAGAAGTCTGGGAGGAATATTATGACACTCCCAACAACGTCCTAAATACAACCTGGGTCTTCAAAATCAAGCAGAATTGCCACGGTGAGCTGGTCAAATACAAAGCTAGATTGTGTGTACAAGGTTTCAATCAAGTACACGGGATTGACTACAACAAGACGTGGGCCCCAACTGGCAAGCTAGGGTCTTTGCGCATCGCCTTATTGTACGGTCTGAAAGAAAAAATTAAATTCACTCAATTCAACGTTAAAGTCGCTTTATTACATGCTCCACTGGATGAAACAGTCATCATCAAGACTCCAGAAGGCTCTCACCGAAATTCCCCTTATCTAAAGTTAAAAAAATCACTGTATGGCCTCAAACAGTTGCCCAAAAACTGGTAAGAAACTCTCACAACATGGATCAAATCACAAGGGTTTCACAAGTCATCGAGTGACCCCTGTCTATACATCAATTCCAATTCCAAAGAAGTTCTCTACTTCCATGTGGACGATCTGATCCACGTGGGGAAGAGCGACAACTTTCAATCCAACTTTCTAACTCGTTTCAAGAACTCCTCTTGCCATCCGCCCAACACGATCCTAGGCATGTTCATGGAGGTAGAAGACAACTCAATCTTTTTAAGGCAACCTAACCACATCAAACGTGGACTGGAGGAACTGGGCTTAGCTGAATGTAAGGCGACTTACTCTCCTCTTACCCAAAATTTAAATCTTGAACCCCCCACAGATGAAGACCACGCGGAATTTATACAACCGAATGTCAACTACCAGTCCATCATTGGACTACTAAATCACTTGGCCCAATATACGCGACCTGACATAGCATTTGCAGTTTCCAGCTTGGCTTGATTCAACACTAAACCGGGCATGACCCACTGGTGCAAAGCCCGCAAGGTGTGGAAATATCTCAAAACCACCAAAGATCTCAAACTTGTCTTAAGTTTTGACACAAATGCTGAACCCATCTCGGCCTACAGCAATGCTACTTGGGGAGACAACCCCACACTTCGAAAATCCCAAAGCCGATTTATTATCTTTCACTACGGAAGCGCAGTGATCTGGAACTTGTTCAGGCAGAAGAACATCACGTACTCATCTACCAAATCTGAGCTCAATGCTCTGCTAGACTGTTTTCTCAAACTGAAGTGGATATCTCCCCTGATCAGTGAGATCCACCATTCTCCCAAGCTCAAACCTACCATATACATCAATAATAAAGGGTTGGACAACAAGATTAAGAGGTTCGGGTCACATTCCAAATCTTGCCACATCGACATCAAAACAAAGGGCCTTAGAGAAGAGTTCAAAAACTCTGAATTCAATCTCTCTTTAATCTCAACAAACAGCATGTTAGCTGATCCGCTGACCAAGGCTTTGTCAATCAACTCCTTAAACCTTCTATTCAAAACCATCTCTGATTTCCAAGATAACAGACACGTCAAGCCTAGCCCTCTTACCAGTCAGGGGGGGTGTTGAGATCTACCCTCAATTCCTAAATGTGCCCTCCTGGCTATCACGCTCCTACTCCTCATTCCCACCCGGGGATCCAAATTCTCTCCCCGGCTCAAGATTCCGAACTGCTTCTAGGTCCCAGTGACCTCCCTATCACAATTCTTCTTTCCTTCTCCGGACCTTCTATCTTCCGGGTCTCCCGCTCTGTCTTCTTGTCTTTCTCTATGACCTCAATCTCTTTCCTTCTCCTTCTCTTGACTTTCTATCTTCCCTTTCTTCCATCTTCAATACTTTCTTCCTTCTTCTCTTCTTTTCTCCATCTCTAATCTCAACCATTGTCTCCGCTCAACTGTCTCAAAACTTGACCGTTGTCTCCGCTCAACTGGCCTAGTCTTCAAAGCTCCTCTGATCATCTCTTCCTGGTAAGATGACTCAACTCTCATCTCAAGACTCAAATTGACCTAACAATATATGTTTGACTTCCGATTAGCATCTCCAAACAACCCTCAGTCTCATCTCTCTAATCTCGTCTTCTTGTCTAATTTCCTATCTATTCCCAAATACTCTTGACTCTTTGTCTAAGCTCTTGTTTGTTCTAGTTCTCAGCCTCTTCTGCGTAATATCATTAGCTATATTTGTGGGTTTGAAATTCTTGGCTTGAGCCATTGCCTTGTTTTTGTGTTAAATGAAGTGGTTAAGTCAGGTATCAATCTTCATTTCAGAGGTTGAATGCATTATCTGTGACTTCATAGCCTGCATGCTTGAAGGGAACTTGAAGAGAACTAGATATGCCACTATGTTGGATGGCAAATCAATCCCCACTTTGGACATTTTCTTCAGATACACCTTTACGGAAGTGACAAACACCTCAATTTTGGTGTCCATTGAGAGATGGAGAAACCTGTTGAAAACCCTGGCTCTGTTTGCAGACTGAGAGGAAGCAAAGTGAGACTGATTCAATAACCAGATAAGCTTGGCATTGTCTATAATGTTATTGTATGTATTTGAATTGAGCTTAGCAATGATGTGTGCAACAAATTCCTGATTCAGGTCTTCATCAAGTCATCCCAGATCTTCGGGATCACTCATTATCTCAAAAATTCCACGTGGTTTGAATAGTTTCTCAAACTTCTTTCGCCACATGCTATAGTTATCAGCCGTAAGTAGCGGTTTTGACTCTATTAAGGATTTGATGGCTAAAGATTTGTAGTTTGTACTTGATTCTCCCCCTGGTCCTGGCGTTTTAGAGGGTCCCAGCCGTTCCATGTTGATTGGTGCAGGCTTTTAACCGTGATGAAATTTGAATTGGTCACCAAGACCAGGCTGAAATGCATTTCAACAAAATTGCAAAAGATAAGTATGAAATCTTGATAAAAATGTGAAATACAAAACAAACAAAGAGATTGCACTGGCGGAGAGTCTGGTTATGTTAAAGAATTGAGATATGAATTGAGACTTGATATATAAGGGCCAGTGGGAGGAGTGAGGAGGCCAGTTGAGATGTTGCAATAGATGAGAGGAGGCGCCTTGAATAACTAAAAAAGAGGATTGTGTGAGTGAGATGAGCAAGAAGTTGATACTGGTTGCTCTGAACTTCTTACTAATTAAACTGGCTGCCTGAATTGAATGCTTGATTAAAGGCAATTGTTGTTTTGGGCGTATGATGTGTTCAATGAAGATCTTGAGAGTCCTTTGAGTTGATTGACTTGAGTTTTTGAGTTGATCAATCTGTGTTGGTTAAATTGGAATGATCCATTCATCAGTATCAGAGTGAGAGCGGGATTAAGATTTGAGGTTGATGACTAAATGTAGAGTATCCACAGTCACCCTGACTACAGCAGATAATGTGCTTTGAGATACTATGCGTGGTCATGGAGCAGATAAATAATATATGTAAAAAAAATAAAATAAAATAAAAATAAAATAAAATAAAATAAAATAAAATGAAAAAATGAAATTATAGGAAACAGACTAAGAAAAAACATGAGATTTGCAGAGCAACACAACAGCTTGGTACAAAGGATTCAGCACATCCTTGCAATTGGAGATGATAATTCTTCTTTTAAAACATGGGCTATGGATTAGATTCATTCTGGTCTAGCTTATTCCATATGAAATTGCAGGGGAAAAAATACCTTCTCCACTCTCTTCCAGATATTCAAAACAGCCTTTCTTGGGAATCCTGAGGAAATCATCTAATTCAAAATATCCCAAACATTTTAATTGTTGATTCTTTGAAGTACCTCATTTTATGTATATTTACCATCATTTCCCTGGGAGAAAACATTCTCATGTTGAGTTGGAAATGCATCTTCTGCAAGTCTCTTGGATCTCAATTGAGATCCCAATTGTACAGGAGGATTTATTCTAGGAGGTTCTGAGATCCTCCAATGGTGGCCAACATTATTTTTCTTACTCCTTGAAGGCTTATTGCTGCTTCCCCCTAAAAAAATGAAACATGCTACTAATTAGGTTGTTTTCCTCTTTCTAGATTTCAAATCAAACTTTTACCTTTTCTCCAAAGTCCCATTTGAATTTCTCTATCAATATCTTGAAGCCTCATAGACGTTCTCTTTGATATCTCCCCAGCAGCAATTTTAGATGATTTTGTCAGCAGCCAGTAATTCATTGACTAAGCAGGTAATTTACCTTCCATCTTCCAATTCTCTGGTTGCTGTGCTTTTTTTCCCAGTGTGTAATTGCTCTGGCTATTCTGGTTCTCACATCCTAAAATAAATTTGTATCACCACTGGGCTTTCTGTGAACATTATAAATGCAAAGCTAGAATTTGTACCATCCAATTCACATTGATCCCCACTCTCAAACTGTCAGCTTGCTACTATGTCAGAGCTAGCTGACAAAGCACCAATAATAAGAAAATTAATTAAAATTAACAAAAAACAATTAAAGAGTATTAATATCCAAATATCAAAAATATTATTGAAGATTTGGACTGCTCACCTAATTTTAGGTAGGGTCACTCAGCAACCCTACCCTCCAATTCCTACTCCTTACCCATCTTAAGTCACATAATAGTGAAGTTTTAGCCCACGGCGCCACCAGTCCATGTTTCTCCACTGTTATCATTTCACATGAAATCCCAGGGTTAGGTTTCATAGCTAAAATTTAGTCAGGATTAGAGAATTCTGTATATTTTGGAGTTATCAACAAAAAAGCATTTTTTCAACATTCCTGCGCGCAGCTTCAAGAGCTACGCACTTGCGCGACAGATGTGAGAGTATAATCCTGCGTGAGAGAGACGGCTGAAAAGCGGGCGCACAGCCCCAGGCAGGTGACCAATGCGCAACCGCGGGAAGAAGCAAAGCAACAGGCGCGATAGCCATCAACACAGGATTAGGAACAGCTGTCAAGGTAACAATCAGACAGGTTACTACCCTTACTGATAGATCCAGGGTATGTAATAAATATCTCCACGCGTAGAAATTGAATAAAAAAGTAGATAAATCAATTAAAAATACATAAAAGGATGATCTTACATATTTAAATAAATTATATAAATAAATACATAAAATGTCGAAAAAGACTACTAACAACTTTGGAGGCTTGCATAAATATCTTATCTTGACATAAATGAGAACTTCATGGCACCAAGTCTTTTTTGAAGATCTCATGAACCCAGATATGTCACAATATTACTAAAGTTCCCAAATGAACTATTTTAAATAAATTATTTGACTAAAAATCATTGAACTTTGAAAATTACAATCAAGAGATTAGAAGAGTCTAATAAACTACTTCCCATGACCGTTATGAAATTTTGAAGACATCTTCATGTCCGTAGGGTTTTTCCCAATCTAAAAAATTAAATATATTACATATAAACTCCAATTAATTATTTTTAGTAAATTATTTGAATAAACCAACACCAATTTCAAAAATTGATGTTAACAACTTTAAAGGACCAGAACTGACACTTAGAGTGACATAACAAGGAACCATGTGACATAAAAATTTTTGTAGAATATCCAAAAATTATAATATTCAATCAAGTTCATTAAGTTCTCATGAAATACATGACTAAAGGAAGATCATATGACCAACTAGCCGCTTTTTCCCAACAAATTATTAAATTATTATGGGGAATAGCTCCAGATCTGGACTGATCCAGCTCCCACCCAGGCTACAGCACCTAGAGCGCATGCAGGGCCAGCACTGGTTGCCCTGCTATCCTTAGCACCCGTCCCCTTGAGACCCTATAGCTCTCAGAGGGACAGAAATGAGACCCAAAAAGATATAAATAAAGGCCCCTTTTTGAGGTGATTGATACCCAGAGACCCAGTTATATTTATATCAAGACACCATGCCAAGGTAATCAAATACTTATAAGAGATAATTAAGTTATTTATGGCATTACTCTGATTAATAATATCCGTCCCCAACCCTTTATATCAATTTGAACTGCTGACCAACCTTATAACCCCAGTATACATGTTTAACCCATCAGTGCACGTCCCAAACAGGTACCCAAAGGATTTAATAATATACCAGTGAGTCTTATTATCCTTTCTCTGTTGTGGGAGCTTGGTTACAAAGGCCTGCCACTCCACTGTGTATTTTATATACATATTATCTTTGGGAAAAATATCCTTTAAATTAAAGGTTCCAAAGTAACCAGGCCTACGTGTTTTCATACTGAATTCCCTGAAGAGAGGTGTTAAAGATCCCCAATATAATTGTGGCCCCTCTATAAAAATATTTAATAATCAATTTATTTATATTTATTTATAACAATAAACCATATCCAAACCAATTAACCTTGCAATAAGCTTTATCCAAAGATTTTATGGATTTTTGCTGCATTTATTGAATAATATATTTATTATTTATTTTATCACCTCTGGTAGCTAAAGGATAGCAAGGATCTTGGCATCCAGGTGGCTGACACAAACCCTTCCATATTTCCCAGTCCTCCAGCCATATTCCTTGAATCTGTTGTCTTTTTCTGTTCATATTTTGTAACTGACAAATTTAGTCAGCTTTATTTCTATCTTACTGCTTTCATTAAGATATTATTCCTGTCTCAGGCCCCCTCTGGGGGCTCTCTAGTTGTCTTAACCCTGCTAACTTAGGCCCCCTTTGGGGTTCTCTAGTTGTCCATAAATACTGGTCCTTCCCTTGGACCAGGAATGAAAAACATCTGATTACCAGACAACTAAACCGGAGTGTCCCTTCCTCCTTTTCAGATCAGTTACACTTGACTATACAAGTATTTTTCCTTTTCCCTGGCTCTTGTAGCCTCATTATTACTCCTCATTAGACTCCTCAATAGCCTACAACCATCCGTTCATCTCTCCATGGCATCATAGCCTTTCTTTAACTTTTCACGGTTAAAAGCCAAAACTCATCCCACTAAGCCATCTGGTCAACTTCATTGTTCCAACTGGTTGTCTCAATAACCTTCTCATCAACTCCATCCTTCATCTGCTCTCCTCCGCTTCCTCATTCCCCAGATTTAACATTCACCTCTTTCCCTTCTCAATCCCTTCTCCTTTCTTGTCCACCCATCTCCACCTTCAACATCCATCCCCAAGCTTGCGACGTACAATCCTCAACCTGCCACTTTGCCTATGATCATCATCCTACAACCTTCCATCATGATTTAGATCCATCCGACCCATTCCAATCAAACCTCATCCCTCGATCCCAATTGGATCATTCAACCTCAACCTCAATCTTAACCTTTATTGATCTCAAATCCAATCAAAAAAAATTGACTCACTTCGACAATCGACCGATTGCCCATCTAGTTCATCGGCAACTTTTGACTGTCCTCAACTTGTTATATCGACCGATCCAAGGATCACTTCACTCTCCTTCCTCTTCAAGATCATGATCCAAGCTCGATCAATGCTATTGAACCTCGTGAGGTCTCCCCAGAGATTTCTTCAACCTCCGACTCACTCCTACTCTCCTCGATTCATCATCAACTCTCACTCCTTGAGATCCTACCATCAAAAGGTTATCAATCATTACGAGAACCCTCGTAACGTCGGATTGTTCCCTAAGACTGACTCGGACGTCGGTACCGGCTTGGTCGGCGCACCAGCATGTGGTGACGTGATGAAACTCCAGATTAAGGTGAACGATCAGGGTATCATCTCCGACGTCAAGTTTAAGACCTTCGGATGTGGCTCTTCCATTGCTAGCTCGTCCTACATGACCAAACAAGTTAAGGGAATGACTCTGGAAGAGGCAGGCGCCATCCGAAACACTGAGATCGCTAAGGAACTCAGTCTAACCCCGGTCAAGTTACACTGCTAGATGCTCGCCAAAGATGCAATCAAGGCGGCCATTCAAGACTACCAGAACAATCTCCTCCTCGATTCTTCCCATCTTCCTTCCTCAAGCTCTACTCCAACTACCATCCTCCCTTCCTCGATAAGCATTTGTGATAATGCCCTAGAAGCTTGTGCAGCTGGCCTCCTCACTAGTTTGACCATGACCCCCTTGGATGTCCTCAAGACTTGACTTCAAACCCAACTACAACCCTCGAGCGTTCCTCCTACTAACCTACTCACTCAACAACTCAAGCTACTCCCTACTCCCAAGCTCCCTGCTTCCTCCTCCTCCCTCTCCCACCCTTCGGCTCAAATGTTTAGCTGCCAAGTCATCAGAAATCCTAGCCTGAACCCTACTCGAGTCAATCAAAGACCTTCTTAGTTCTCTAGAATCACATCATTCTTCACCTCATCATCTCCTACTCACTCCACTCATCATCCTACCTCTTCCAATTGTCCTCAACCATCATCAGATCTAATTGGTCTCCTTGTCTACCAATCTCATCCTCTACCAATCCCTTGGCCCTCTCCGACCTCTCAACCTTGCTCGCGACATCGTTCGCGCGCTCCTCCTCGCTTGTCCGCTCCCTCTCTCACTTCCTCAATGAAGACTTCGATGGCAACCTTGTTGCTCCCTCGCTCGCATCTTCAACAACTAGCAACCTCGGTCGCATCCTCTCTCGCAATCTTGCTCGCTCTTTCCTTGCAATCCCGCTCGTTCTTTCACCTTTCAACCTCGCTCAATCCCTCTCCAGTCCCGCTTTTCCTACCTTGATTGCTGGTCACCCCAATCTTTGCAAGCTCACTCTCTCTCAACATCTTCTATCCCAACCTCACTTGCGATCTCAATTGCTACTCATCTCTTGCTCCACTCTTCATTCATTGATCCAATCTCAATCATCCATTTGGGGTGGTCCATTCATTTGGCCCGTCCTGTCACCTCTCATCCCCACATCTCTCCATTGGTCCATCTCAACCGCTTGCTCGCTCCCATCCATCTCCTCCGCTCCACCTGCTCAACCACCAATTGCTTCATCTCCTCCATCTCCTCCACTCCATCAACTACATCAATTCGCTCCATCTCCCCATCAACGCTCCCATCATCCTCAACCTACACCTCTGCTCCCTCCAACATTGCATCTCATCCTCTAACAACTCATCCATCAATCACTCACTCCAAATCAACATCAACCATCAACCATATCAACCTCTCAATATCATCCATCAACAACATTAACAATCGACTTCAACAACAAATCAATGTTCCTTCCCATCTAGTATTGAACAGGCTGGTGTGTTGGAATCCTTTCCTCCTTTTGTTCAATACTATCTGTTTATATCTTCCTATTTTCCACCCTCATTCATTACAATAAACACATTCATTATTATCCAATACTGTCATCACCCACCATTATCCAATACTGTCATCACCCACCATTATCCTATAACTGTCACCAATCCATTTCAACTCCATCACCATCACCATCACCAACTCCATCACCATCACCATCACCATCACCATCACCATCACCATCACCATCACCATCATCATCATCATCCCATACCCATCACCATTACCATTACTCTCATCATCATCATCATCATCATCATCATCATCATCATCATCATCATCATCATCATCATCATCATCATCATCATCATCATCATCATCATATCATTCTCCCCATTAAGCTATGCAACTATGCCTGAGGTCCTTGTTGCTCCTCTTAAAATAGGCTATCATTCCTCCCATATTAAGCTAGGCAACTATGCCTGAGGTCCTTGTTTCTCCTCTTAAAATAGGCTTTCATTCCCCATCTCATATGCTGACAAGTTGTTGTCTTGTCATCCTTTCTCAAATCTCATATCTCTCATTCTCATATTCTCCTCTGAAATGTTGATTGGTCTCAAATTGGTTCCTAAATTTGTCAGTTAAGGTGGTGTGTTGTCTTTTTCTGTTCATATTTTGTAACTGACAAATTTAGTCAGCTTTATTTCTATCTTACTGCTTTCATTAAGATATTATTCCTGTCTCAGGCCCCCTCTGGGGGCTCTCTAGTTGTCTTAAACCTGCTAACTTAGGCCCCCTTTGGGGTTCTCTAGTTGTCCATAAATACTGGTCCTTCCCTTGGACCAGGAATGAAAAACATCTGATTACCAGACAACTAAACCGGAGTGTCCCTTCCTCCTTTTCAGATCAGTTACACTTGACTATACAAGTATTTTCCCTTTTCCCTGGCTCTTGTAGCCTCATTATTACTCCTCATTAGACTCCTCAATAGCCTACAACCATCCGTTCATCTCTCCATGGCATCATAGCCTTTCTTTAACTTTTCAGAATCTTCCTGTGATTTAGAAGCACCATCATGCACATTTGAACTGTTTCTCATTTTATCTGATTTTGGGCTTATCACTTAGGTATGTATTTAAAAATAAATCACTATTACTGTTTTCAGGAATCATATCAATTCATCACATACTTTCAACATTTTCTGTTTTGTCATCAATTGTTTCCCAACCTTCTCCACCACAAAGTATCAGGGTGCTTGCCTCAAATCCTTGTCCACTGTCAGATTTTTGTTTATCCCTGATATTGTGTGATTTTTGTGAAGAACTGGAGTGTTCTAAATTGATCATAAATAAGCCATTGTGCCCATACACATAATTTTTAAAATACCACGTTACTCACCCTGGGAATTCAATCTGCCACGCCAAAAATTCAAATTTTCCTGCACTGGTTGGAACAGATGCAGCTGGATTTATTCTTCCAACTCACTTCCCCTGGATGAATCTCTCCAACCCAAACCAGAACTCTCCCAAACACCAGGGACATTTCCCAAACCTTTTGGGATCAGCATATGATGCACATTGCTGGACATGGATTCACTAGGGCTTCTATTGTGCAATTCAGCAACCCGGGGCCTTAATGATCTCTCCACAATTGAGCTGGTTGATCTATGATCAGACTTATCTTTTTTTTTCCCAGAAATTTGACTCTAAGGGCTTGACCCTATATTTAAGGTTAAAAAGAATTTCCAATTAAATTTCTGAAGTTTATTACATTTCTGAAATAACTTACAATCTGTGTCACCACTGGATGGCAAGCGTGTGTTTTGAGCTGTGGAATAAAATTTTCAGTTCTATAATTTCAACTCAATGTTTGAGATCAAACACACCTAAAAAATCAATATGCCCACCTATAATCTGTTTCATGAGAACATCAACAGATTTTCTCCCCAAGCTTTATTCTCCAATTGAACCAGAAGCTTCAAGTTTGTCATGTTTTTTCTTTTTGGCCCCTGATAGTGTGTTGGAACATTTTGGTGGGTTTTCTTCAATCCCTAATTTAACAATTTTAATAAGTTAAATCAAAATGCCTGCCAAAGGTTAGAAGTCACAAATAATTTCCACATACCTTTTGAAATTATTGTTGGTATGGTTTTTGTCAATGCCTCAGATGTGGATTATTCAGATGAAGCCACTATAAAAAAACATTTTGTAAATGTGCAGGATTCTAAGAGCATTGTCCTTCTTCACTCACAAGTATTGCTAGTCTCTCTTCTTGATTCTAGCAGGTTTGCTAGTCTCTCTTTTCAAAGGAATTTTAGCCAATTGACAGTCATTTTGTTTGATTCAAGCACATTTAGATACACAAACGTTCATCTTCCATATCCAAATTTTGTTCCAAGGCAATGCCCACAGAGGTCATTCCTGAGGCTTCCAACTTATTTTTATCTGCACAATGCAATTCCATTTGCCTTTTTGAGGAGATGGACTTGCCAATAACCTCTTTGTTCTTTCTGCGTCGGAAAATTGATTTTTCTCTCCTTGCTTCTGCTTCAGCTTGTCTTTTTTAATTTTTCCTTTCCCGTTCAGAAGTAGTCACTTGTCCTAAAAAGTGTAATTTGATAAATTTACAAAGAAGTATTTTGGCAAAAATTTATGAATACCTACCTTGACTTCCAGATGGAGCCAATGGGGACCTTAGAGTGCGGACTAGATCAATATTTCATTATTATATAAGCCCAAAAACATCTCTCACATAAATAGGAGAACATACAACTTGTTGGATAAACATTTCCTGCCTTTGTTAGGCTCTTTTTTGAAGACCGCAACCCAGTTGACTCTTTTTTTTCCTGTGAGGCTGAAATTGGGACAGAACCTATACCAACAAAATTTTCAAAAATTTTCTGTGATTAATTCATGCCATTTTCAACCCATGAAAATTTAAACTTCCCACTTGGCCTATCAGCTTTATCAATACTCTTTTCAAATGAACTCATTGGCAAATACTCTGTATATTGATTTGTGACTGGGTTATCTATAACTTCAATCAAGCATTAATCTTTTAGATCTGGACACCATGTTCTGAAATTGAAACACAGATTAAATTTCCAAAGCTTGAGTTAACTTTGAACAATTCAAAGTGCATAAGTTTTAAAAAAGTGATTTTTAATACCACAAAGCAATTCACAATCAACTGGACTTTTGGAAATGAGATGGGAATAGATCTTTAATAGTAAAAATCTTGTTGTAAATGGTTTTAAAGTGAAGAGAGGAGGATACAGACAATGCCAAACAACCAAGGATGAACCTATTTATATTTTTTGAAAGCCTTATAGCTACATTTCTTTGATTGAAGATCAAGTATGAAGCAATGCCATCCTTGGTGATTGGAGCCAATCTTAAATGCATCATTTGTCACAAATTAATACCAAATATTCAAATAAACATTTTTCAAGTCCCAATACTGACTTTTCTCAATTGAAATGAACAAAAGTGCATTGGTGCCTATTTCCCCTGATTTCCGACCAGGTTAACCTATTAATTTTGGCTTTTGTTTGTAAATTTGTGCCAAGTCCTACCATTACAAAACAATCATTACAAATCCAAGGTCACTCATAAACATCAACATGCAAAATTCAAAAATTGGTGTATCATGCTTGTTCTACAAATCAATTGTTACTTCAAAGCCAATCCATGTGATTTATATTGTGAAAAAACTTGCAGCAAAATCTGCACTGCATTGTTTTTAATGAATTGGGTAAAAGCATAACAAAGTTGTTGGGAGTTGAACCAACATTAACCCATTTCATGTGGGTTTCTGTAACTGTTGAGCTAGAATGCTTAGTTCAAGGTGTAAATCACAAAATTGTTGGCATGTTCTTGTCAATGCCTAAGAGTATCTACCATCCTCTTGACAAATTTGGCAAGTTTTTGAGGCATGCAAGGTTGGATAACCATCAAAACTTGATTTTTCTTCCTTTTTGCAATAAATCAGGCCCACACAACAGTTATCCAGCTGTGAGGGAGCTGGACCCATGGTTATTGCTTCCATGAATCCCTTCTCAATAACAGTTTGGACTGCCCCAAACATGGCAAAAAAACAGTAATGTGATCATTTTGAGTTCAAAAAGAGAAGAATAAAATCAAACCAATTGGGAAGAATGTATGTCAACCACTATTGAGCAGACAATGGTGGTTTGATGGGATAAATCCTCAATAATTCCATGTCTCGAGTGGACTTATCAAGACAGTGGTACATTCTCTAAAGAGGCATTTAAATTTTGTAGCTTTCCAATTCAATTCAATAGTGTTGTGATGTACACCTTGCTCCAAGAAGTTGTACCTCAAAGGTTAGAGAAAGCCACATGCAATGCGTCAATGTTGGTGGGATTCCCACTGACTTCATTAGCCTTTTCCCCATCATTACAGATAAAATACAATATGAAAACATGATACCCCATTTATTTTATCATTTTAGATTTTAAATTATTCCCACACTTTCTGATCAAAGTTTCTGAGCAGAATGAAAATTGGCATGTTACCCACAAACCCAAATGAAAATTTGGAGACCAAGTCCCAGTTTCCATCAACAAAAGTGTCATGAAGGACAACCTATTTTTTAGCCATGGAACCAGATGTCAAACCCGATTGAAAGGCTGGAAAAACCATGGTGAAAATTTTGATGCAGACTTGGTAATTCCAAAAAAATAAATGTGAAATGAACTGGAAAATATCAGTTTTTTTATGAATGCTGACATTAATCAGAATGCAACTGGCCATTGAATAAAATATTGATCACAAAAATTTGAGATGGGGTATCAAAATACACAATCTTTCACTGGAAATTTGTATTTGATGGGGAATTTCAAGTGAGTGCCAGTTTAATCAACATGAACATCCAAGTCAGTTCATGTTTTTTCATTGGGGAATTAAAAGTGAAATTAATTTTCCACCATGGTGAATACAATTTGAATCATATTTTCTTTTTGATTTAAAATGAGGTGAACTCAAGAATATTCATTGGTGAATAGAGGTTCCCTCTGAAGGGACTAAATGGGCCAGGAAATGGGACTGGATGGTTAGATGAAGTCACTTGCCAGCCAGAGACCCCAATATGGCCCTGGTGCGTGATCTGTGGTGGCATCCTCCTCCCCCTCAAACTATGCTGAGGGAGCAGACTTTATATCCTCCCCCTCAACCCTAACCTAGTTACAAGCGCAATGAAGGCCCAATAACAAATGAGAAAAGAACCCTAGCCTAACCCTAACCCATACCCATACCTCCCCAATCCCTCAAGCCCGCCTCCCATTACACACATCTGGTTTGTCCTTCTCATGAAACAGCTGTCTGCCATTCCCTACTTGTAGACCCCCATGCTTGTCTGTATCCGCTCAATGCACCATTGTGATTTTCCTGGTCCTGTGGGTTGGCCCACTCTTGTGCGCTTTTTCCCATGCACATAACCCTGCAATTGCCCCGCTCTTAACTCCCCAAAATAACGGCCCGCAAATTTGGTTGAGCCAGCTCCATTACTAGGTCTTTAACGTCTGAGCGGGTTGCAACCCACCGCACCTTGATAAAGCAAAAACCCCTAGCTGGTGTGCTGAGCCCCGCAGGGCCTGCTGCCAAGCCCACAGTGGCCACTGCTGAGACTGCGCGCATCCCAACTTCTGAGACTGACCTACCTAATGCTGAGCGCGCAGGCTGAAACAAAGTTCCCAGTCTGAGGCTATATAATGACACCACACTGCCCCCCTGTACATAACACTCTTATCATTTGCTCTATTTATTATTTCATGGTAATAAAAGGTGATTACTCTCACAGTATTTGATATTGTCTTGTTGCTTGAACCTTTTGTTGGCTTTCTACCAATGGCAGGTTGTATTAGTTGTTTTCAATGAATAATTTTTTGATCCAACTAAAGTTTCACTTCAAAGAGCTTGATCAGTATTTACCATCAAGCCATAAGATTTGAAACTTATTTGAATTGATACTTGCAAAAAAAAGCCAATCAAAATTGAGATCAATCAAAGCAACCCAATCATGACAGAGAAAAAACTACTGGATCCCATCATGACTGAGATCAAATGTTCCAGCATGATCAGCATTAAGTTTTTACATTAGAAAAACCCAATCAGATGAAAACCACATATTTATAAAAACAACTGCTTTTAATATGAGAGTGATGCTTTTGATTACACATTGGAGATTTCAAGGCAAATAATCAGGGAGGTGAGTTTTACCCACCTTACTAAACTTGAAAACCCTACCTCAAAAGATCAAAGCTTTTGCAGCCGGTAAATTCCCTTCTCTTGAGGCCACACCCTTGAGTGTTTTTGGCTCAATATTGGGGTGTCATGCTTCAAGCTTAAGGATTATTGTGTTCCTCACTTCAACATATCCTTTCCTCAGTACCATCTACCTCAGTCCATACTTGTGACACAAATAGAAGCACAAAATCAATGTTACCTTCCGCTTATCAACTCTGGCTTGCATAAGACTTTCCATTTTTGGCAACTGACTCAGTACCTACTTGCAAAACTTGCAGTTAACTCTACTCCAGTCAACCATCCATTTGAGCTCCACTCTTCCACCCTGGGTATCAATAGCCCTTTGTTTCCCATTCCCAGTCAAGCACTCTTGCTAGCTTGCACCCATGCTAGTCAGCCACACCAACTTCATAGTTTGTGTTATAATTATGGTCAGCAATTAGCTTAGGCAAATGAGCAGTATTTAAAGCAAAAGAGATGCTGGACACCTTGTGTCAATAATTGCTGATGGGCTCTCACAATGGGGAAATATGTTGGATGATATTGGTGATGAATTCAATTTGATGTTGAATGAATGATAGAAATCAGCAGGGAGAAGAGCTCCTTAAGTACAAAAGATTGGGCTCTTGTGAGCCCATGATACAAAAACCCAAGGGGCAAATTTTCAGCCCCAAAAGAGTTCTACAGGCTCTGCAGGCCTTGTTACTTGGTTTGGGCTACATCAGCCCGCATGGCATCAGTCCCTGTACCCTTACAACCACCCTATTCCAGTTATTTCTGGTGTTTCCACCTCAATGTGGCTGAACCAGCCCCTTAGCTGTTCAAAACCCTGGCTGGTTTTCTATTACAACCGGCCTGTTACCTCACATGCTGGCTGGTTGCCTCATGCAACCAGCCCCTGGCCATACAAATGGCCAGGAGGGACCCAGGACACACCTGGGTCTGGTCTCAGACACACATGGGGGTGGTGACCAGCAGACATGCTGCCCCCCCCCCCCTACTTCTCACAGATCCCTGGAGGGGGCAGTCAAATCCCCCTACCAGGGGCCCTGGGGGTTGATACCCCCAGGGCATTGTCCCCCTAGGTGGGCTGGGGGGTGGTCAGGTCCCCTCCAGCCTGTTGCTCCTCCCCCTTGGTAAAGGGGGGGGGAGAGCGCCCCTTCAATGGTGGGGGGGCTGGTCAATTCCCCCCCACCACCGGTTGCCTCAATGCAACTGGCCTAGCAGCCACTTTTGGTGGGGGGGTGATCAAGTCCCCCCCACCATGACGGGTTGCTGGCTGGTTCCATCCAGCCAGCCCTCCCCCTCCTCCTTGCAATGGCAAGTGAGGGGAGGGGGAGGAGCCAGGGCCACCAGCCCCATGGCCACTGTGGTGCACCATTTGGGACATCTTGAAAAAAAAAAATAAAAATAAAAAAATAAAAAAAACCTTGCGCGTCCTGCGTCCTCATCCTTGTCCTTGCGCGTCCCGTGTTTCTCATCCTCATTGTTATTGTTGCGCGGCTCTCATCCATGACTTACCAAAACCATCCTGGCCACACCTCCAAGCGCTTGTCCAATCCTTGGATCCGTCAATCTCCCACCTCACTCAATCTATCAGATGCCAATCTCAAGCCTGTCAGGAATTACTCAATCACCTCAAGCCAATCTCCTATCCGCCCATCCGCGCTCTCACAAACATCATCTGTCACCCTTCCTGGGACTCTCCCACCCTCTTCCACCTTTGGCCGAGGGGTGGAGAGTGACTACGGCCCGCGGACATCCGCGGCGGTCCACTTCATTTTCCTTTCCCACCCCGTCCGCCTTTGGACAAGGGGTGGGTGATTCTGGTGTTGTTGCGCGTGCCCATCCACGGACGGACGCAAGAGATGGTGAAGGGATGAGAAGGATTTCCACCGGCCTGCATGATCAAATTTTTCCAGTCACCTGATTTTCTTTCTTTTTCCAATCTATTTGTAGAATCCGTTGTACATAGTCTAACAGGGCCTCCTGCCCATATAAGTAGGGGCTCTCCCCTGCCTTTTGGAGAATCATCTAGCATGGAATGAGCCAGCATGGAATCAGCATAATCCTATCATCACATCAGATATCTATGAATACCCCTTGATCCTTGAGCCTCCATACTCAAACCCTTGATCCTTTATCCTTATCACCAACCAATAGCTTTGCTGGTTGAATAAGAATTTGTCTAATCAAATTCTTGAGTGTTTTACACCACTTCTGAGCCCTTTATCTGCCCATACTGTTCCCGATCACCCTTTGATTATCTTTCTGGAACCAGTCACGTTTGACTGAAGAGGTTTTATCAAGCTTAAAATCTGGAGTGTTAAACCTCCCTTCCCTTCTTTTGAAGTTGAATTCCGCCACGCTACTCTTGAGTCCCTTGAGAAGTGTTGGGTTATTCTTGTTTGAATCAGTTATTGTTTTGCTTCTAGAGCTTCTTCAAACAATTATCTTTGTCTTGTGCAGCCACCCACAGTTATCTGGTACCCTTCAAGCGCTTGATTGCGGAGAGTTGGGCAGGTTCATTGAGAACCTGGAAGTTGTTTGGGATTGAGTTGATCTTTCCCAAGCTCCTGCTGAGGACCAGAGCTATTAGCTTGTGGGCGTTGTCACTTACAATTGCCTTGTCTTGTTGAACTCTGAACAATTCTTGACTCCTTCTATTCAAGTGTTCTCCAACATCATCTTGCCTCAGATAGTGTTGTCTCCCAGCTACCAACTGCTAAAATCTTTATCCTCTTACTTTTGGTTCCCCTTTACCAGGTTCTGGACTTTGATCTTGGTTACATTTAAATATTTTTGTAACACTCAGGAGGGCAGCCTAAAAAAGCACCTATCCCCTCCACAGAACTGCCAACGCCCTGCGCCGTTTGGAGTCTTAAATTTGGTCCCCCCGGCCGGGATCGAACCAGCAACCTTGGGATTTACAGTCCCAAAATTTGTGGAATCAACTTTGAAATCCAATCTTTTTATCTTTTTCTGTTTCTTTTTCTTTTTTCTGTGTTTCCGTTATCATCTAGATCCAATCCGTGAAGGCAACTTGTTCCAGAAGTAAGTCCTCCCAATTGTGCACCATCAAGAGGTTTTGATCCTAGTTGTTTTTTGTAAACCCTACCCTTGCCACACTCGTGAGCCACTTTGGAAATCTGTTCTTTGGATCCCTTAGTAAATCCTTTGTTGAAATGGAATCTATTGGTACCCCTTCTACCTCTGTTTGGGCCAAGATGATCAAGATCAAACCACAGAACAAGAACTTATCCTTTAACGGTACAAATGTCAAATGTTTCCTGGATTCCTACAAGATGGCTGCTGAAGTGGACGGTGCCAGAAAATATGACATGGCTTATCAACTGCAATTCTTTATCTCCTCTGATGAAGTCATGGAAGTGATTGAATCATTTGATGGATTCAAATCCCATGACTGGGTACTTCTTAAGGAGGCAATGATTGCCTGTTGGGGTAAAATTGATATAGCTAGGTTCACTCTCCAAGATCTGGATGCCCTAGTCTCTCAATGGATCTCCAATGGTGGTATCTCCTCAGCCTCTGACTTTCAAGCTTTCAGAAAATCTTGGGATCCTATCCAGTCCTATCTTATCCAAAACAATCACATTGATACTTTGGACAGAATTCAAGTGTGATTTTTTCAGTCTTTCTCTCCAGGAGTGCAGGAAAGAATTAAGGATGAATTGGTGAAATCTGGATCCATGATCACCACAAGAGATAATTGGTTCAAGCTCCCTGCTTTCATGGTTCTTAGGAATACTGTGGATAAAGTGATGAAAGGTCAAACAGCTCTCACCTTTGAAAAACCTGGAATCACTGAACCAGTCCTTGCCCCCTCTTTTCAAGCATCTAACAAAATCATGAATAAGATGGAAGCCAATCGCCGACCTAAATCAAATCCTCAGACCCACCAGGAAACACCTACTATTGATGAGATCACCAAACTCCTGCAAGCTTTTGAGAATAAAATGGATCAGAAACTCTCCTCTCTGGTTTTCCCCAAACCCTCCAACTCTGTTCCTAGGTTGACCATAGTTTGCTATTATTGCCACAGAGAAGGTCATGGAACTGGTTGCTGTCCTAAACTCCAGAAGGACAAGGAGGAAATTTTTGTGGAACAGAAAGGGAGTAACTTCTTTCTTCCTAATGGTGCACTTATCCCTTTTGATTTGTCTTGCCCAATTTGTCATGTGGTGGCCTCTTTCCAGCCTTCTGCTCCCAAGAAGGCATCCTTGATCTCTTTTGATTTTTGATCTGCTTGTGGAACTCTTCAACCTTGGTATCCTCCTGCTGTCTCTTCTTCCACCTTTTCTGGAACCTATCAATCTGATCCAGCCAGGAAACAACATGAAGAACCCAGACCTCATAAAGCTCCACCTGTTCCATCTTCAATTCTTCAAAAAACGGTCAAACGTCAATCTTCACTGGAGCCTCCTTCTTTTGAGGTAGAAGACATGGAAGTAGAAAAGGAACCCCTCATGGATAGGTTCCCAGAATACTCTGATCCTGCTCCTCCGCCATCCAAATCACCTTCACCAACTGATCCAGTTATAGTTCCACCCTCACCTGAACTTCCTCTTCCAACTCAACCCAAGGTTTGATTCAAAAGGGGAATTTCCAAGGACCACCTCAACGCTGTGGAAGGGGTATTAAAGAAAATCTCTGATCTTAAAATCCCTGATCTAACCGTGGCTGAACTCCTTTCCATCTCACCATCTGTGGCTGAAGGCATTAAAAATGGGTTTCTTGGCAACGTGTGGAGATTGGTCCTGACAAATTGAAAGTTTCCTCTGGAACCTTGATTGAAGACTCTGCTGGAACAGCTCCTCCTTCTGATTCAAATTTTTATTCTTTTCCTCTTGGATTTTTACCATGCTCTCTAGGTGACTCCTCCAAAACGGTTTCTCTACTTGTCAATTCTGGGTCCCAACTAAACTTAATTTTGGATGCAATGGCCTGCAAGCTCAATCTCAGTCCAAGGGTCAGCTTCAACTCTGCGGTTTATGGAACTGGTAATCAATCTTGTGAGTTGGTGGGTATTTCTGAGGATGTTCCAGTTCAAATTTGTCAAAATATTGCTGGAACCTGTCACTTTTGGATCACTCATTTGGAAGGTCCTATGATTTTGGGTCGTCCTTTCTTAATAGACTTTGGAGCCACCCTGATGTTTTCTGATAAAGTTGGGGAGAGAATTCTTCTTCCTGATGCTGATGGTAGGAAGATTGAAGTTCCTCTCTGTTATTTGGATTCTGGTTGTTGGGAAAGAGATTTCCCTGGTTTTTCACCTAGATTGGTTCTGAAGGGGAAGCAGAAGGATTCTTCTAATTCCTCTCATTTTTTAGCAGAATAGTTGGTAATACTAATAGTTGTAGTTCTTCTTAGCCTCAGGCTTCAACTACATGGCCAACGTTTATCTCTGAGGCATATTTTTCATCCTTTTCATCTCTTTCTTCTTTTTCTTCTGATCTTGAAAATGTCCAAAATCAAGAACATGTTAAAACACAAAATTCCAAAAATATTTCTCTTCTCTCTGGTTCTGTTTTTTCTTCTTTTCCTTGTACTCTTATCACTGATCAATATTCCTCTAGCTCTGGTTTGATGCTCTGCAATGAGTATAAACTAGATCCTGATCTTGATTCTTTTCTTAATGGTTTTGGTATGGAGGAGTATGGGCTTCAGTGGGGGCACTTGGGGGTAAAAGTAAGTCCTCCCAATTGTGCACCATCAGGGCATTCTTCTACCATAGTTTTCGAAACTCTACCTTGTGCCACACATGTGGGGAAAGCGTTATTTTTTGGATCCTCTTTTATGGAAAAGGCACCCTTCAAAAATTTTATGGAACATCAAACTTGGAGAACGTGGGAATCTGGTCTCAATTGTTGTACTCAGTTCTTGCTGGTGAATGCTTGGAGGAAACAAGAACTTCTCTCTTTTGCCACTAAATATAAGCCAGTTGCAAAAAAGGTCCAGCCTGTCAACCAACCCATGCCTCTCAATCTCAATCCTCCTCTCATGTGTCCTCCTCTATCTCTTGATCCTTATTGTGGTCTATCTCACTCCCTTATTGGCCCCTTTGTACCTTGTTGTTGTGTCACTGAAGAACAATTTAAGGTGGTCAACTGTGGTCCAGATTGATGGCTTTTACCTGATGAGTTAAATTTGATCAAAAATATCTTATCTCTAAGGGAAAAATCTATTTCATTCTGTGAAGAAGAGAGAGTTCTCTTGAAAGAATCCTAGGGTCTCCCTTATATCATCCCTGTAGTTGAGCATGATCCTTGGAAAAAAAAAAGATCCCTATTCCTGCTGCAAAAGTTGACAAATTCATCAAGTTGGTCCGCAAACGAGTCTGTGCCGGTCTATATGAACAGTCAACCTCCAGTTACTCTAACCCTGTTTTCTGTGTTCTAAAGAGTAATGGTAAACTTAGAGTAGTTCATGATCTCCAACCTCTTAATAAAGTTACTATTAAAGACTCTGGTGTTCCTCCTGCCACTGAAGAATTTGTTGAATCCTTCTCTGGGAGAGCCTGTTATGGTCTAGGAGACATCATGGGGGGTTACAACCAACAATCTTTGCATCCTATTTCTCAGCCGCTCACTACTTTCAATACTCCTCTTGGTCAATTTCAACTGATTCGATTGCCTCAAGGTGCCACCAACTTGGTTGCAATCTATCAGGCTCAGATGATGTGGATCCTCCAAGACAAAATCCCGGATCATGCGGGTATCTTTATTGATGATGGTGGAATTAAAGGTCCAGTTTCTTACTATGATAATGAGCTCTTACCTTGGCATTCAGGAATTCTACAATTTATCTGGGAGTATGCTACTATCTTGGAAAGGATTTTTTTCCGAATCAAGGAATCTGGCCTTACTGTCTCTGGATCAAAACTTGCCGCCTGTGTCCCTGCCTTGGAAATTGTTGGCCATATATTCTTCAAGGAAGGAAGAAGGATGGCACCCTCTAAATTCAACAAAATCATCTCCTGGCCTACTCCAAAAAATCCAACTGAAGTTAGAGGATTCCTAGGTGTTGTAACTTATGTCAGGATCTTCATTCCCTCTCTATCCAAAATCTGTGCACCCTTGTGTTGTCTAACCAGAAAGGAAGCTGAATGTATTTGGACCCAAGATTGGGAACAATCATTTCAGTTGCTCAAAACTATTGTTGGAAACAACATAGTTTTGAAAAAGATCTCTTATGGGCCTGGAGCTGGCAAAATAAAATTGGCTGTTGACTCTAGTTATCAATCTGTTGGGGCTTTCCTTACTCAGGAGGATGAAAATGGTTTGAACCGCCCTGTTCTTTATGAATCTTTGCTATTTTTGGATGTGGAATCTAGATACTCTCAGCCCAAACTGGAACTCTGTGGTGTGGCCAGAATGCTGAAGAAACTCCAAACAGTAATCTGGGGACAACATTTTGAATTTCAATTTGACGCTCAATCCATTGTGGAAACAATAAATGCTCCCAGTCTTCCAAATGCTTCAATGACTGGCTGGGTAGCTTTTATCCTGCTTTTCTCTTTTGATATTGTCCATAGTCCTGGGAAATCTTTTACTATGCCTGATGGTTTATCTAGAAGACCTATTGAAGACAATGAATTGGATGTTGGAATGGATTTTGATGAGGAAGAACCCTTGTTGCGCCCTGTTTTTGCTTTCTCCTCCCAAGATTACTCTGGTTTCCAACAAGGTTTCTGGCTTAAGTTAGAGCAGTACCTTTCAACTCTCCAAAGACCCCCTGATCTCTCTGCCAAACAATTTCAATCCCTTAAAAGAAAGTCCTCTAGTTTCTTTGTCCCAGGTTCTAGGCTTATAAAAAGAGGAACTCCTTGTGCGCTTGTTGTGTTTACTATCCCAGCTAAGGAAGATTTGATCCTTGAAAGTCTCCATGAGTGCCTTGGTCATTGTGGGGAAACCAAAACTTATCGACAATTATCCAAACATTTCTGGTGGCCATCTCTGAAGAAATCTGTCTCTCAATGGTGCAAGATTTGTGAAGTTTGTCAAAAACATGATCTTAGGCGTCCAGCTGAAATTTGCTATCCTACTGGGGAGTACACTGTCTTTGGAAGGGTTGCTATGGATGTGCTTCATATCAAGGCAGGTGTGCTAAGTACCTCATTGTGGCTAGAGATGATTTTTCTGGATGAGTTGAAGCCAAATTCCTTAAGAACCTTAGTTCTGAATCTGTGGCAGCTTTCCTTCATGAGAATTGGATGATGCGTTATGGTTTGGCATGATCTTATTCTACTGATGGTGGCCTGGAATTTGGTGGAAAACTGGCTGAAATGATCCAATCGCTCCCTGGGCAACATAGAATTACTACTCCCTATTATCCTGAAGTACAAGGCATGGTAGAGAGAGGCCATGCTCCCTTGAAGGCTGCTCTGGTTAAACTGTCTGGTGAAAGTGGCAAGAATTGTTGGAAGTTTCTCCCCTTGGTCCTCTTCTCTGATTGAATTTCCACTAAGAGAACCACTGGCTACTCCCCTTATGAAATCATCTTTGGTCAGAGGGCTCTTCTTCCTCTTGATCTTGAAATGGAGTCTTTCTTGGGCATCTCTTGGGGACAAGTTTCCTCAACTACTGACCTATTAGTTGCCAGATCAAAGCAACTGGAGCAGAGTGCAGATATTTGTAACAAAGCTTATCAGAAGATTATGGAATCAAGAGCAAAATCAGTTCATTATTGGGAAGATAAACATCTAAATCAAATCAGGGATCTTTTAAACCCTGGTGATCTGGTATTGGCTTATGATCAATCTTTAGAGACTCAGTGGGGAAATCTTTTTTTGAATTGTTGGAATGGTCCTTATAGAGTGGTTTGTCAAGTTAGAGGTGGATCTTATGTTTTGGAAGAACTGGATGGTACTCAGTTGGCTAGAAGGTTCTCTGCTGATCAATTTAAGAGATTTTATTGTCGTGGGGACAATTTGGGTTCAAAGTAAGTCCTCCCAATTGTGCACCACCAGGGTCTTCTGCTACGTTTTGTTGTAAAAACTCTACTTTATGCCACATACGTGAGCACCTGGGACGCCTTTTCCTTTATCTTCTCCGCATTTAGGCTCTTTGGGATGGATCAAGATGGGTTTCAACATTTTTTTTACTTAGAGGATCAAGAAATGGCCAATTATTTTCTTTTTCATGTTTTCAAAATTATGATGCAGACTAGGGACAGTCTGTAAGTTGGGGAGAGATGTGGTGCACCATTTGGGACACATTGAAAAAAAAAAAAAATCCTTGCGCGTCCTCATCCTTGTTCTCGCGCGTCCTGCGTCGCTCATCATCATTGCGCGTCCCGCGTCCTCATCCTTGTCCTTGCACGTCCCGCGTTGCTCATCATCATTGCGCGTCCCACGTCCTCATCCTTGTCCTTGCGCGTCCTGCGTCGCTCATCATCATTGCGCGTCCCGCGTCCTCATCCTTGTCCTCGTGCGTCCCGCATCACTAATCATCATCGCGCATCCCGCGTCCTCATCCTTGTCCTTGGGCGTCGCTCATCCTCATTGTTATTGTCACCCAGGGCTCATCCATGACTTTCCAAACCCATCCTGGCCGCACCTCCAAGCACTTGTCCAATCCTTGGATCCATCAATCTCCCACCTCACTCAATCTATCAGATGCCAATTTCAAGCCTGTCAGGAATTACTCAATTGCCTCAAGCCAATCTCCTATCCGCCCATATGCGCTCTCACAAACTTCATCCGTCACCCTTCCTGGGACTCTCCCACCCTCTTCCGCCTTTGGCCGAGGGGTGGAGAGTGACTACCACCCGCGGACATCCGCGGAGGTCCAGTTCATTTTCCTTTCCCACCCCGTCCGCCTTTGGACAAGGGGTGGGTGATTGCGGTGTTGTTGTGCGCCCCCATCCACGGACGGACGCAAGAGATGGTGAAGGGATGAGAAGAATTTCCACCAGCCTGCGTGATCAAATTTTTCTGGTCACCTTATTTTCTTTGTTTTTCCGCTCTATTTGTAGAATCAATTGTACATAGTCTATCAGGGCCTCCTGCCCATATAAGGAGGGGCTCTCCCCTGCCTTTTGGAGAATCATCTAGAATGGAATGAGCCAGCATGGAATCAGCATAATCCTATCATCACATCAGATATCTATGAATACCCCTTGATCCTTGAGCCTCCATACTCAAACCCTTGATCCTTGATCCTTATCACCAACCAATAGCTTTGCTGGTTGAAGAAGAATTTGTCTAATCAAATTCTTGAGTGTGTTACACCACTCCTGAGCCCTTTATCTGCCCATATGGGTCCCAATCACCCTTTGATTATCTTTCTAGAACCAGTCACGTTTGACTGAAGAGGTTTTATTAAGCTTAAAACCTGGAGTGTTAAACCTCCCTTCCCTTCTTTTGAAGTTGAATTCCGCCACGCTACTCTTGAGTCCCTTGAGAAGTGTTGGGTTATTCTTTTTTGAATCAGTTATTGTTTTTCTTCTAGAGCTTCTTCAAAAAATAAGCTTTGTCTTGTGCAGCCACCCACAGTTATCTGGTACCCTTCAAGCGCTTGATTACAGAGAGTTGGGCAGGTTCATTGAGAACCTGGAGGTTGTTTGGGATTGAGTTGATCTTTCCCAAGCTCTTGCTGACGACCAGAGCTATTAGCTTGTGGGTGTTGTCACTTACAATTGCCTTGTCTTGTTGAACTCTGAACAATTCTTGACTCCCTCTATTCAAGTGTTCTCCCACATCATCTATCCTCAGATAGTGTTGTCTCCAGCTACCAACCGCTACAATCTTTATTGTCTTAGTTTTGGTTCCCCGTTTACCAGTTTCTGGAATTTGATCTTGGTTACATTTAAATATTTTTGTAACACTCAGGAGGGCAGCCTAAAAAAGCACCTATCCCCTCCACAGAACTGCCAACGCCCTGCGCCGTTTGGAGTCTTACACCGCCACCCAGCGCGGCAGCGGCAATGGGCTCAACAGCCGCAACCAGGGTGGGAGGGCTCCATTTTGAGTCCCCCTGCCCCCTACAATGGCCCTTCACGGGCTTTCAGGCCCCATAAACGGGCCAAAGGCAAAAACAGCGGCCCCAAGCGGGCCCCAACATGGGCGGCAGCCCCAACCGGGATGTAACACGGGTGGCGGCCCCAATGGGCAGCCCCAAGCCCAAAAACTAAGTATACCATACTTTGGCGGGCCAGCCCGTCTGGCCAAGTATGTCCAAAAAAAACCTTGGGCCCAATTATGCCCATAAAAGCCCATCTGGCTGTATTTGCCCATATACCTCACCAAGTCTGTTAGGGCCCCTGTACCAATAGGCATTTTTCATGCGTTTTGAGGCCAGTTTCCCCAAATCCGTGACATCCACACAGGCCCGTATGGTCTGTGTGAGTGTCCAATGGGCCGGACAGGCCCATATGTGCATCTCTTTGGGATTACACTTATACGTAGCACACGTGTAAGTGCATACATATTTTAACAGTTTGCAATTGGACTAGCCCCTTAACCTGCATAAACTACATCCTCATATTTGCATTTTCTCTCATATCACTCCTTCCTATCTCATCTGTTATGCCCTTGTATGCTCAGACTCTATTGCCTTGCATCTACGTTATGACCTTGGAAAAGTCTATACTTTTATTTCATTTCCCAATCTGTTCATGTCATTCATTGCCTCATTGCCTCTTAAATGTACTTGGCCGTCCATCAGGTTGTATCTAATCACTTTGGATTACCTTATACAGGCTACGCCCCTTGCCTGAAGATTGTCTCCTCATTTAGTTAATTTCATACGTTCTTGCATTTGCTAAATCCAGGAATAAAATGGGTCTTGGCTTTGGCTTCCTTTCCATTGGAACAATTCATTCCTCTCACTGTGTTTTGAGTTACCCAACCATAAGTTTGCACTTTGCAGTTATTTTTGCTACCTTGCACTTGCCCTTGCACTCAGTCTCTTCCTTTGTGCTCACAATCATCTGAGATTGCCCTGTAGTACGTGGGGTGGTTTTGTGACAGTAAATTAACTAACTCAACTCATCTATCATAGTTTTCAAACCTATAATAGATTTCTTTTACAATGTCACCTACTTGCTCAACCGGGAACGCTTTGTTCACCGCTTACAATGATGATATCCATTGGGTAGGGAGATCCAGCACTTCTTGGGCTAGACAACCTTTAGACCCTTTTCCTTCTTCTAAATACCCTTGAGTTGAACCTCTTGATGATCCCCTTGCTCCTCCTTTGGAAGTGGTTGACCCCCTTGAAGTAATCAAAGACTCCAACCACCCTTACAATGAGACCTCAACTAGTGGTAGATCAAGGGTTTGCAGTAATGCTCCTGAACCCAACGCTTCAACCTTTCTCTCCACCCTGATTCAGGCTCTTAACCAAAATTCCTTGCAATCTGGTCCAAGTGGCCCTATCTTTTGTACTCTGGACATGAAGCAGCCTGATCATTTTACTGGGGAACACCCCCATAAACTTAGAGCCTACCTACAGTCCTGTAAAATCATTTTCTCAAATGATCCTCATAATTTTCCTACTGATAGACACAGAGTTATTTATGCATCTTCCTTCCTTGGTGGACAAGCCTTGCAGTGGTTCAAACCTTACCTCAAACTATTAGATAACACTAGCTGCACTTGTATCCTCAACAACTGGAACAATTTCAAGCAGAAATTGTTCACCCTGTTTGGCAACCCTAATGAACTCCAAAACTCAGAATACAAACTTAATAACTTGGTCATGAAGGAGAATAGTAGAGTTTCCGTTTATATCTCCAATTTCTGAACTTTGAAGTCTTGCAGCCAATGGAAAAAGGCAGCTCTCCTATTTTGCTTTTGAAAAGGTTTACCAGCATGCCTACTCAAGCAACTTGTGGTTGGGTGACATAAGACAACTTCCCTTCAGCAGTTAATCAACTGGGTGATTGAGCTTGAAAATGGCTACCACAACAAGAATGGCTCTCAACAAAACAACCATGGACCATCAAACTTGGCTCCAAAGGCAGAAAACTCCTCAAAAAAATCCTTGAAGAATCCAAAACAATCCAAACCAAATCCAACCTTGCACTCCAACCTGAAAGGGAAGGCCATTTCCAAAACTCCAAAGTTCCCAGACAAAGAAACTGGGATGCTCTGGAATGAGGAATGGCTAAGGAGGGAAAAGAATGGTTTATGTATGTATTGTGGAGGAAAACATGATTTTGATAGTTGTGCAAAGCGGCTAGCGTGTGAAGCAGCTAGACAATCAAAAAATTAGCTTGTAGTTTTTCTAATACTTACAAGGAGAACTACAAATTATCTAAATTACAGGGAGTCAATCTTTGCACTTGCAAGTCACTAGGTGCTCCAAGTTTGAGATTTGTCCTTTTTCATTCCAACCACTCCCCTGATTGAGTTTTGCTTTATTCTGGCGCTAACTTTTCTTTTATAGGTGAATATTTTTCCACTTCCCAAAATCTTTCGTGTTCCAAGATAGATTTGTTTCCTATCTATTTAGTAAGTAGTGCAACCAAGCCCTCTCATTGGGTTTCCAAAAAGGCAAAATTGACCTTTGAATTCTCCAATTTCCCCAGCTTCAAATGGGACTTATTTGTCTGGGATATTCCTGGAATGGATGATACTATTCTAGGCCACAAATTCCTAGTTCACTTGAATCTGGATGTGAATTTGCAAGAAGGAGTAATTAACCTTCAAACCATGCAACCCCAGGACACTAACCGTTCCGTAAAACAGGAATTAAAAAACCTACCTGACACTGTCATTCAGTTGTATGACACTTCTTGACTAGGAGATTTGCAATATCCTGACCTCCATTCCCAAGTTCCCTCTTCAGATTTAGGAGTTATTGTTTATTTGTCCAACTTACCCCTTCCTTTTCTCTTTGAAGAGAAACAAGCAGCAACCAAACGGTGCATCTTGAGCTCCTTAATCCTCTTGCATCATGCAAGCACTTCAAACCCTTGCTTAAAGATGACAAGATTGAAGATCTAGGAATCATTCAAGATTCTTTAACTCTGTTTTATCATCAATTTTCTGACATCTTTTCAGCTGTAAAGGCAGATGAGCTTCCCCCATCCCATTCTTATGATCACAGGATCAAACTTGCTGGCCCACCTAGGGCACCTGAACCAGTCTACTCTCTCTAAAAGCAAGAATCAACAGCGCTTCAAGAATATATTACGGAAAATGTATCAGAAGGATTTCTTTTACCAAGCAATTCAAATACCGGTTCACCTGTCCTATTTGTTCCAAAGAAAGATGGTGGAATTTGTTTAATTCAAGTCTTACTTTTTCATGTAATTTAATTTAACTAGATCTCCACATGCTTTCTGACTCATCCTGTTGTGGCCTTGCTTTTGACAGGTGCAAGGTGCTGTTATTGTTGCAACTTATTTCCTATTTTCTTTTCTTCTGATTATTTTTTTTTCTATCCTTGGTTCTTGCAATGCCGGACTGCGGATGTTACCACTGCGGACTTTCCCGCTCACCATTGTGGTATCATTATATAGCCTCGGGTTGGGGACTGCGTCGCGGCCTGCGCGCTCAGCATCTGGTAGGTTAGGCTCAGCAGTGGGGGTGCGCCGGTCCTCAGCAGTAGCCGCTGCGGGTTCAGCAGTAGCCGCTGCGGGCTCAGCAGTGGGCGCGGCGGGATTGAGCACGCGACTGCGGGCCGGGCCTGACTAAGGGAGGCGGGCCGCAACCCGCTTGGATGTCCGACTCACGGATGGAGCTGGGCCAACCAGGTTCTCGGAACGGCTAGTTGGGGGAGGAAAAAGCGGGGCGACAGCGGGGCTATATGCGTGGGCAGCCGCGCGCAAGCGCGGGCCGGCCACAGGACGGGAAATCCACGACGGTGTGTCGGGTGGATGCGCGCAAGCGCGGCAAACTTTGGGTATTGCGCGGCGGAGGGCCGCGCCACAAAAAGACAAACCGGATGCGCGTAATGGCAGGCGAGCTGGCGGGGATAGGGTATGGGTATGGGTTGGGGGATGGGTCAGGGTTCTGGGTCTAGGGTTCCTTCTTCATTGTTGCCAGTCTGTCTTTGTGCTTGTGCTTAGGTTAGGGTTGAGGGGGAGGGCTCAAATACCCTTCCCCTCGACTCCGGGTTGTAGGGGGGAGGGAGGCATCATATATCTCTATCTCTCTCTCTCACTCTCTCTCTCTCGGAGGAAAGGAAAGGAAGCATTCTCAGTCTTACAGACGCTAGAACCATTGATCCCGTAACTAGGGACAACTTTGTGAGGGATAACCTCTAAAGTTTCCACATCTGGGGGTCTGGCCGGGAACCTTTGATCCGTTCTCAGTCTCTTGAAGATTACGCAGAATGCTACCGACAACCGCTCCGGGATCCAATGCTCCCCTTCCCTACCCTCCACGCCCGACTCCCGTCTCTGCTGCTCAACCCCCTCCGCCGCCGTCCGCTCATGCTCCTAGAGTTAGCGGGTTCGCTCCTCCCTTGGAAGGGTTGTTGGACATGGCGGCAGAGGCCCCTCGCCGCGTTTGGTTGAGGCCGAGGGATTTCCCTCATCTTTGGTTCAGTACCTTGGATGTCAAGCGGTTCCTCTCTAGGTTCAAAGGGATTGCGGACTCGGAGGGCGCGTCGGGCGCGGATAAGGTTCGGACTATTGTGCTGTTCATTACCAAGGAGGAGAAGCTGCGGGACGTGGAAGAAATGGTTGGATACAAGAGGAAAGACTGGGGGAAGTTGAAAAGCAAGATGTTGGCGAGGTGGGGAAAGCGTGAACCCCAGTTTTGGGAAAGCGACTTCAATCGAGCTGCGGAGGAGGCAATCAAGAATGGCGGGGTGCAATCGCGCAAAGGATTAGTGGAATATATGTCAAGGTTCGAGTTCTACGGGTACCTTGCAAAGAACGAGGTCGTCGCGGGTCAGACAGGTGCCATGAAGCGGGCGTTTCTGGGGGGTCTCGCGCCCCAGCTCCGTTCCAGGGTGCAACAATACCTGTACGACCACGGCCTGGTTAAGAGGTTGCTGGATGGGAGCGTTGCGATTCTCCCTGATCTTTTGGTTATCCGTCAAGCCGTGGAAAGCAAAATTGATTTGGACGAGCTCATCGCGGATACGGCACAAACGTACCCGTCTTCCTCCAAGAAATTGGTCATGATCTCGGCGCCGGCGCCCGACCAAACTTTGGCCGCGCGGCCGCCAATGCCCTCTCATGCCGGACTTTTCCAGCAGTCTCCGGGACCATCAGTCGGGGAGATAACGGAGATTCTGCGGGACATAAGGGTTTTTCTCAACCGGACACCGGCTCCTACAGCTCCGGCAGCCGCGCCGTTTCCGGCGGCTCCTTCTCAACCGCGCGCGGTGCCGCCTCACATGGCGGAGGGGTTCCACCCCCCTAGCGGATCATCCGGATCGTACGGGTCGCCGCGATGTTCATATTGCGGGGAGAGAGGGCACTGGAAGTCAGTTTGTGAGGATCTCACTCGGGAAATGGACAAAGGGCTTGTCCGCGCATCCGGGATGACGTACATTTTTCCGACGGGTGAATCGGTGGACCTGACCAAGGACAAGCCGCCACCAATGGTGCAAGTGCGGGAAAGAGCAAAGGCTAAGACCGAGACTGCTCGGGTCTCGCTTGGGATTGTCACCGCGCCCGGAACCTGGGTAGCGCCGAGAGTGGAGGCCGAAGTCAGGGCATTGGCGACGAATGAGCGTATTGCAATGGATGTCGACGAGCGACCAATGGCCTCGAAGCCAGTCGCGCGAGTACCGATTTCGGACAGGCCGTCCTCTAATCCCGCGGGAAAGAAGAAGGCCGCGGACATTGTCCAAAGGGTAATGGGGAACAACTCACCAATACCCCTGACCCTACGAGAGCTAGCGGCGGTGTCCCCCGCGGTCGTCGACGAGATGGTTCAGGCCTTGAAAGATTGCGGTCAGGGTCGGGTGCCGACAACGGTTCAGAGGGTTAACGTGGCGGAGGAGGAAATGGATCCCAAGCCGTGCCGGTCAAAGTCGGTATCCGTCCCGCTTGCTTATGTCGCAATGACCATTGCCGGGCGGAAGGTGTGGGCGATGGTGGATAGCGGGTTGATGGTCAACCTGCTCCCATCAAGGTTGGTGGACGAGCTTGGTCTGGTGCGGAGGAAGTGTGCGATGGGCCTTTGGGGGTTAAATGGCGGGGAATTCCGCGTGGATGGGGTAGTAGAGGCGGAGGAGGTGGAAGTTGCCAAGGTCTGTAAGCCTCTGTCATTTCTCTCAGTGGAATGCGGAGACCTGATTCTAGGTTGGCCATTCATGTTTGGGTTCCGAGCCCAAATGGCCTTCAACGCCAAGGAAGGAACGGAGGCGCTGACTGTCGAAGACTCGCTCGTAGCGCGGTTCGAGACGACAATCTGCGATCACGGGAGAGGGAAATGGGTACAGGACCCAATGTCTGGCGGCAACGAGGAGTCCGGCGCAGAGGTTGACCGTAAGGGTTACCCTGCGGAGGATTTTTCCTAGTCGGCCGCGGGAACCGTGCGGAGCAGGCTCCGGCTCAGCACGGGCGGCTGACAGGTGAGGAGCAAGCGGGGGAGGGCGCGCGTGGGGCGCAGGTGCCAGAAGTAAGTCCCATTCCTCAGTATGCATCGCCGGAAGGCACTACGCTTCGAAAACCCTATCATCGTGCCACAGTCGTGAGCAAAGGCGAAAGCCCCGGTCTGGTCATTACTAGGACTTACGACGGCGACGATTGGGTCTGGATGGCGCGGTGTAACGCGGGCAAGTACAAACCGGTAGCGCGGAAAGTCCGGCCGCGGAACGAGCCAATGCCTCAGGGGCTCAACGGACCCTTACGACCGATTGCGTGGTCCCGCGACCCGTGGGAGACGCCCCTTAGGAAGAATGGATGGGTAACGCAGTCGGCGCGAATCACGGACGAGCGGGTGGACGCCCTTAACTTCGGACCGACGGGATGGCTGAGTGCGGAGGAGATGGATCTGCTGGTGTCGGTATTGGTGATGAGGGAGAAGGCGCTTGCTTTTGGACCGGACGAGCGCGGGTTGTTGAGAGGTGAGATTGGGGACCCTTACGTTATTCCCACTGTTCCTCACAAACCGTGGCAAATCAAGCCGATTCCGATCCCCCGTACCGTTTGGGAGCCCTTTCTGGAGCTGGTACGGGAGCGCGTGAGGACGGGGCTTTACAAGCAATCCACGTCAAGCTACTCAAGTCCTATCTTCGCGGTCATTAAGCAGGACGGGAAGTCGCTAAGGATTGTTCACGACCTTCAGAGGCTAAATTCGTTCACTATTCGCGACGCGGGGCTTCCCCCGCGCGTGGAAGAATTTCTGGAGTCAATGGCCGGGCGCGCCTGCTACGGGCTGGTGGACGTGATGGGGGGATATGACCAGCGAGAACTCCACCCTGACTCGCGGCCACTGACGGCGTTTGAAACCGGGCTAGGGAGGATGCAGCTGACGCGGCTACCGCAAGGTGCAACCAACTCAGTGGCGGTATACCAAGCCCAAATGACCTGGATACTACGCGACGACCTTCCGGAAGGCGTGCAGATCTTCATTGACGACGCTGGCATTAAAGGCCCCAGAACGGACTGTGAGGGTGCGGTCCTAGAGGATGCACCCGCAATCCGGCGATTCGTCTGGGAATACGCGGAGACTCTGGAACAAGTCCTCTTCCGAATTGAGGAGGCAGGCCTTACTGTGTCCGGGAAAAAGTTGGCGGTCTGCGTTCCGGCGCTCAAAGTACTGGGGCATGTCGTGGCCTACAACGGGAGGCAAATAGCGGAGAAGAAGCGGAATAAGGTTCTTGAATGGCCAACCCCTCGGAAAGTGTCGCACGTCCTGCAGTTTCTGGGGTTGTGCAGCTACGTCCGCATGTTCATCGAGCGGTTCGCGGAAGTAGCAAGCCCAATGCGGGCATTGACGCATAAGGGGGCGGAGTGGAAGTGGACCGAGGGATGCAATGCCGCTTTCGCAAAGCTCAAGGAAATCATGGGGCGCGACATCGTCCTTCGGGACCTTGATTACGGCGCCAGAGGGATACGCCTGGCGGTCGACTCTAGCGAGTTCGGCGCCGGGGGGGTCTTGACACAGGAGGAGGACGGAAAAGATAGGCCAGTGCTCTACGAATTGGTCACCTTTACCGCAACAGAGAGTCGGTATTCGCAGCCAAAGCTGGAGCTGTGCGGTGTCACCAAGATCGTACGGCGGTTGCAGCACCTTTTGTGGGGCGTGCACTTCGAGCTCCTGGTTGAGGCGGAGGCCTTGGCGCGAATGATTAACTCACCAACGCTGCCGAACGCGCCCATGACCAGGTGGGTAGCGTTCCTCCAGTTATTCTCCTTTAACGTGGTGCACATCCCAGGAAAGGCGTTCACAATGCCGGACGCGCTGTCGCGGTACCCGCGGGACGACCCATACGAGGGGGCGGAACCCTTGGACGTGGAAGCTCCGGTCGTTCGGGTAGGAAAGACGGAGGCGGCGGTTTGTCTTCCGTTGCGTCAGTCGGGACGTTACGCGGTCTTGTGCTCTTATTTGCGGGATCTCCGGTTCCCCGAGGGCACGACGGAAACGGTCGCTCGATGGGTGAGGCAAAACGTTCTGAACTTCTTCTTACAGGACGGTCAGTTATGGCGGCGGAGCGGTTCCGTGCCTCTTGTTGTCGCGACTTCTAGGGCCAACCAGGAGGTGATTCTAGGAAGTCTGCACAACGACCTTGGTCATCGGGGTGAGGTCGAGACGCGGAGGAGGGTGAAAGCGAGGTTTTGGTGGCGGGGGGTTGTTCGCGCGGTGCGTGACTGGGTGAAGTCGTGCGAGGCCTGCCAACGGCAAAGCTTGAGGCTGCAAAAGGAGGTCGGCCGCCCCACGGGCAAGGATGCGCTGTTTGGGCGCGTTTCGCTGGACGTGGTCCACATCAAGGCGGGTAAGTTTGCGTATTTGCTGGTTGCCGGCGACAATCTGTCTGGGTGGGTGGAAGCGAGGCCCCTAGCGAAGCTATTGGCGGAAAAGGTGGCTCAGTTTCTGGAAGAAGACTGGTTCGCGCGCTACGGGTCGCTTCGCTTGGTCACCGTTGACGGAGGGGCAGAGTTTTGGGGACGCCTGATGACGCTGGTGCAGAGTTGTGGAGCAAAATTCGGCCGCGTGACGGAATACTACCCAGAGGGCGCGGGGATGATCGAGCGGGGGCATCAGCCAATCAAGGATGCCCTGGTGAAAATGTGCGGTGAGGACGGCAAAAAGTGGCAGGTGGCACTCCCCGCGGTCCTTTTTGCCGATTGGATCTCCGTGAAGCGGTCGACGGGGTATTCGCCTTACGAGCTACTCTACGGGCAGCGGCCCGTGCTTCCCGTGGACATCGAGCTGAACACGTTTTTGGGCGTGGATTGGTGGAAGGTTAAGACGTCCGCGGATCTGATCGAGGCGCGGGCTGAACAGCTCCTTAGGCGTGAGGAGACCTTGGGAAAGGCCGCGGAGCGGTTGAAGAAAACCCGGATGGCATCAGTCCGCTATTGGGACAAGCGCTGTTCCCATCGGCTCTGGGATCCGCTGCGGAAGGGGGACCTGGTCCTGCTGTATAATCGGAGTCTGGAATCCCAGTGGGGCCGGCTTTTCGCCAACCGGTGGAACGGGCCGTACCGCGTGGCCTCTAAGTTCTTGGGCGGCAGCTACAGACTTGAGGAGTTGGACGGGACGCCGCTTAAGCGGAAGGCCGCGGCTTCGCACGTGAAACGCTTCTTTGCGCGCGGTTCCACTTCCTTCGAAGAGACGGCAAGCAATGATTTGGGGCCCGGGGGCGAGGCGGTCCCAGAGTCGGACAACGGCGCGGATCGTTCGGACAGCAAAGTAGCGGCGCGCGACGCGCGACCCCGGAGAAGTAGGAGGTTGCAGACGGCTGGGGACAGCTGTCAAGCTGGGGGGGCGCTAGGTGGTTAAGCTTTATTTGGTGAGGGGGGTGTTCTAGCCGGTTCACAGCCGGGACAACTAGACACCCCAGAATGTTTGTTTCCTTATGTTTTGGTTTGGGCTTGGCTTTGGATTGGTACTGGCTATGGTTTATTTATTGCAGGAACGCGGGCGCGGCGTGGCTTTGGGCCCGCAAACGCGAGGACGAGCCCCGCGCACGGATGGCGGGACAAAGAGCTCTGCAAAAAAAAAAAAAAAAAAATATATAATAATAAAATAAAATAATAAATATAGGATATTTTCTTTCTCTTCTTTGGATTCGGGCTTTTTTCTTTCCTTTTTTTTGTCTGTTTCTCTCCTGTTTCTTTCTTCAACGGACGGGCGCGACGGTCAGGGATGGTATGGACGCGGATTAAAGCTTGGCTTGGTAAGGGGGTGCTCTAGCCGGTTCACAGCCGGAACAACTAGACACCCCAGAATGTTTGTACCCATCGCTTCTCCCTTATACTCCTGGTTGTGAGCGCGCGCTGTCGGCGCGGTGTTTGTTTTGTTTTGTAGTACGGGTACGGGGAACTGTGTGGCAGTCCGTCTGGGGCGGTCCAGGTACCTCTTTTCTTGGAATAACTGGTCACTTACGGTCTCTCACGAAGGGAGCGCGCGGACGTGGATCTCAACCTCAACCTCACTCACACTCACTCCTCACGCGGACGCGGATCCCGGTCTTTCACTCACTTTCCACCCGGACGCGCGGACGCCGCCCTTTCTTTTCCTCGCGCAGCAATATGTATTTCTCCAAAGAACGCGTTACAACAATAGGACAAGAAAAGTAGGCGGGAAAGGAGAGAAGGAAGGGGGTGGGGGCGTCTAAGCCATTCGCATCATTTCCTCCATGTCCGCCCTCGATGATGCCAGTAGGGCCTGGTAAGACGCCAAGAACTCGCGCCGGGATTCTGAGGATTGGGCTCCGGGGGTTTCCAGGAAGTTGCGGAGCATTGCGGTCGACCGTTCTGCAAAAGCCTCGAAGACAGCCACCGGGAGTGCCATCACGACCGGGATCTCCGGGATCTTGGGGGAGTGGAGGGAAGGCGGTGCCGGTGCTGGGACGGGGCTTGATCCAAACAAGCGAGGAGGTGATGAGGGGGTCCCCGGGGCATTGCGCGGCGGGCTCGGTCCATCTGGGGGCGATGACAGAACGACGATCGGGGACGGCGGAGGAGGGACCTTGGGGGTAGTAGGCCTCCCATCCAAGACCGCTGGTGACGTGGGCGGCGGTGGAGTACCTTGTGGAGCTGGGGCGGAAGGAGCCGGGGTAGGTGCCGGAGGGGGAACCGGGGCTGCAGTAGCGCGACGCCGGAGAATCTCATCGAGTCGCGGGTCCCTCGCGCCTTCCCTCATCCAAACGCGGTCCGACCAGAATCGTAGGGCCCTCTGATAGTCGTCAACGGACAAGAAATCCTCCTTCCACGGCGGTCCCGCGCAGCGAAGGGGGGAAGCCGAGTCGCGACCCTCGCTTGCCGGAGGGCGACGGGAAGGGGAGCCCGGGGGAGTCCACGAGTCCTCCAAGATGGTGTCGTTGTCCGAAACCACTAACGGGTTGGGATGAGCCCTTTTGCGCGGCCTGGGGCGGGAGCCGAAGTTGGGGGGAGCTCGGGGCATGCCATCGCTAAGCGAGCAACGGCAATGGCCGCGACGGCAAGCGACACAGGCGCGTCGACCAGGAGCGATCGAGCACGCGTGCCCATTCCGGGCGCAGAATTTGCAGGGGAGCATGACGGCGATGAGCGTGGCAGGGGAGTCGGTGGAGTGTGAGAAGAGGAGTGGGTAGGGAGGAGCGGGGTGCGGGTAGTCGAGGTGGCGATGGGAAGGGACCTCTGGGGACAGAACTCAAGTTGGGGGGGGATGTGGTGTCATTATATAGCCTCGGGTCGGGGACTGCGTCGCAGCCTGCGCGCTCAGCATCTGGTAGGTTAGGCTCAGCAGTGGGGGTGCGCCGGTCCTCAGCAGTAGCCGCTGCGGGTTCAGCAGTAGCCGCTGCGGGTTCAGCAGTAGCCGCTGCGGGCTCAGCAGTGGGCGCGGCGGGATCGAGCACGGGACTGTGGGCCGGGCCGCGACCCGCTTGGATGTCCGACTCAAGGAGGGAGCTGGGCCGACCAGGTTCTCGGAATGGCTAGTCGGGGGAGGAAAAAGCGGGGCAACAGCGGGGCTATATGCGTGGGCAGCCGCGCGCAAGCGCGGGCCGGCCACGGGACGGGAAATCCACGACGGCGCGTTGGGTGGATGCGCGCAAGCGCGGCGAACTTTGGGTATCGCGCGGCAGAGGGCCGCGCCACGAAAAGACAAACCGGATGCGCGTAATGGCAGGCAAGCTGGCGGGGATAGGGTATGGGTATGGGTTGGGGGATGGGTCAGGGTTCTGGGTCTAGGGTTCCTTCTTCATGGTTGCCAGTCTGTCTTTGTGCTTGTGCTTAGGTTAGGGTTGAGGGGGAGGGCTCAAATACCCTTCCCCTCAACTCCGGGTTGTAGGGGGGAGGGAGGCATCATATATCTCTATCTCTCTCTCTCACTCTCTCTCTCTCGGAGGAAAGGAAAGGAAGCATTCTCGGTCTTACAGACGCTAGAACCATCAATCCCGTAACTAGGGACAACTTCGTGAGGGATAACCTCTAAAGTTTCCACACCGTCCTCTGATTTCTCAACCATTTGGTGCGTCAGGACTCTCAAGACTCATCCAACAACCTCTAGACCCATTGTTACCAACACCTTTATACAAGAGGATCCTACAATCCAATCACAGTCTCTTGCTAAAAATCAACCTCTCTGCTACTCAATACAAACCGTCTGCAGGCAGTCTGACTGAAGTAAGGAAGAACCGTTCAACTCAGTCATCAGTCAACTCTTCTAATCATCTCTTCATAGATCTTTCAAGGTGCGTTGGTCAACACTTGTGGTTATTCAAGTCAATCTCAACTGGACTTGTCATTGGGTTCATCAGGCTACAGTAAATCAACCTGCTCTGAACACCTGTCCATTCAGTCTACTAATCCTTTCCTGATCTAGAATCTCCATCTAAGCTCTCTATAAAAATGCAACTAGATTGGATCAGCCTTTAGCCTGTCAGTAGCCTGTTGGTCTTATTTTCTCATTGTTTTCTATTTTGAATTTGCTCATTAACTCAAATTCTTCCCTCTGAAATCAAAAAATGCAGCCTGGTCTTGGTTTCCAACTCTTTTTTTTCACACGGTTCAAAGCCTGCGCCATCAAGAATGGATGAATTGGGGCCATCTTTGACACCAGGACCAGGAGGGGATTCCACCAACTACAAATCTCTTGCAATCAAATCATTAATTGAATTGATGCCACTACTCATGGCAAACAACTAAAGTATGTGGAGAAAAAAATTCAAAAAACTCTTCAAGTTGCAAGGGATTTTCAATATAATGAATGATCATGACAAGCTTATGGAATTGGAAAAAGAAATTAACCAAGAATTCATGGCTTATATCATAGCAAAACTGGATTTGAACACCCACAACAACATCATAGATGATCTTAACAAAGATAGTTCCAAACTGATCTGGATGGCAACTTGAGCTCACTTTGCCTCCTCTCAATCTGCAAACAGGGCAAGAGTCTTCAATGGATTTCTAAACCTAGTCATGGACTCCAATATAGAGGCCTTTGTCACATCAGTCAAGGTATATCTAAAGAAAATGACCAAAGTTGGCATTTATCTCCCCTTGGATATTGTGGCCTACTTTGTTCTGTTCAAATTTCCATCCTCAATGTTGCATATGAAGTCACAAATCATGCACTCCACTGGTGAAATGAAAATCAACATATCTCTAAATCACCTAATGCAATACAAAAACAAAGCAATAGCACAAGGAGACCGTGTCAAACCAGTCAAGGTGGCTCTCTACAGAGGACCCAGATGCGAAAACGGGAAACATAACCTGGCTGTCACCTCCCATCCAGCCAGCTCTTGCTGGTTTGAATTTCCTGAACTCAGGCCACCCAGTCTTCACAACCGGGGAAAGAATGTCAGCTTGCTACTATTGCAGAGCAAGCTGCAAAAGTAACAAAAATTACATAAAAATAATAATAATATAATTAACCTGAGAAGGAGTAGTAAAACCATAAATATTATTACGAAAATGGATTCCCCAGCCAAAATCAGGTAGGGTCACTCACTGACCCCACCCTTGAAATCCAACTCCTTATATTTTTAAATAATTAAGGAAAGAAAGACCAAAATACCACGGCTCCACTATTGAGCTTTTGGTCAATTATATATTTCACACGTAATTTCACGTATAGGTTTCACACCTAAAATTCAGTCAGAATTAAGGTGTTGTGTATATTTTAGGAGTTATGGACAGAAATATGTTTTGTCACAATTCCTGAACGCAGCCGCGGCAGCCAATGCACCCGCACGCGGCTGAGATACAGCCCTGTCACTCTGTCAAGGTCGTGTACGCAGCCCCGGGCCTCTGGAAAGTACGCAGCTGCAGGACTACGGGTTGACAGAGTGACAGGCGGCCTGAGAGGCTTAGGTACCGCTTAAGCATGCTACAACCCACACAGGAACATTCTACATATGTAATAAATGTTCCTGTGGATAGTAGATAGTCTAAAAGTACATAATATTATATAAAATTACTTTAATAACCCTTATACATAATTTTAATTAAATATAATTCAAATTACCAAGAATGTTGAAAATAAGAAAATGACAACTTCTAAAAATATATTAAAATACTTTAATATACTTTTATGAGAATTCCTAGACATCAATATCTTCGTGACATACTAAGAAAACTAATAACGTAAAAATATTACATGAATTACCATGACTTATATTTTGAGGTAATTATTTTAGTAAATCAACTGGAACTTGAAAATAAGGAGTAAAATCAATATCATGACTTTACTTGAGTTATTTAATACATAATGAGAACTCACCTGACATCAGGATGTCCCTAGAAGTTTTCATTTAAATAATTATTAAATTACTGGGAACATTTACTAAGGATAATTAATTAAATAATACATAGTGGGACAGATTAGTGTTATTCACACGTCCTAATATCTATTATAAAGTAGAATAACTCCCATACCTTAAGAATTAGATGCTACCTGTGCTATAGCACCAAGAACATGTGACAGGCTACCACTGGTACCCTGCTAGCCTTAGTTTCCGTCCCTTTGAGCCCCTGTACCCTTCAGAAGGATAGTATTGGGACTCCAAAAGCTATAAATAAAGAGCTCTTTTGAGGATATTGATGGGCAGAGACCCAGTTATATTTATATCCAGAAACCGTGCCAAGGTAATCAAGTACTTAAAAGAGATAAGTAAGTGATTTATGGCGAAGTCTGATCAATAATATCCATCCTCAACCTCTGTTTTATCGATTAAAACTGCTGAACAACCTTATAACCCATCATACAGGTTTAACCCATCAGTGCATGTCTCAAACAGATACCCAAAGGATTTAATAATATACCAGTGAGTTTTATTATCCTTTCTCTGTTGTGGAAGCTTGTTTACAAGGCCCTGCCACTCCACGGTGTATTTTATATACATATTATCTTTGGGTAAAATATCCTTTAAACTAAAGAGCCCAAAGTATTCAGGACTACATGTTTTCATACTGAAATACCTGAAGAGAGGTGTTAAAGATCCCCAATATAATTGTGGCCCCTCTATGAAAATATTTAATAATCAATTTATTCATATTGATTTAAAACAATAAACCATAACCAAACCACTTAAACTTGCAACAAGCTTAATCCAAATATTTTACGTATTTTTGCTGCATTTATTAAGTAGTATATCTATTATTTATTCTATCAACTCTGGTAGCTAAAGAATAGCAATTTTCTTGGCATCCAGGAGGCTGACAAAGAAAGGGAAGCAAAAAGACTGTCCAGAGGCGCATTTTTATTTGTTCTTCTGTGGCCTTAGTTTCTCAGACAATCTTTCCCCAGACAGATACATCCTTGATTCTGGCTGTTCAATGCATATGATTATTGATAAGAGAAAATTTCTCTCACTGAATAAAAGCAATGGAAATCAGGAAATCTTGACTGGAAAGAAAGAAGCTGCCATAAAAATAGAAGTAACGGGGGATGCCATTTTGATCACAAAAGATTCCAATTCAACACTCTCTGACGTTGCTTGGGTTCCCAAATCTACCTTCAATCTGATCTCTCTAGGCGCACTTATGTTACAAGGTGCCAAACTCCAGGTAAACTCCAAGTTCATTCCAGGCACCTTCTAACTGCTACTAAAAAACAAAGTTCTTCTGTTGGGCCACATTCAAAATAACCTATTTGAAATAAACATGCCAAAAAACCAATCTCAACAAGTATATTACTCCAATGAAGAACTCCAGTCTATTCACCAATCATTGGGACACGCTAGCATCAAAAGAATCAAGAAATACCTCAACTGCTCCATGCCAAATGCCCAAAGAAACAGATTTGAATGCCTCAGTTGCAACAAGGCCAAGATCACTTGCAAGTCCTTCAATCATCAGCAGGAGACCACTCAACAATGTTTCAAAAAAATTCATTTGGATTTGATAGGTCCCATAAATCCTGTGTTGAAAGGCATTTTTCAATATATCCTCAACCTCATTGACTCCCACTCTGGATACATCTCATGCTTTCCTCTGAAAAACAAAAGCAATGCAGGTGAGACTCTTATATTTATTATTGAAAATCAGAATTGAAAAACCAACTTCTATCCCAAGGAGGTGTGTTCCAATGGAGGTGGGGAGTTTTTCAACTCCAAATTACAGAAATACTATAGGATCCACCACATCAACCAAACAATCAGCAAGCCGTATCATTCCCAACATAATGGTCAAGTCAAACAAGCAAACAGGACAATCATCAAATCAGCTAGGGCTACAATCTCAGATTCCAACCTGCCCAAGTCATGTTGGCACAAGTTAGTTAGGGGATGCAGTCTGAAGCTGAACCAAATCCCAAAACTGAAAGGTGAGTTGTCACCATGGGAGAAAATGCACTGCAAGATCCTCCCCAAGGACTATGTCAAGCCTTTAGGGACCTCTCTCAGTTTCCAACTCAACAACACGGAAATCAAATCAAAACTCAATGAAAAAGGTGCACCAGGTGTTCTGGTATGTTTCAATCCCTCACTTCTATTGTGCAAAGTAATTTCTCCTTCTGGGAAGATCATTGATACAAAGCACGTGATCTTCAAAAATCAAAAACCAATCTCTATTACTGTTGAAGAAAATACTGGTACCTCAAACAAATCACTTCCACCGGTCATCAATAACCAGGAGATCCAGACAGGGACTACAGTTGACAACAACACAGCTGTCTCCATAAAAGAGGAATCCAATGCAACCTTGGAGACATCCTCTGTAAGTAACTCCAAAATTGAAAACAATCTGAGACCCAACCTAAGAAATGGCAAAACTCAGTCAAGACCAGAAAGATATGGCTTCCTATCTGAAACTGTACCAAAATTGCTAGAAGAGGCGTTGAAACTGCCCAGGTGGATGGAATCAACAAAAAAAGAATTTGACAACATTGAGGAACTGGGTGTGTGGGAATAATTTGAAGATAAGATAGTGACTAACCCACTCAACACCATTCTGGTGTTCCAAATACAACACAATGTGCACAAAAACTTTGTTATTCTCAAGACTTGCCCGTGCGTTCAGGGTTTCAAACAGAAGTATGGAAGCAACTATTTCAAAACTTAAGCTCCCACTGGAAAAGCAGCCTCTTTAAGAGGGGTTCTTACTTACATAGCCAAAAAGAACCTGGACTACATTCAATTGGATGTGAAAGGAGCGTTCTTACACTCTGAACTCAACAAACAAGTGTTTATACACATGCCAATTGGGTGCAACAGAAAAACTAAATTTCTCAAGCTAAAGAAATCCCTCTACGGACTTAAACAAGCCCCAAGAAATTGGTACTACATGCTCAGCAAATGGATCAAGGCACAAGGCTTTCATGAATTGGAATGAGATCCCTGTTTGTACTTAGGCAATGATCAGCTGTCAGTCATCTGCTTTCACATCAATGATTTGTTAGTTGCAGGTAACATGAAAGAATTTAAGCAGAAGTTTCTTACCAAGTTCAAAGATTCCACTGCCCATTTTCCCAACACCCTCCTTGGAGTGAAGATTGTCAGGAACTGTGGGCTGATACACCTCTTTTTGCCCCTCCATATTGAAAAGGGATTAGAAGAATTTGATCTTGTAGGCTGTCAACTGGTTGCAACCCCACTCACTCCAGGCCTTCACCTGATCTCTGCGGACCAAGAAGATCAAGACAAATTTGAAGCCTTGAAGACCAACTATTGGTTTCCTCAACTACATAGCGGGTCTAGCTTTGCCAGATATTAGCTTGGCTATTTTGAGCTTGGCTAAACACAGTAATCTTCTGGTACTCAGTCATTGGAACAAAGTCCTGCATGTCTGGAAATATTTATCAAACACCAAGGATCTGACGCTCACTCTTGGACCCACGTCTATTTGAGATTGACTGGTTTGTTTCAGCAATGCCACCTGGGCCAATGATCCCAAGTCAAGAGTCTCTCAAAGCGGATTCCTGTGCTCATTCAAAGGGAGTCCTCTCTATTGGACAAGGAGGAAGCAACAATGTATTTTGCACTCCTCAACTGAATTGGAATTTTCATCACTATCCAGTTGCCATCTAGAGGCTTGATGGTTACAAAAACTCATCAAAGACATATACCAAACACAATTCAGAGGCCCCATCCATCTAATTGAAAGCAAGGGAATTGAAGAAAAAATTAAGAAATTTGGATCCAATTCCAAGGCCAAAAACATTGACTTGAAGACAAAGAGCCTTGGAGATGACCTCAAGCTCAGCCTTATTGACTTCAAGCTCATCTCATACCTATTGATGACTGCCAATGCTCTGACCAAGGCAGCTAACAAAACCTCAAACACCAGACTTTTAAATGCTTTCAGCTCTTTGATCTACTGATGTATGATTTTTGGGGGTGTGTTGAATTCTAGTCTTACTTTTTCATGTCATTTACTTTAACTAGATCTCCACATGCTTTCTGACTCATCCTGTTGTGGCCCTGCTGTTGACAGTTGCAAGGTGCTGTTATTGTTGCAACTTATTTCCTATTTTCTTTTCTTCTGATTATTTTTTTTTCTATCCTTGGTTCTTGCAATGCCAGACTGCGGATGTTACCACTGCAGATGTTCCCACTCACCATCCTCTGATTGCTCAACCATTTGGTGCATCAGGACTCTCAAGATTCATCCAAAAACCTCTAGACCCATTGTTACCAACACCTTTATACAAAAGGATCCTACAATCCAATCTCAGTCTCTTGCTACAAATCAACCCCTCTGCTACTCAATACAAACCGTCTGCAGGCAGTCTGACTGAAGTAAGGAAGAACCGTTCAACTCATTCATCAGTCAACTCTTCTAATTATCTCTTCATAAATCTTTCAAGGCGCATTGGTCAACACTTGTGGTTATTCAAGTCAATCTAAACTGGACTCATCATTGGGTTCATCAGGCTACAGTAAATCCACCTGCTCTGAACACTTTTCCATTCATTCTAATGATCCTTCCCTGATCTAGAATCTCAATCTAAGCTCTATATAAAAATGCAACTAGATTGGATCAGCCTTTAGCCTGTCATTAGCCGGTTGGTCTTATTTTATCATTGTTTTCTATTTTGACTTTGCTCACCCTCTGAAATCAAACAATGCAGCCTGGTCTTGGTTGCCAACTCTTTTTTTTTCACAGAATTTGCCTGTGTGTTGACTACAGGAAACTGAACAAGGTAACATGGAAGAATACCTACCCAGTACCCCCTATGTTGCACCTCCTCACTTTCTTCCATGGAGATGCTTATTTCTCAAAGTGAGAACTTTGAGGTGCCTTCAACCTAGTTTGCATTGCAAGAGCTCATGAATATTTGACTGCAATTAGAACACGGTATGGAATTTATGAGTATACCGTCATGCCTTTTGGCCTCTGCAATGCTCCTTACAATTTTTAACACTCTGTCAATGAAATTTTTTCTGACCTTGTAGAGAAATACCTTGTGGTGTATATTGAAAATATACTAGTCTACTGAAAAACTCTTGAGGATCACATTGCACATGTGCAAGAGGTGTTACAGTGACTTTGCAAGAATTACATGTTTGCAAAATCCTCTAAGTGCAAATTCCATACTCCTTCTCTCCAGTTTCTTGGTTTCATAGTCTCCCAGAAAGGACTATCAATGGATCCAGCCAGAGCCAGTGCATATTGGACTGGCCCTCACCTCCTTCTGTCAAATACCTTCAGGTTTTCCTTGGTTTCAGTAATTTTTACAGGAGGTTTATTGAGAATTATGCCAAGAAAACTGTAAACCTTACTAAATTTCTTCAAAAAGACACTCATTTTGTTTTTACAGAACAAGCTTATTTAGATTTAAAAGCTCTGAAGAAAGCATTCACTAATGCTCCAATACTTGCTCACTTCAATGAGCTAGCTTGCACTATTGTAGAAACGGATGCAAGAAACTATGTGGTTGCAGGAGTAATCTTGCAGTTTTCCTCCTCTTCTTCCCTCTTTAATCCTGTGGCTTTTGAGTCTTGCAAATTGCTTGCTGCAGAGCTTAATTAAGAGATCCATTACAAGGAACTTCTTGCAATTTGTTTTTGCTTAAAAAAATGGCATTCATACCTTTTGAGCCTTATGGAACCCTTTGAGGTCCTAACTGATCACAATTCTTTAAAATATCTCATGAGCTCAAAAGTCCTTACACGCAGAAAGGCACAATTGGCTGAATACCTCTCTGATTTCAACTTTACAATCACATACCTTCCTGGGAAACAAGCAGTAGTACCTGATGATTTATCACATTGGGGCAACGCTTACCCAGGGGGGGGGAGCACCTTTGCCAACAACAACCCTGAAAATGTTAGGACACTCTTCTCAACCCAATCTGCCCAACTCAGTTTGATCATCACTCACCTTCAAGATCCAGCTTCCAAACTACAACAAGCTCAACTTGATGATCCCAAGTGTACCAAACTTTGCAGGAGTGTGAATCTATTAGATAGTGGTTACAGTATTGACAAAATGGTTATTTATTTTATAAGGACCATATATTAGTACCAGATAATCCTTGCATTAAGTTAGATATCTTTGAGTCAAGGCATGATTCCCCAATTTCTGGTCATCATGGGAAGGATAAAACCTACCAATTGATTGCACAAGACTTCTACTGGCCTGGTATGACCAAGGAAGTAAAAGACTATTTTAATGCGTGCTATGATTGTAATTTTAACAAGTCCTTGAAACACCAGAAATATGGGCTTCTCCAGCCACTTCCAATTCCACCTATTCCTGGGCACTTGCTGTCTATGCATTTCATTTTGCAATTACCTATTTCTAGTGTTTATGATGCTATTTTATTAATAGTAGATTGCTTCTCAAAGATGGTATTATTACTTTGCAGTAATGTGATGGCCTCCTCAGAATACTTAGCTAATTTATTCATAGAATATGTATTCTCAAAACATGGTCTCCCTGATAAAATAATTAGTGATTGTGGATCTTTTTTTGTCTCTAGCTTCTGGACCTTGCTTTGCCAACAGTTGAAGATCACTTGCAATTTATCAAAGGCTTAAAACCTGGAAAAATATGGGCAAACAGGAAAATTCAATCAGATTCTCAAAAAGTACCTGCAAATGTACATTGCCTACCAACAGGAAGACTGGTTTCAATGGCTCCCATTAGCCAAGTTTGCCTACAACAACTCCACTCATTCCTCCACCAAACAGTTTCCCTTCTAGACTCTTTATGGTAGAAACCCAACTTTCTCTTCTATTCACGTAGCACCTTCTCAACCTGCTACCAATTACCTTAATCACATTCATTCTCTTTAGAGGCAACTTTGAACCAACCTCAAAGCAGCAAACCAGAACTACAAGGAACAAGCAGACCAAATTTGCACTTCTTCCCCAAGCTTTGCAGTAGGAGATCAGGTATGGCTTGATTCTTGCAATATTTGCAGTAATTGCCCAATCCAAAAACTCTCTGAAAGAAAACTTGGCTCCTTCAAAGTCAAATCATTCATTTCCCATAATGCTTTTAAACTCACCTCACCTGAAAAATGGAAAGGTATCCACCAAGTGTTTCATGTGTCTCTCCTAGAGCCAGCTCAAGTCTTATACCCAGGCAAAACTCATCCCCCTCCTGAAACAGTCAACGTCCAAGATCAGTCAGAGTGGGAAGTAATTGATATTCTGGATTCCATTTTAGGAAAAGGAAAACTTCAATACCTCATCAAATGGAATTGCTTCCAGTCCAAAAAAGATTGCACCTTGTGGGAATCAGCCCATCACCTTTGAAACTCTCCCAATTTGATTTGGGACTTTCATGCAAGTTACACTTGCAAACCTTGCCAATCATGACTCCAATCCCATTCTGCACTTCCATCTCATTTCATCCCATTTCCTTACTTTATCTCCTCTCCAGTTACTAAAATTTATCCATTTTCTTTTCACCATCTTTTATTCTTTCACATTTGTTTATTTTGAATAATAAAATATATATATATATAATTATTTTAATAAAATAACCTATATATATTATAATAAAATAACCTATATATATTATAATAAAATAGCCTATATATATTATAAAAAAATAACCTATATATATTTCAATAAAATAACCTATATATATTATAATAAAATAACCTATATATATTATAATAAAATAACCTATATATATTATGATAAAATAACCTATATATATTATAATAAAATAACCTATATATATTATAATAAAATAACCTATGTATATTATAATAAAATAACCTATATATATTATAATAAAATAAGATTACAGATAAAATACATTTTTACAAATTGTCCTTTACTTCTCTTTCCACTCCCTCCCAATTTTTGGTCAATTCCTCTACCATCAACCTAAATTCATCCAAATCCTTGTCATTTATCAGAGAAGACATCCTTTGAAACACCATCACTTCCATCAACAGGGCCTTTCAAAGATTTCCTTGCACCTTGCAGTCCAAGCCCTCTTTGGCTGGGAATTCAATTCCTCGAAGAGCTCCTCATACGCTCTCTTCCTTTGGCCCCTTGACAAACCTTCTCCAACATTTCCAGTTAATTGCCTTGCATCAGTTTCAATGGGCGCTTCAACTTGCACATGGTTCCCTCCATCTTGGCCTTCCATTCCACCCCATTCCTCTATCTCTTGTTCCTTTCCATCCCTTCCCTCTGTCCCGTTTCCTTCCCTCCATTCCGTATCACCCTCTCCTTCATCCATTATCCCTTCCTCCCTTGCTTCTTTGACTACAACCAATCCCTCAGCTTGTAATTTTCCCTTCACCTTGGGATTCATCTGATTCACCTCAAATTTTGACAATGATGCAATATACAGTGGTGGTGGTGGAGGTGTATTAGTAGTGTACCTTCTGAATTGTGGTAGTACTATCAAGAACAAAAATTATATTAGTTCCATTTCTGCTTATGTTTATTTATTTTTAGTCTCTAAGTCTTAAAATTAGCAGGTTTTTGGATGCCTAAGAATTCAATCTCTGGCACTGGCAGTATATGATAGTTCACTTGCGGCGCAGACCTTTGGCTTTGCACCTCACTGCAAGATGCTACAGGGGTATCCACTATTGGTTTAGTTTTTATAGGAAAAGTGCAAGCAACATTGCGCAGACAAAATTGTTTGCATTTGCCTTGGAGACCTCTTGCAGCAGTACTAGGGACACATTGTTAATTTTGAAAAATGCAGTTTTCACAACAACAAGATGACAAGGCAACATATTTTAATTATAAATTTATTTGAGAGATGAAGAAGTAGGATAATAACTAGGGGTATACAGTACTCACAAAACATTTTTTAATCAATGGCAAAATCATTGGAACGCTTGCAGAAGCTTGTGTCTTTATACCCGGGCAACTGTCATGCTTCAAGCTTAAGGATTATTGTCTTCCTCACTTTGACATATCCTTTCCTCAGTACCATCTACCTCAGTCCATACTCATGAAAAAAACAGAAGCACAAAATCAATAGTGCCTTCTGCTTATAAACTCTGGCTTGCATAAAAACCTTCCATTCTTGGCAACTGACTCAGTACCTACTTGCAAACCTCACAGTTAACTCTACTCCAGTCAACCATCCATTCAAGCTCTGCTCTTCTACCCTGGGTATTAATAGCCCTTTTGTTCCCGTTCCTGGTCAAGCACTCTTGCTAGTTTGCACTCATGCTAGTCAGCCACACCAACTGTACAGTTTTCAATTGGACTAGTCCTTTACCCTGCATAAATTACATCCTCATATTTGCATTGTCCCTCAGGTCAATCCTTCCTATCTCATCTGTTACGCCCTTGTACTCTCAGACTCTATTGCCTTGCATCTACATTATGACCTTGGAAACATCTAAACTGTTATTTAATTTTGCAATCTTTTCATGTCATTCATTGCCTCATTGCCTCTTAACTGTAGTTGGCCATCCATCACGTTGTATCTAGTCACTTCTGATTGTGTTATAAAGGCTACAGTGCTTGCCTGAAGATTGTCTCCTCATTTAGTTAATTTCATATGTTCTCACATTTGCTAAATCCAGTCATCACATTGGGCTTGGCTTTAGTTTAATTTCCATTGGAACAATTAATCCCTCTCACTGTGTTTTGGGTTGCCCAACCATAATTTTTCACTTTGCAGTTAGCTTTTATACCTTGAACTTTCCCTTGCACTCATCCTCTTCCTTTGCGCTCACAATCATCTAAGATTGCCCTATAGTTTGTGTGGTGGTTGTGTGACATGGGGTGACCTGGTGTAACTAGAGAATCTTCACCCATTCCTTATATATTAGCAAACATGATTCTAAAAGGTGTCCTCCATAGAATAATGACTGATCCATTTTACAATAATTGATCTCCTCACCTTCTCAATTTTTTGATGATAATTCCAATATTTCATCACTCCATTAAAACAATTGAGAATTATGATGTGACCTTTTGATCTAAAAAGTTAAAATAAAAATCTCAAACAACCGTGAAGCAAATATCAATCACTCATTACACTCTCTATTATCCCCTGTCCTATGCGCATTATAAACTGCTAATGGCCAACATTTGGAAAAGTCACTTCCATTGTGAAAATACACATCCTGCCAATTCCAGTATCAAAGAACCTTTTCAAATTTGTACTTGCACCGTCTTAGAATCTTTTTTGTTGGCTTCATAAATCCAAATTCCCATGTTTCCAAGGACCTAATTTCCAGCTTCCTTTAAACTCAAGGCCCATGAAAATATGCAAAATTTTGGAAAATAGCTAAGTTTTTCCATTTGTGGATGCAAAAAGATCCTAACACAAGCACTTCACAAGCCAAAATTGGTTTCTGACTTGTAATTTGTACTTTTTTTTCCCCATTGCTGGAGCCTGACCCTTCATTCAAATCTGTACAACTACAATTCCACAGCCATAAAATCTTCCAACTGAATTGTGTTTCCATCCATCCATCAATACTAAGTGTGAACCTTAATCTAACTTTCACCCTTCTAGATCTCTTCTGCAATTCAGGTGGCCTACACCAAATCCAGGGAATTCCACCATCATGGTGCAAGAAGACATATTTCTATCCGCAGAAAAACATGAAACAAATCCCCTTCAACTCCTTCATGGCAAAGGATTGTTTAACCAGAATGGTGTAATTCAATCCTAAGAGGCAACTCTACAGCCTAATCCCCACTCATGACAAAACCTCAATTCCTCAAAATGGTTAGAAACTCTTAGCATCTAAACCCAGATCATAAAAATTCCCTATCTAACTTGTGCAAAATACCCAAGCAAATCCTTTGAAGAACAGAGGATTATCATTCAACCTTTACCACCCTAAAAATTTCAGCCTCATCAAAGCCCCCAAACAATCCAACACATGCCTAAATTCTTATCAAGATCATTGAGGAAGTAATTCAAAAAAAAAATCAATATCAACTGTAGAGTCTTCACAACCACTAATTCAGTTATTGGAAACTATCCTTGATTTTTTGAAGAAGACATAAATATCAGAGTTTAAAATCTAAAGGCCAACCAATGTTTGATTTCTGATGCAATTGTTGACTTCCTTGACCAAGAGGGGAGAGGAAGGTGATTCATAGATGGTCCAGGTGGTTCAGGCAAAACATATCTTATCAACACAATACTGCAATGTTGCAATGCAAATGGTATTTGGCGGATAAAAGTATTTCATTTGGGAATAACTTCTCTATTGTTGTATCAAGGGCAAACAGCTCATCCTGGATTTGGAATTCCACTTCAGAGAAGTTCTCAGATGTCCTGCACATGGCTTGCCTGTCAGCCTCCTGGATTCCAAGACCCTTGCTATCCTTTAGCTACCAGAGGTGATAGAGTAAATAATAAATATATTATTTAATAAATGCAGCAAAAATCCATAGAATATTTGGATTAAGCTTATTGCAAGGTTAAGTGGTTTGGTTATTGTTTATTTTTTTAAATCAATATGAATAAATTGATTATTAAATATTTATAGAGGTGCCACAATTATATTGGGGATCTTTAACACCTCTCTTCAGGGATTTCAGTATGAAAACACGTAGTCCTGGTTACTTTGGGCTCTTTAGTTTAAAGAATATTTTACCCAAAGATAATATGTATATAAAATACACAATGGAGTGGTAGGTCGCAGTAGCCAAGCTACCACGACAGAGAAAGGATAATAAGACTCACTGGTATGCTATCAAATCCTTTGGGTATCTGTTTGAGACGTGTACTGATGGGTTAAACCTGTATACTGGGGTTATAAGGTTGTTCAGAAGTTTTAATTGATAAAAAAAGGTTTGAGGACGGATATTACTGATCAGACATTGCCATAAATCACTTACTTATCTCTTATAAGTACTTGATTACCTTGGCACGGCGTCTGGATATGAATATTACTGGGTCTCTTCCCATCAATATCCTCAAAAGAGCTCTTTATTTATAGCTTTTGGAGTCCCAATATGGTCCTTCTGAGGGTTGTAGGTGCTCAAAGGGACGGACAATAAGGCTAGCAGGGTAACCAGAGGTATCCTGTCATGTGTTCTTGGTGCTATAGCACGGGTAGCATCTAATTCCTCAGGGTATGGGAATTATTCTACCTTATAATAGACATTAGGACGTGTGAATAACACTAATCTGTCCTATTTATGTATTATTTAATTAATTATCCTTAGTAAATGTTCCCAGTAATTTAATAATTATATTAATAGACATTTCTACGGACATCTTGATTTCAGGTAAGTTCTCATTATGTATTATATAACTGGAGTAAAAGTCATAATATTGATTTTACTCTTTATTTTCGAGTTCCAGTTGATTTATTAAGATAATTACTTAAAAATATAAGTCATGTGAATTCATTTAATATTTTTACATCATTATTTTTTTTAGTATGTCACAAAGATATTGATGTATAGGAATTCTCATAAAAGTATATCAAAGTATTTTAATATATTTTTAGAAGTTGTAATTGTCTTATTTTCAACATTTTTGGTGCTTTGCATTATATTAAGTAAAAAATACGTGTAAGGATTATTTATGTATTTTTATATAATATTATGTATTTTTAGACAGTCTACTATCCACAGGAACATTTATTACATATGTAGAAAGTTCCTGTGTATGTTGTAGCCTGTTTACACGGTACCTGAGCCTCTCAGGCCGCCTGTCACTCTTTCAACCCATAGTCCCATGGCTGCGTACTTGTCAGAGGCCCGGGGCTGCGTACACGACCTCAACGGTGTGACAAGGCTATATCTCAGCCGCGCGCAGGTGCATTGGCTGCCGCGGCTGCGTGCGGGAATTGTGACAAAACACATTTCCGTCCGTAACTCCTAAAATATACAAAACACCTCAATTCTGACTGAATTTTAGGTGTGAAACCTATACGTGACACTGTGTGTGAAATATTTAATTGGCCAAAAAGCTCAATAATGGAGCCGTAGTATTTTGGTTTTTCTTTCCTTAGTTATTTAAAAATATAAGGAGTTGGATTTCAAGGGTGGGGTGAGTGAGTGACCCTACCTAATTTTGGGTGGAGAATCTATTTCTGTAAAAATATTTATGGTTTTCCTACTCCTTCTTAGGTTAATTGTATTATTATTATTTTTATGTTATTTTTTTTACTTCTGCAGCTTGCTCTGCAATAGTAGCAAGCTGACATTGCCTCTGATAAGCTCTCAAAAGATGGTTCTAGGCATAAGGCTTTTCATTTTGGAAGAGATTAGTATGGATCAGTGCTCATTTGAGTTCAGTAGTCAACAAGTTTCTGATGGAACTCATGGAAAATTAAGACGGCTTTGGTGGCTGTGTGGTTGTTTTTTCTGGGTGATTTTTTCAGACCTTACCAGTCATTCCCCAGGGAACCCACTACAGTCAAGCAGATACCTGTTTCAATCTGTGTATGTTGAATAAGAACTGCATTCAATTCAAGTTATCCAATAACCTTTAGCTTGTCCCTGGAGTTCACAGTATGATGGGTGTGGATGTCCAACTATTTACAAACTGGCTCTTAAGGTTGGGCAGAGGGTGCATACAAATCAGGGTGCTTATTGGGTTGGTCCCACTCCTTTTTGGTGAGCCCAAAATTGGCCTGGCCATAAGCGGGCTTTGGTGGGCTGGGTATAATCCAAGGTTTGTTGGGCCCAAACCCAACCCAAGCCCAAGTTTCTGGGCTTTTTGACGGTTTGGGATAGTTGGCGGGCCCCATTTTTTTTAATTGAAAGTTGTTTACTGTGCTTTCAAATAGCTTGATGCAGCTTTGTAAAAAAGGGAAACACTCTCAGATCACAAAATTATGGTATTATGACGCAAAAACAAGGATTTTTGATTAATAGAAAGAAAAATTAAAGAAATAGAATTTAATTTTTCATCCAATCTTGAGTAAATATCAGGGGTTTGACGGCCTCTGGAGATAATTTTGTTCTGAAAAAAACAAAACCACCAGGAAAGAAGGACCAAAAGGGTAAAAATAAAAATGAATCCATTTTCACACAAAATTTAATAAAAGAAGATAATGTGCCCAAAACTCCTCTTGCCTTGGTGGCATTAATCCTCCAAAACCTTTGGTCAAGTTGTGAAATGTGTGCAAAATTTGAAAATTAACATTGTCTGTTGGGGAGTAAAATTGGCAGAAGAGACATTTCATGGGTACTCTCAGTCTCCAGTCCAATCCACCTTTGTTGTTGCAGAATTGGCCTGCAGGGGAGTTTAAATTACCCATATGCTGTGTGGGGGGGAGTACACATACCAACTAGGATGGCCTAGCAGTGTTTTAACCCTTCTCCCCCTCTTTACACCCTCCCCACATACTTATGTGACGCAATGAAGCCAGATTTCCCCCTCCTGATATGTCAAAAACTGCCTTGAAACTCCTCCTCCATCTCTAATTGGGTGCCCGCCAAGCATCCCAAATGCCCATCTCCTGACCAAGCCCAACCCGCAAAGCCCTCCAGGCTTTCCCAAAATCCAATTCTTATCTTAGGGGTAAGCCCAAACCCAGCAGCCAACCCATTGGGTACGGGCTAGCCCATGGGCTTCCCAGCCTGATTAGCACCCTGACTTACAAGACATGCATTATGGCTGGGTACAAATACAATCTGTGGAGGCATACAGGTTGGGTGATCAGGAAAATTTTAGGAATAAATTCAAAAGCTACGTCTTTGGAAAATTTCAAAAGGTGATCAGGAAAAATTTGGATCTGTATGATTGCAAATGTTCTGATGGAACCTGTAATCATATGTCCTTTGAATGAGCACTATAAAACATCAAACAACACAATACATGATAACTGGGATGCTGGGTTGTTATTTCACTTCAGTTTTGATAGAAATTCTGAAAAGCCATGGTCTGAAATCTGTCCCTGAAGAATTCCTCCATTCAATCAATCTGGTTGGATTCCCACCACATGTTTCAAGCTGAAGAAATTTATGTGGTTGTTGATAATCTGAAATTTCAGTTTAGCAAACGGCCTCTCCAACAGCACCTGTCTGATGGTACTTGACAATAAGCCAAATTGCCTGAAATTCCAGGTTCTCAATGGTTCTTGAAGTGGGACCGTTGTGCTTGTTTGGAAGATCAAATTCTTACACAAGGAAGACAAGAAGCTAGGACTTGACTTTTTTCAGATCCCAATTCCCTGTGACTGTGGCTCTTGCAATGAAATGACCATAAATAAGTCATATGCTCAAGGATAGCAAAAAGGTGGGTGCATACTTGCCCCACCCTGTCCTTTCACATGGTCAATCGTATGTTGCTCTGTCAAGGGCAACGTCACCAAACAATGTGCTTGTTGGTGAAGTGCTCAGCAAAGATGCAATTGCCATGAATCAATGTTGTTATCCACCGCATTGTTTGAGGCAACTAAGTTGATGGTAGTTGGTCTTTTTAATAATTTTGCTTATCCCTAATCAAGTGAATGATAGCCAGTGTTCTAAGGAATGCAATCAATTTCTGTGAAAAAAGTCTCTCAGTTTTTTTTTTTTTTTTTTTTTTTTTTTTTTGGTTTCAATTGAGCATGAAATGAATTGCTCAACCAAGGTGGCAGATCCTCCCCTGGATCCAAGTGGTTGAGGATTTCTGAAATGATGGCTCAAGGCCCAGATCAATTGATTGATCCTTTTTTTGGGGGGGTTTGAGGAGGTCAGTCTTTGTTGTCTCAAAGAGTGGTTGTTGTGATCAAGGATGCGCTTGATTAGGGTATGAAAGGTTTGATTTGATCAATGGGCAACAATTCAATCCTTAGGGCCTCAGCCATGGAGACGGTTGGAGAGTTGATTGACGGCATGGGATGAGCAATTGAGTGATCAATTGGATTGGAGGTTGAAGTGAAAATTTTTTTCCCCCCAGATACTGTGTGTGGCAGGAAGGGTGGGAGAGGATCATTGTCCATACCACAACCTCACTACCTTCCCCCCCAAACCCCCAACCAACCAATTCCACAACCCCACTCCTAATCTTTGACCTCCATCCTCTCAATATCACTCTCCCCCTGTGGCTAAATGCCCCCACTCCGCCCCCCTGACCCACCTGATAGGGTGGGAATAACCACTGCCAACATGGAAGTCAAAATTGACACAATGGAAGCGCAAAATCTTCAACCTCTGGATGCCAATGGCGCCAGCCACTTGGTCCTTTTCATCTCCAACCTGATTGAAGATCCAACAAACTACAATACAAATGGCAAGATAACAATCAACAGGACTATGATTGACCTTATCCGCATCCTAATCCAAACAGAAAAGGAACGCCAAGAGGCCAACAGGAAACTCAACGGACAGATGAAAGAAATGGCATCACAGATCAAAACTATCCTCAGTCTTCAAAAAATGGGCCCACAACCAACTACCCTCCCACCTCAACCCAACCAACCTCATGTCCCAACTTATGTGGACCATGCGGCAAACAAGCCCAGGACCTTAGGACAAAAACCAACCATCTCCCCACCAGCAAGGGATGATCTCCAGATGCTTAGACCTGGCAGGGCTGTAATTCATTCCAACCCACTGAATGATCAACTCAAAAAGCTACCAAAGGCCCTCTTTGTCCAGCGGGCCAACAAAGCACTAGCAAAAATGAATGCCCAAATCCAAGATGAACTTGTAACGCTCACTGGCGCGCACACAATGCACAATGCCCTCTGGTGATTTAGTTTTTTACACTAAAAACAGAATTCATGATAAGTGGTTGATGGAGAATAAACACTTATGGTCCAAACAGGTACACACTGACTTAGAAGCCACCCCCAGTGTATGGTTGGTCCTGGTCCACAGCATCCCAAAAACCTTTGACCCAGCGTTTGAACTTAATAAATCAAACCTAGCAGTAGAAAATTGCCTCAAGAAGGAGGATATTGTACGCATGAGATGGTTGTCAGACAACATGCACATGGCTAAGAAAGCTGGGTCAATTGTACTTTCCCTGGCGGAAAAGGAGCTGGCCAAACAAATCACCTACTCAAGCATTTTCCTAGATTACGACTATCACCAAGTCACAAAATTAAAACCCTTTCTGGCACAATGCTTCAAGTGTTTAAGGATGGGACATTATGGAAAGTGGTTCAGAAAGCTGGCAAGGTGTGGTAGGTGTGACAAAGGTCACATGACTAGAGACTGCCCAGCAGGTACCAACAAAATCACCAAATGTGTGAGATGCAAAGAGGGCATGCAAAACAAAGAAGATGGAATTGAGGATGCCAACCACTCAGTTTTCAGCACCCAATGTCCATTCAAGAGATCCTGGATCCAGGCTAAGAAAAACACTATCAACTCTTACCAATGGTAGAACACCCTTTGCAAGACCCACATACTGATATCCCGCTATTTACTGTTACAAATCCCCACAGGCCCCCTCAAATGTTTCCCACTGACAAAACCCAATCTTCAAACACAGTCCCCTACCCCTTTCTCCAGCTTAACTGCCACTTATCCAAAGAAATCACCCTCACCCTCTTGAACCACCAACACAACAATCTAATATTACTTTTACAGGAACCTTGGGTGAACCCGCACACCCTTCTTCCCCCAACACACCCTGCCTGGCACATGTTTGCCAGTTTTGAGCATAAGCCCAGGAATTGGAGGGACCGGCACAAATGTTGCATCTATGTCCACAAATCAATACCCTCAGAAGCACTTCTCCAGATACCGGACAATTCAAAGCACTTAATAGGCCTACAAGTCCTGGGCTCAGCGGGCTGCAAAGCAACACTGGTTAACCTATACAACCCACCTAGAACCAACAAGGGTCTGATGGACCTATCTCAATGGCTGAACAAGCACAATGACAGAATGTCACCAATGTGTCTGTATTTGCTTCCAACCTCCATCACCGTATGTGGAACCCAACAGGGTATTTTTCCACCTACTGAGAGGCTGCGGACCTAGTAATGATATGTGGAAAACATGGTTTCCACCTGGCCTCTCCCAAGCATGTCCCCGCCTTCTATTCAGCCAAGGGTAAGGGCACAACCATTGACCTCATATGGTCCAATTTTAAAGCATCTGAAGTATTTGTGAATCTCCAAATCTTGGAAGAAAATTATGGGTTGGACCATCAAGCCCTGAGGGGCCCTTTATGCCTAAAGGGCCAAACTTGTGTCACTAGATGGACAAAACTCAAATAGAAAACGCTAGATCAAAACCACACCTGCAAGGAATTCGATCCAATTGCAGAGAACCTACAATTCTCTGGATCCATTGACAAATTTGCCAAAGATATCACTACTGCAATACACTCTGTCCAAACCAGCCTAGGCAGAATGGTAATTCACAACAATACGCAATGCAAGACATGGTGGGATCCTGCCATCCTCAACCCCATTTTGAAGGCAAGAAACCGTGCATGCCAATGGATGATCCGGTCCGGGACGGAAGAAGCCTACCAGTGCTATAAGGAATGGAACGCTTACTTCCGCGCAATTGTCCAAAGGAAAAAGTTTGAACACTGGAGAAAATACCTTGAAAAACCCCAGTGCAAGCCTGGCATTCAATGCCTTCTGCCAAACAAAACCCTTGTCTTTGGGCTAAGTCCTGCCGCTGAAGAGGTCGGATGGGTCTTTTGCCACGGGGAAGGTGGAACAAGCTAATATGCTTTTTGAAGGAACCTCAAACATCCAGCCTAACATCAAACTGTCTGATGTCCCACCCATAGTTGCATGCCGCGCAACAGTTTTTGATGAGGTCACCCAAACAGAGGTCACTTCTGCGCTATCCAAACTGGCAGCAGGACAGGCCCCCGGCCCTGAAAAAATATTCAATGAGTCCCTCAAACTGCTGGCCCCCTCCCTTGGCCCTCTCCTCATTGAACTGTTCAATCAAATATTATACCAGGGAAAATTCCCGTCTGGCTGGAAGGTTGCTGTAACTGCAATAATCAGGAAAGCCAACAAACCAAACTATACAAAAGCAGGCGCTTATAGACCAATAGTGCTACTAAATACTATGGGAAAGACCCTGGAATTAATCCTTGCTCAAAGACTGGTAGAATGGGCCTCCAGAACGGGAGCGCTCCCACCCCATCACTTTGGAGGGCGCAGGGGTGTAGGCACCGAGGATGCCATACTAGCCATGGATTCCTGGACCCAAGACAGATGGGCCAAGAGGAAAACAGTAATTGCTCTGTTTTTAGATGTCCAGCCGGCATAGCCTACAGTTCATCGAACCAGACTCATCCAAATACTCATATCAAAAGGGTGCCCGACGTACCTGTGGATTGTCATCCGAGATTTCCTCATGGGCCTTACGACTAAAAATGTGACTTGGTGGACTATGTGTCAGAACCAAAGCAAATCCCCTGCGGCCTCCCACAAGGCTCCCCTCTGTCAGTCATCCTATACATTCTATACAACTCAAATCTTTTACAGCTCTCAGATACCACTTCACTCAAAAGCACATCAATTGGATACGTGGATGAGATCGTCCACCTTGCGGCGGGGAAAAATCTAGATGACGCTCTACGACGCATAAATGGAATAGCTGAACGCTTCCTGGCTTGGGGGAGGAAACATGCGGCGGTATTTGACAAAGGCTAAGTCCCAAGTGATGATTTTATCCAAAGCCAGGACACCGCCCTTGCTCACTCACGCTTTCCTCTTTGAGGAAACCCCCCTGACCTTCACTGATGCTGTCAAATGGCTAGGAGTTACCCATTGATAACAAGCTAACATTCCACCAACATATCGGCAATCTCATCCAGAAAGGCCAACTAACGCTACATAGTCTTAACAGATTATGAAACTCCCACTGGGGCGTGTCAGAAGGAGACCCATCAAAGTTAATTGATGCGGTTCTGACACCCAGGATAACCTATGCGGCGCACGTATGGGCCCGCAGAAAAGAATCTGACCAGGATTCAGTTGACAATGACAAAGTTAGATTGGGATTGTACCAAATTTGCAAAAGGCATATTTAGAACCACTAACCAAAAATTGGATCGAACTGAACCTTTCTCACAGACCCCTCTTGGAAGCCACTAAGAAAACGGCCTTTCTTTATTATGCCAGGAAACTAACCCAGAGTGGCGCCCGTCTTGATACCAATTAAACCAGCCTCATCACCCAAATGAACGCCAGTCGCACCCAGGACAGCTCAGCCGTCAATGAGTCAATAGGCAACGAAGAAATCCAAAAGTTTCTATCGATGCGGGTTGAGACAATAAAAGTACAGTTGAAAGCCAAACGGAGTGCCCAACCAACCGCAATTGACTATCTCAACCTAGGCTCTCCAAAGAAGGAAGCAATCACATCAACAATATTCCCTCATAGAACAACTTGGCACTGACGAAGCCAAAATCTTCATGGATGGATCTTATGATAAAGATAAAGGGGGAGGGGGGGGGGGGGGCGGCGGCTGCTTACTTTGATCGATCGATCGATCCACAACACTGATGAGTCCTTTTGCCTCACCACAGGTCGACACGTCCTACACTCAAACTACGAATGCGAGATCCTAGGGCTCTACGCGACCTTTCAATTAGTCAAAAACTCCACGCCAGGAAAATTCCGACGCTTCAACATCTTTACAGATAACCAGGGAGTCATCTTACGAACAATGAACCTGCAGGTAGCCAAGCCGGGTCAATACCTCTTCAAGGAACTATTTAAACTGTGATCGAGTTTAGACCCGACCACCAAAATGACCCTAATATGGTGCCCCGACCATTTGGGCATTCGAGGAAACGAAATCGCAGATGAGAAGGCCAACGAAGCAGTCAAGTCAGATCAAGCGCCACCCTTGCCGATGTACGGTAGCCCCACGAAGGCAAAGAAACAGGTCATGAACGGCTTCCTCACTTCATCCCTCCGCCTCAAACACAACATTCCCGCTCTTGGCATTCAAGCGTCAGCAATCCTGAGCCAGCTGGACTTGGGGTGCTGTAGCCTTAAACGGATACCTCTTCCGAATAAGGAAAGTAGCAGACCCCTCCAGTCCAAGATGTAGATACCACCAAGAGGAACGTCACTCATCCTTTCCACTTCTGCCCTGCATACGCGATACAACGGCAAACACTGAGAAAAAACCTGAGACGAGATCCAATTCCGTACAACCTCAGTGACTTCAGCTCTGGCTTAAGACACGAGAGGGCATGGACGGCCCTGGAACAATTCATAAGTTCCTCGAACAGATTTGGCTGCCTACAGGAGCAAGGGGATCCCAGGCCCCCACAGACGGACACAGCCCCCACCAAATCCTGCTCTCCCCACCAACTTGACACCACAATGGCCCCCATCGTCTGACGATCCTGGCGCTTTGTCCCCGCCTCAGTGTTTGATCTTTTCATTTCGTTTACCCTCTTCCTCTCTTCACCTCGTCCTACTCCCATCTCCCATCTCCCAGTCAGCTCACCAAAGCTGCATCATCAGTTCTGAGACTGCTTGTATCGATCCCACAGATACTTAATCGATCTTGGATGAGAGTCAGTCTAAATGAGATAGCTCAGACGGGGTCGTGGAGGGTCTAGGCAGGGATGAGAGAGACGTCTCGTGAGCTGGGCTGGGCTCGGAAATTTTCATCTCCCACAACCGAGTTCCTGCTCCGATCGGGGATGATGATGATCGTCGTCTGGTCGATCGAATTCGCCGGTTCTCGCTCGCAGTCTTTGTAGATAACTGATTAGACTCATGGCCGGTGGGGGTGTAGTGCCAGTGATGATCGGTGCCAGTGTCTGAGTGAGATTGAGATGGCCATGGCCATGGCCAGTGTCAGCCCAGCCCACTCTGGACGATGAACTAACTAGAGATCGATGTGATTCTATTGATCGATTTATTCTCAGTTTCGTCTAAATCTTTCATTCATCACTCCACTCTCTCCCTCCAGTCCTCCCTCGACTGGGCCCACTGGGCACTGATGATCACTGGCCGTCAGTCGACTGATCCACTAGGGCCATCGTCCTGGCTGCCACTCGCTCAGCCTAGTCGTCTGCTCGGATTCCTACGATTCCGATGGATTGAGCTAGACTCGCTAATCTCCTCCTCCTCTCCTGACTGTGGTGATCACACTCTAGTCTTTCTTTTCTCTCTCTCTCTCTCTCCTCGCGTCTGGTGGGAGCCCAGTCGAAATTTGATCTCCTTCCTCCTCCTGATTCCTAGCTCAAAACCAACATCACCTCTCCTACTCCATGACCATCCATCGATCAGTCTTCTTCTTCTCATCTTACTCCTCTCCTCTAGTCCCCCATCCCCCTGTCTACGATAGCCTCCTCAGTCCCACCATCCATCCATCCAGACCTATGACATCCATCCCCAACTCAAAAACCCTTCCTTCCCAAGCGCCAAGCGAATTCCCCCTCGAGTCCATCGAGATGAGCCTCCCAAACTTGAGATGCTCACCATTTCATCCGATCCTCTGATCTGAGACCCTGAGACTGACGACGGTCCACTCAGCCTGGTCGGATCTCGATCACTAATCAGTCCTCCATATCGACCTCAACCTCGACCATCGTTCCTCTGATCGTCATCCTTCCTTCTCAAGATGGAAATCTCCATCCTCAACTATCCCCAATCCATCAATACGACCTCCAATCGTCATCGTTTGATCGATCTCATCTCCAACATCGCCCATCAACCTCCCCTCAGACCGAATGATGATAACCCACCCATCAACTTTGAAGTCTACTTTCACCAAGCCAGTCAAAGGCGTCATCGGAAATCTAGGAACCCTCGTCTGAATCATCGCACGCCACCCCAATCATCATTCAACGATCTCAACGAGCCAACCTACTGGGTACTCATCTTCCCTGACCTCAATTTCGGTCAACGATTCCTAGATCTCATCAACTCAACCTCCCCCCATCAGATCGGCTTCTCCCCAAAGACCAGGTTCGTTCAAGCTACCGTCACACTCGCCGGTTCGACCCCTAAGGTCAAGGTCCCCGAACCTCAGATAGTCTTCAAACTCAAGACGACCCCCTTCAAATCCCCCCTCGAGGAGCGCGAATTCCAGGATCGACTCAGGCAATCGGACCGCCAGATATTCCTCGCATCTCTAGAGTACGGCGATCTCTGTCGTGAGCACTCTCGCTCGAGCCTAGCTCCCTTCAGGCCCGAATATCAGGCTCTCTTCCACCATCATCGTCCCTCAACCTCCACAGACCTCCCTGAGAGTACCCCAACCCTAAGTCATCCTAGGGATCCAGCCTCGATTCATGTCGATCCCCAATCAGCTCAGATCATCATCCATCGAGTTCATCGACGATGTGATGATCATTACATCGTCATCCAATCCAGGACTATCCACCGAATCGAAACCTGGTCACCTTCGCTCCTCATCTTCTTGGACTTTCCTCCCACGTTCCATTCCAAGCCTCACGTCGACCCAAATGACTCGGTCAGCCTTAATTTCTTTTTTTACCTTCTACTCCGAGAGAGAGGGGGAGAGGGAGAAAGAAGGAACCAGGGAGAGGAGGCGAACAAAAACTTCCACCCACGACCAGGCATTTCTCCCAGATCGACGTGTCTCGCCACCGTACTAATTTTTTTTTTTTTTTTTTTTTTTGTTGGCCTGCATCCGTCCTGCTCTCGGGTATTCCTAGTTCATATCGTATTTTCAATCATCCCAGTTGGTCAAGTCTCGCCAAACTGGATTTGACGATGATCACCGGAGAATCATACCATTTGCATCTCATGTCATCAAGTTGAATTTCCCTTCCTCAACTGCCTTTCAATCCTTCATGGTTCAAACCAGTCATCTAGCCCGACTCAAGCTTGTTGATCTCAAGCGCCCCGTCGAACAAGGTGCCGTCTATACCGCTTCTTATCTTGGCCTCCTCGAGCAGATCAATGCCCGATTGGACTTGGCCGTCAGTTTCCAACTTGATACTTTACTCTACAACTTGCTTCTCAACCCACCTCAAATCATTCAAGTCAGTCGTTGGATTACCGATATGGAACCTAGTTTGGCCGAACGCGTCTTGATCCGGCTCGTCTCGGATTTGACCACCGGTCGGGTCGAAGCATCCGTAGAACTACCTCGTCGGAACCACCAGACCACATCTGTTTCTGATGATCAACTGACTCGGACATTCAACCTGATCCTCACCAAGGTGGACTCCAAAAAAACCAACATGTTTGAGAGACGAGATCGAAGTGGTGGCATCTTCAAGTGTCGCTCTGTCACCATCACGCCCACTACTTTCATCCTTGAAGGTCCGTTACCCGAGCAAAGTAATAGTATCCTAAGGCTGTATGATTATAATCCAGCCTTCATCCGAGTCGCAATCCGTGATGAGGGCGGATCGAACTATCAACATGATCGTGAGGTTGATGGGCGCGGATTCCTGAAGAAGCGGTACCTACCCATATTGATCCACGGGCTAGATGTCGCTGGGCGCAACTTTCAATTCTTAGGTTATTCTCAATCTGCCTTGAGGTGTCATCAGGCTTGGTTCGTCTGTCCCTTTGTCCACCAGGGAGAGACGATGACCGCCAGTAAGATTCGGGATCGTATGGGAACTTTCACGAAGGTGTAAGCCTCATTGAACGTGCCTCTTTTTTTTTTTTTTTTTTTTTTTTTTTTTTTTTTTTTTTTTTTTTTTTTTTTAATTACCATCTTGCCACCCTTGGACCTCCACCTGATTGGTTGGTGTCATTAAACTCACAACTCGAGCTTAGGAACAAAAATCCGGCCAGATACATGGCTAGAATTGCCCAGGCGTTCACTACGACCGAAAAGGCAGTGACACTACTTCCTTCCCAATTGATGCTCGTAGAGGATGTAGAACGTAATGGGTCTGTCTTCACAGATGGGGTCGGTACGATCTCTGTCTCGTTGGCGAGGCAAGTTGAAGCTGCCCTGTTGGGCCCTGCGATGGTTTTGAGGCGTAAGAATGTGGTCGAATCTTCTTGCTATCAGATTCGATTGGGTGGTTACAAAGGTGAGATCCACTTGATCTTCATGCCCCGGTCCCGGCCCCTAGCCCTTGGTTTCACCCATTCTCTTGATGTTTACACTCTGATCCTAGGCCTCTGAAACCCCCTATTTGTTGTTTTCCGTGAGGCAGGAATGATCTCTGTCGATCCTACCATTCCAGGAGAAATCGTCAGATTAAGACCTTCGATGAGCAAGTTTGATGCTCGATCCTACACTCTCGATATCGCCGGATCATTTAGAAGATCATTACCAGCATTTCTCAACCGACCTTTGATTAAGATCTTGGAAGATCTCAAGATACCCGCTCAGATCTTCTTGGACGCCCAAGTGCAGGCGATCCAGAAGATCGAAGGCTCCCGAGCATCGTTCAGAGCATCTGCAAAACTGTTGGAGAGGGAGGGACTAGGCATCTCGAGTAAATTTAGCAAGATCTTGAGGCGTTTCTCAAGTTTGATGGGCACGGATCAGACGGACTACATTGGCTCTAGATTCATTCACGATTGTCTAGATTTGGCGGTTATTGAATGCTTGCGTAGCTTGAAATATCGTGCCAGAATCCCTCTCGAAGGCAGCTATACACTTGTCGGGGTGGCAGATGAGGATCAGTATCTGCAGGAGGGGCAAGTTTATGTTTGTATAAAAGAGAAGAAGAAGGACCGTAAGATCAGTACAAAGTACCTCCGGGGTCCTGTCGCGATCAGTAGATCGCCTTCGATCCATCCCGGTGACGTTCAAGTCGTTCAAGCAGTGGGTGAACCTCCCGCTTGGTGTCAGAGATTGAAGGGCTTGGTCAACTGTGTAGTGTTTTCGGTCCTAGGTATTCAGATCTCTCACCATTCTTGACGATGATATTTCAATACGTTACGATCTACTCACCTCGAACCTATCCTCCACTGTCGCTCAACGGATCCTCAAAATCCCGTCTCAGGTCAAAGATCTTTGCCCTCGTGTTTAGGCGGAGGTGATCTCGACGGAGACCTCTACACGCTCATCACCGACCCAAACATGATCCCTCTCAAAGCCAACCTTAAAAGTCCTGCGAGCTATCCACCACCCCAACAGAAGTTATTACCCCAACCCTGCACGTGAGTGGGACCGATGATTCGTTTGAGCTAATTGGATTATAACCAACTTGTTTTCTCGCCTTCTCTGTGTTTTAGTATCGAGGACGGTATGGAGTTCTTTTTGGAGTATATCTCAAGTGACCTCGTCGGAATGATTTCAACCCGACATTTACAAATTGCCGATCAGGCTAGCTTGGGCACCTTGGATCCGGATTGTTTAAAGTTGGCTGCTTTGCACTCCAAGGCAGTTGATTATCCTAAGACAGGGTTTGTCGATTGCTCCTTGGGCTCCACGCCCCAATGACGCCGTTCCGAATCGACCCTTAGCTCTAAATTTGGTTTATCTTTTCTCTTTTGTAGAGTTTCGGTATCGGTCGTAGATTTACCCAAGGTCCCACCTGGGAAACCGGATTTTATGTGTCCAGAGTACATGTTTCATTCCAACCAAAGAGGCAAGCTAGATTATTACGAATCTCCCAAGGTGTTGGGCCGACTATTTCGAGCGATTCCATCGGAACGAGTCGAGTTCTTTGAAAGCAGTCCATTACAAGGACAACTACCTCAAAGTATACCAGGTCGAAAACGACAGAATCAGCACCAACGTGTGGATCGACTTGATCTGGACGGAAGTATCACTCGGCGACTCACTCGAGTCTTGCAAGCCCATAGGATGGTCGATTTTCCGGATCCGATCTGGAAGCAGGAATTCGAGGAATTGTTGGAGGCCTTCAGCCAAGAGTTCTTTAAGATTTGTCAGGAAAACAGTTTGAAGAAGTCCAAGTTGAAGGAAGGATCTTGGCCACTGAGCGAAATGGAAGGATTGATCGGGGTGATCTTGGCTTCGAGCTCTGATCGAAGGTTGAAAAAAGACTCGGTGGCTCGGTTACAGGACCAAACTTCGGATCTATTTCAAGTGTTGAGGCATGAGATCATCGGTGAAACCGAGGATATCTACGACGACGATGATGATGGTGTAGAGGATGATGATAGACGAGATTTTGGAATCGATGACTTGAGTTTTTCTAACCTCAGCCTGAGCTATACTCCTAACCAAACTTTGATTGCACGAGCCCTGGCAGGTTGGCACGTTGCCCTTCAAGCCGATCAGACTTTATTCGGAGTCCATAGTTTCGGATTGACTTGTTTACAAATGTTATGCTCTGAGTTAAGGATCTGATGACAAAAAAAAAAAAAAAAAAGAATAAAAGAATAAAAGAATAAAAGAAGTGAAGAGAGAAGGGAGGGGGAGGCAGGGAAAAATATTCAACGTGTGACATCATCTTCTGTTTTTGGGTGCTTCTCATTTGATATCCACCCAGCAAACACAAGCCATCCAAAGGCGTGAACGACAAGAACAAGAATGGATCTTGAAGGTGGAAGCTGATGCTTGATCTGATCTTCCTTCCCGCCTAGCTCCTATGCCTCCTTCCTCCTATCTCAAAAAAGCTTTCTTGGCTTCAAGGATCCAATCAAACACTTGTATCTGTTTTTTTTTTTTTTTTTTTTTTTTTTGAAAAAAAAAATCCAATCAACAAAAACCGATGAGGAAACCAAGGAAATAAAAACAAAACCATGGATGTATTTCTTTTTCTTTTCATTTTGATGTTTGTACAACTGGGGACTAAAGTTGTTTGCTCGGAGGAAGAGCGTGATGGTAAATCAAATCTGTTATGCCTCTGAATGTGCATGTGCCCCCCCCCTCCCTTCCCTTGTTCAACAAAGCAAGAGACCTTTTGGAAGGCCAGTTGGAAGGATTTTGGGAAAAGGTAACACAGTTGGTGGGAGTTGAACCCACATCTACTGATTGGATGTGAGAAGCTCTAAGAGTTGAGCAACAACCACCTTATCCAAGGAGTATATCACAACACTCCCCAGTACACCAAGCACCAACTGATGTGGCCTTTCAAGTGATCTTTTATGAGTTTGAAATCAAGTAGGGGGATACGTAGATGGTATATATATCAGTTTAGGTTTCTAGAGCTCCAGTACTGGGCTCATGACCTATCAGGATTTGGGGATACGGTAGCATGGTGGGTGGGAGTCAGATGGATACCTAGCTATGGATTAGATTTGTGAATCTCAAACACTTTTGATCGATAACCGATCAGGTTGTTCAGTTGATCTTTGGTTTTGATTGGTTCCTCTTTCTTCAGATTTCTTAATCAAATCTTACCCTTGTAGATTTTCTTAGTCACTGGCTCGATCTAAGTTACCCAACAAAGTGTTCAAAAAATATATATATATAGAGAGATATATATTTATATTATATAGATTTGTTTTGTTTTTTGGCCTCTCAAAAAAAAAAAAAAAATCACTAAGGGTCAAATTGATTCATTTATATATATATATAAATCACAGTTTTTGTAATGATTGTTTTGGACTCCTTTTGGTTGATGTTCATAAGACAGTCCTGTAGAGTACATTCTTTGCAATCTCACCACCAAGCTTTTTTATTTTTATTTTTTTTTTTGAAGGGGGGGGGGGGCACATTTGAACCCCCTACAGTTCCACCTCACTCAACCCCCCCCTCCCCCCCCCCCAAAAAAAAAACAAAAAAAAAAAAATGTCATCATCATGAAGGTCTGATGTTTGGGGAAATTTTTTTTTTTTTTTTTTTACATTGATCTTTAAGAATTTTGAGGGTGTATAAGGCTAATAAAAATAATTTCATGATCCCTAAATAATGTTTTTTTTTTTTTTTTTTTTTTTTTTTTTTTTTTGAGAAAATTTGCCCCCCCTCCCCCTCCCCATCCCTCTTAAAAATTCAAGCCTTTAAATCATCATCCATCAAACTCACTTTCTGGATTTGATCTACACTCTATTTGACTTAATTTTCATGAATGATCTTATTTGAAATACTAATCTGAATGGTTTCCTGCTCCCTGCTCACCTCTTGGGGCAGTCCGATCCACTCCTCAACCCAATACATCTCCACCACTCCACACATCACTCATCACCAAAATCTTACACTAATCATTACTCATAATCAACCACTAAAATACACTCCACAAAAAACTAAAAAAACTCAACCACTCAACACTAATTAACACAAAACCACTTAACACCACTCAGCACTAATCAACACTCATCAACACTCATCAGCACTACTCAAGACCACTCACCACAACTCAAAATAACTTAATCAAATCTTGAATCCCACGATATCAATCTGCCTCAATTAAACTATTTTATATATATATATATATATATAAAAAACTAAAAATTATCACTCCTCATCAGCATCTGTTAAATTTTTTCAACCATTCATCTCATCAAATTATAGAATCAATAAAAACCAATCAAATCAATCAATCCCATAAAATTCATCAAAAGAATAAATAAATAAATAAATAAATAAAATGTATAAGAATAGTTTTAATTACCAAACTCAAGTTTCTCATTCTATTTCTTCATCCAATCTCTTCCCCTCTCCCTCCAATTTTCATCAACAACTAAAAATGTTTCAACAAAAAATTGAACCACTTTCAAGCAGAAGTCTTTGTTAACCTTCTACAGCTCCTTCTACCTCTTCATTGATTGAGAATCCTGAATGTATCCCATTGGATCCACCTTATGAATTCTCATAAATTCAAAAGGAGTAGCTTGTTGAAGCTATCAATCCTTGGGTTAAAAACAATGGATATTTCATTTTAACCCAAGTTTCAAATTCAAAGGAGAAAAGATACACATACCAGTCTGATCAATCTGAGAAATTTAAACCCAGTCTTGATTTAAGGAAGCTTTTAACTACCAGGAAAAAAAAAAATTCCGTTTTGAATGTCTGGTAGTTATTACAATCAACAAAAAGAAAAAAAAAACAATTGGGAGTTTGGAAAGTCAAAATTCAATACCCTGATCACACTCATCCTCCATCAATTTATCCACCAACCCATCAAGTTCATAGAAGGGTTAGGGAACCTCAAGGAGAGACTGTAAGTTCTTAAACTAAATCAGGAATTCCAAACTTAAAAATATTTAATAATCTGATTCAATCAAATTTTGATCCTATTCATACAAATCTCAGTACTATTTAGAAGATGAGATCCAAAAATAAATGAAGATATTCCATATGGAAAATAATCAATTGAATTACTTGAGATGAGAGCTCAGAAAATTAAAGTTTCATCATTGAATAAAGAATATCAATTGAAAGATTGAACCCTTATTCATTTCTTACCCTGAACTCATCAAATCCATCAAACACTTTCCCACTGTTTTTGATGTTGAACTTTACACATCAAACCAACCAATTCTCAATTCCTCTCATTCATATTTTAAGCTTTAAATGATTTCTCAAGGAAATTTTTTCTTGGTTTCTTTTTTCAATCACAAGGAAGCAATGGAAATTAAGATTGGAGCCTCAGTCAACTTCCAGAAATCTTAGATCATCAAGGACCCAAATTCATAGTCACTAACAAGGAGTAAGCCTTAATCGATTCAATCAAATCCATCTTTAATCCCTGTTCTCATCTAATCTTTCCTTTGGCTCATATCCAAGAAAATTCAAAAACACTTCAGAAAACGGTTGAAAACTCAGGAAGAATGGCAATTTTTTTTTTTTTTTTTTTTTTTTTTTAAAAAAAAAAAAAGAAATAAAACACTGGTGATCTTGGGTCCAATAGAAACCTAAACATGCTTACCGGGAGAATTTCAAGAAACTCTTGCTGGTCTGGAATACCCCCAACTTCTGATTAAATCTTGAAAAACTTGCTTCCCTGAAACAATTTTTTGTTTTGTTTTGTTTCTTATCATAAAAATCAAAAACCTTGATATTGCAAAAACCAGAAACTCCAGAATTAAAGAATGAAAAGCTTAGTAGGTTAATAAATTCATTGTTAAATCCTCTGGCTTGTTTTCTAATGTTTTTTTTTCTTTCCAAATTTAACATTCAATCCCAATCTGAATCCATGAAAGGTCCATTGAAACTTAACAGAACTTATCCTTCTGTTAAGTTTATTTTGATACTTTGTGGATCACTTGAGTTTAAAAATTACCCACTATAATCTCAGAGTCATTCATCTATTCTCCATTTCCTCTGATAAATCAACAAATTTTTATAAATTTTTGATTATAATTCATACATGGGTAATATCTTGCCTCTGCAAATTCAATTTTGTAAGTCTAAAAAAATTACATGATTTCAACTTTGAGAATTCCATCCTCAATGGCACCTGAAACCTTCTATTGAATTATGGGATTTTCTTTATCTTTCCTGAATGCTTGAGTTTTTTTTTTTTTTTTTTTTCTGATATAGAATTTCATTCCTTTTCAAAAAAAAAAAAAAAAGAAAAAAGAAAAAAGAAAAAAGAAAAAAAAAAAGAAAAGAACAGAAAAAAAAAAAAAAAATTCAGTTGATGTCTCTTCAAGATGCACCTCAAGATTTGAAATTTTGATTGAGAGAATTTAAAGGAATTCAATGAAATTTTATATCTAAATAAGACTATTTTGAAAAATTTCAGAGATTTGAAGGTGGTGAACAATGTTTCTACCTGTTTGAAATCAACAATTTTTTGGATGGTAGGTTTAAAATTGTTCAAATTCAAGAACTCAAGTCCAAGAAAGAGGGTAAAATTATAGGAATACCCAAAATAAACCTCAACAAATCAAAGAAAAGATTGTCATCTTTAACTAAAATTGATCCTTCAGGATTTGAATATAAACAGAGACAAATGAAGAGAGGAAGCAAAAACAATAAGATTTTTCAAAAGTCAGATGTTCATTGAGAAAATATTTAATCAAACAAGTTCTTTGTTTATATTTAAATTGTTTTTTTTTTTATTATCTGTTTCAACACTTTTGGGAAAAAGGAAGGGGGAAAAAGAGAAGTGAGAGGGGAAACTGAAGGATGAATTGGAGGAGGAAGTACATCTATCTTACTTTAAACTCATTCTTTTTTTTTGAAAAACTGAATCTCAGAGCTGATGATTTATTTAGATTTTTTTTCAAACCAAAAAAGAAAAAAAAAATATGAATAAATAAAGAGTGATGATGTGACTTGCAATGAAATTGTTGGATTATAAAATCTTGTGACCTAAAGAGGTAGTGGATATCAAGGACTTGTTGAAGATGAAAAAAAAATTCCAGATTGGAAGTTTTTAGAGACTTAGTTTTTTTTTTCTCTTTATTTTTTGGAATTTTTACTCTCTCATGATTTTTTCAGTTTGAAATCATAAGAACTCCTTAAAAGAGTTGTTCAAAAAATGTTTTTTTTTTTTTTTTTTTTTTTTTTTTTTTTTTTTTAAAAAAAAAAAATTCTCATACCATTTTTTGGATCCTTTTCTTTGCATTTTCTATTGAAATTTTTTGTAGGTGATTTCATCTCTTAGAAATCTTAAAGAAAAATTGAAGAGCTTTCTAATTTTTTTTTTTTTTTTTTTTTTTTTTTTTTTGGGTTTGGGGGATTCTTTGGATGTATTCTTACACCTGAAAAAATTTGTTCAAAAAATCCAAAAAAAATTCAAAAAAACTAGATTTCTGATTCCATTTTTGGATCTCATTTTCCTTGACTTTTCAATTGGTTTTTTTTGATGATTGATGCTCACAGGAAGTAAATAAAATAATGGAAGACCTTTTTTTTTTTTTTTTGGATTTTTTGGGTGTATTCTTGGCCTCCAAAAATTGAATCCAACATAAAGAACTTGAAAATAACAAATCCATTTCAACATTTTTTTTAACCTATGAAATCAAAGCTTTCTTCAATTATTTTTTGAAGTAATTCAGAAAAGCATCCAAAGTGGAAACTAAAGATTATTCTGACTGATTTTCAGATGTTTTACCCCTTGAAATATATATCACATCACAATTAAAATAATTCAAAAGAAAAGGGGTGGTCCACATTTTTTGTTCTCTTTTTTGTCATATTTTAATACATACAAAGAAAAAATGTTTTTAAAAATAAAATTTGTTTTATGCTTCTTCTGGATTTTATTGTTTGTAAAAAAACCTCATTACCCTGCTCTAAATTTTTCTGAATAATGTTTTTCCAAGATTTGGAATTCTTGGTCACAAAGCTTTTCAAAAGTTGGTATGATTTGGGGCCTGGCCAATGATTGGAATTGCAATTTAAGGAGAATATATTTTTTGAGTAATCTAAAACAATAAAGCAAATAGGATAAGATTTTGAATTTGGAGTGAGAGGGGAATTAAGAGCAAGGTAAGTGAAAGGAATGAAAGAAGAAAAAAGAACCACTGGAAAATTATATGTTTCAGCCAGAACAAAACAATGGCATGGAAATTACATAAAAAAGTTTTTGGGAGCCAGTTTCAGAAAGGTGGTTCATTTTCCTTCTATCCTCTTGTAAATTTCCAACCCAGATTTCATGCATTAATCTTGGGTTCCTGCAAACTGGGTTTGAATCAAGATCTTTCACCATTTCTTTCCTTAATTCAATACAGTCTTCTGAGTTCCTCCAAGAAAAAATTGCAGCTGCTCTAAATCCACAGTTTCCATCCCCTATGACATCCCAAAAGTTTGATATATGTGGAATTTCTGCTTTGGGGGAACTAATGTTTTTTTATTGGAACTAGAAGCAAAAATCAGAATTTTTTATGAAATAAAATATTTTTTAAAGATACCACTCAATTTTTCAATTGAAATTGTGAAAAAAATCCAGAAGAAGAATACAATTATGTAAAAGAAGCCTAGAGGAAAAATAGAAAAAATTGGAAAGAATTATAAAAAATGCTAAAATGTGATATTATCAAACCTACTCAATTTCTCACTTGTTGTTGTTGCTTTGGGTGCTAATAAATTCCTTCAAGAAGGATGGTAAGGAGTATTATCATCTTCATTTGATTTATTTTATCTCTTTATGCTTGTACCACTATTGTATCTGGGAGAGGAAACCCACTTATTCACAATGGTTCCAGACCTCTGGGAAAAGTTGGAATGAAAAAATTTATGAAAAATGATACCAAAAAAATCAACAAAAATAAAAGCAAATGAAATCTCACTTTCTGGCTAAAATAAAAATACGGGAGCTCTTTATCTTCTGAAGCTTCCTCTAAATCAAAAAAAGGAAGCTCTCAATCTTCTGAATATTTCTCTTCAGTCAGAAAACCATCCAATTGTAAAAAAAAGACAAGGAATAACTAAAAACAAATTATATCTAAAAATGCAACTCTTTGTCTGATTCCTCCTTCTTATTTGAATTGAACTTTTCCTTTCTGGACTTCCAATTTTTTGAAACCTGAATAAATACATAAAAATTGTTAATGATTAAAGGCAATGTTTATATATATATATATATTAAAAAAAGATTTCTAACCTTTGGATTTTCTGTGAATTTCTTCTTTGGACCTGCTCTACTCTTGGGTTCTTCTAAATATTCAAAAGCAGATAAATTTCATTTAATTGAGGACAGGGAGATTTTCTTGACCTTATTGGACGCTCCTTTGGTTCTTCCTCATAATGTGGATCTTTGAGTGGAGATGAGCTCTTGAATCAGAAACAGTTGATATTTTCCACTGTATACCTTCTTGGTTTCACCCAAATAATATTTCTGTTCTACAAGTGAATATTGGGGAATTCTTAAAATATTTCAGTGAGAAATGGTTTTTTCATTAATTTTTTTGGATGGAAAATCAAGGGTTTTCAATTCTTCAGTCAAATAAGGGTTCAGATTTAAGTGGATAAAGCAAAATTAAAATCAATCAGGAATTATTAATTTGGGCTTGAAGCAAAATAAAAAAATTACTAAGAATGGGGATTTGACATGCCATTAAGGATAAAAGAAATCAACTTGGAAGAGTTCACCCATTCTGATAGCTAGTTTCACTTTGTGAATACATGGTATATCCATTTCAATAAATTTATCACAGTTGGTGCAAGTGGTGGAAGATTCAGGAACTTGATGAAATCAATAAATGATTTTAAGGGCAAAGTGGCTGATTGTTCTAGAGAGATGATCCACACAGTGGCACCAACCAACAAGATTATTTAAATCATGCTGAAATGCTTCAATAGCTCTATCATGGATTTGGATGGTGATCCAATTGTAAATTTTTTGAACTGAATTATAAAAATAGCCAATAGGTGAATCAATATAAAGTTTAATGTAAGAATTAAGGCCTTCTATTCTTGATGTAATGGTATTGCCAAACTGAAATGTTTGGTTGGCCAAATAGGAGAAAATTTCTTTTTTGATTGGGAGCCAGTTCTCATGCAGATAGTCTGATGCAGGGGGATTCCAGAAAATAGAAAGATTGGTGAATTTTTCATGATAGATTGATTCATATTTGGAACAGACAAACTGATTCAATTGTTTCTTGAAAAGCTTTCATTCACCTTCAGATTTTAAGTGCTTCCTGCAATGGGTTTGTTTCTGGAATAGTTTCAAAAATATTTCCTGCAATGGGTTTGAATATTTTTGAAACTATGCCAGAAACAAAGAAGATGATGACAAGAAGGTCAAGAATTTTTAATGGAACCAATTAATTATTTTTCTTTGTCTCTCAAAAGGGAAATGTTAAACTATAAAACATACACAACCCGTTCAAAACTCAAAATGTGGCCCTTTTTGCAACCCATCTCAGTTTTTGATGGCCATTTTTGGGTTGTGAACAGCCATTTGCAACTTAGATGGGTTGCAAATGGCGGTTTAAAACCTCTTTGCAGTGAGAAAAAACAAAAAAAGAAAAGAAATTAAAAATAAAATAAAATAAATAAAAATTTGAACAAAGATATATATAAAAAAAAACCAAACAAAGAAAAAAAAATTGATAAAATTGATAAAAAAAACTACAAAAAGAAAATTCTAAAATTTCACCACTTTGGGGCCATGCATTCACATCCCATAAAAATAAAAAATGAAAAAGTCTATGGACCAACCCTCAATTAAAAACACCAAAAAATGAAATTTCAACTTGTGTCAAGCTGATCCCATCACAAGAAGTAAAAATATTCTTTATGATGGGATCTACTTGTTATGATGGGATTAGCTAGCCCAACACTAGTTAAAATTATTTTCTTGGACAAGCACAAAACTAAATCAATCCCCCCAAGAAATAGGGCTATTCCAATGAGGTGGACTTGTATCACGCACACCTCAATGGAATAGCCCTAAAGTAAAAACACCAAAAAATACATATATCAAGTTCAACTTAATGGACTGGACCTAAAGTAAAAATACCAAAAAAAAAAAAAATCAAGTTCAACTTTTCTTAAGCTGATAACATCAAAAGAAGTAAAAATACTCCTCATGAAGGGATCAGCCCAACACAGATTGAACTGAATTACCAAAAAAATATCATTCAAAACACTCAACATATATATGTTCAAGATGTGATAACCCTTTATATTACTAGATTTAAAAAATCACAATCAGAAACCAAACACAAATGATGTAATAAAAATGATTTTTATAAATTAGAATACAACTTAAGTTTTTCTTTGAGATTATAAAACCAACCAGAAGCCTTTTTAGAATTCAAAGAAGAAGGTTTTAAAAAAATGGGTGGTATTGGAATCATGTCTCCCTCAATTACAAGATGAAAAAAGTGATTATTTTTAAAAAAGCCAATGAAGAGTGTGTCTGATTGTTCTTTCACACCCATTTTCATAGGAGTATGAGTGCAACATGATTCCAATTAAATGAAACATATTGGTCTTCAATAGATTTCAGCTATTAATTGGTTCACGTATAGCTTTGAAAGCCATTCTGAAGACAGAATATTTTCATTGATGTCATTAAAATCAAGTCTTTGTCATATTTTTTGAACATATTTAATTCCACCAAGGATCTTAGAATTGAATTTTCTATTTTTCCTAAATTTTTCAATCATTTATTTTTGTACTTTAAACCATCCCTTCTCATTGTAACCAAGTGATTTAGAAATGACTCCAAATCAGCCATTCCCATCACCAACTGGATCCCAAAACCCACCCAGAAACTTAATGAATAATCACCAAAGATCAGCTTCTTTTTGAATTCTCCACTTCTTCTTCTTCCTCAGGAAGGTTCAAAATGAAGGGAGCCTAATTCAATTTCAGAATCTTCCTCTGAATTATGAAATTCAGATTCTGAGCCTAAGGAATTATAATAGAATCATCATTTTCCATCAGTTAATTTAACCAAAAGAATGAACACTTCTTGAAATAGAAGAATTACTACCTTTGGCCCTTTTGACTCCCTTCTAACCCATTTTTACCTCTTAAATTCCCTATCCACATGCTCAAACCTCAAAATTTCACATGAGGTGTTTTTCAATTTGGGTCAACCACAGCTGGAACTTAAGACCTTTGGGTCAAGCCTTGGCTGGAAATAAAATTAGATGTATACTTGACCACAGAGTTTAGAATCTCCAATCTAACTTCTTGAGGTTTTCCCATAACAATGGAATTCAAATTTTTAAACAATTGAGATTTTTTAAGCACTGGATCTGTTTCAATCTTTAAAATAGGAAAAAAAAATTCATCTGCCAATCCAATGATTGATAACCTTCAGAAAAACCAAAAACCCAACTGACTGAACTGGAAGGGTTATAGTCTAACCTCCACTGAGAATGAACATCCTCAGTCACAACAGATCCTCCTGAAGCTAGTATTTTGGCTAAGATGTGGGAAAACGGAAAGCCCATTGTTTGGGAATATGAATTTAAGCACACATTGCCATCATGGTTGCACTCTAACTTCTTGAATTGTTCCCCAATGAGTTTAATTTCCTAAATTGGAAATTTGGAACCCAAATGTGAAAGTTCTTTTGGAAGAATGGCTCCTAACTTTCTTTGAGAGTTCAAAGAAAAAAGTTCACTGATTTGATTTGGCTATCAATTTTTCCTTTCAGGTTTTTCCACACACTCAAAACTTTCCCCACAGATCCCGCAAGTAATCTTTTGAAAGTAGCATGGGCCCCTTCTAACCAGGACATTTTTGTATTTCCAAAGTCAGGGTTGAAACAAGTCCGCACTTTTACAAACTTCTCTTTGATAGGGAAAATTTTCTTTTCCATATACTTGAGTAAATCCTCACGGTCTTTCAAGAAACACTGTAGACAATTTTCAACATAATAGAAACCAGCAGAGATGAACAGAAAAAGCAATAAATTTGCCTACTATCAGTTCTGCATCATTGACTTCTGCCTCCCCCTTGGGTTTAGAGGCCCCATAATTTCCCCAAAGATGCATAAAACGTTTCCATCCCTCATTTTCATTACTGAACATTGTCATTACTGAAGAAAAATTTACAATTTTCTTGCATATTTTTAGGGGTAATGTTAAATTAACCACTCTTTGAGTCACGTAAACAAATCAAATGGGCCGTGTGGAGTTGTGTACATGACTTAAATGGGCCATGTGGCATGCTAAATGGCTCAAATGGGTTGTGTGCGATGCTACATGGCTCAAATGGGCTGTGTGGCATGCTACACGGCTCAAATGGGTTGTTTAGGGTTGTAAATAGCTCAAATCTAGTTGTGTTCCGTTCCACAAAACTAGAAGAACTGCAGGATTAAAAAAAAAAATAAAATAAAATAAATAAAAAAAAACAGAAATCAACCAAAAAATCAAAAAATGTTGATTTTTTGGTTTAAAAAAAACAAAGATATAAAATATAAAATAACATGAAAATAACTAAATTCTTGAAAAACCCTGGGGGGTTTTTATACCCCTTTACACAGGTCTAAACGGTTGTTTAAAGGGGTAAAAAAATCAAAACAGCCCATTATGGGGGGTATATGCCCCCCCAGGGGTTTCACATGTTTGGAACAAACCTTTGGAGTAGTGCATGGGGCCCCACGCATTGAGGGGCCCTACAAAACTCCCACAGGTTGTGTGGGGGCCTACACAACTCCCACAGGTTGTGTGGGGCCCTAAAAAACTCCCACAGGTTGTTTGGGGCCCTACACAACTCCCACAGGTTGTCTGGGGCCCTATACAACTCCCACAGGTTGCGTTGGGCCCTAAACAACTCCCACACGACTGGAGTTGTGAATTTATCATCACCCTATTTTTACACAAGTGCCAGGAGCACAACTGTCTGGATGACTCAGGGAAACTATGTTCAATTGCACAAATCAGAGATTTTTCATTGTCTTTCACAAAGACTTTGGGGAGCCTCTCTGCATCATAAGCCAACTCCTTTAGTGCATTTTCTTCCCAAATTTAGAACTCAAAAATTTTTTTTATATAAAAAAAATCCTTTTAAAAGTTTTCCTGTTGGCTTTCATTCCTAAAAATTGAAATAGAGGGATGCTGTAACTATTTGTTTTATAAGTTTAATCCAACAAAGCAATATGATGGTATTTTTTAAAAAGTTTTATAGAATCAGGATGAAACAAGAACAGGGCCTCTAAGTGACCCTCTAAAACAAATTTTTACCTGGAAACCCACTTGTTTTGTTGGAGAATTTCAAATAGAATGTTGATAACACTTTTCCCTTGAGTTCACCTTCCCTAAATTTTCACTTAGTGTAATAGAGTTTCTATTGTCAATGTATTCTCCACCATCAATTTTGCTCAATTTCCTTTTGAGTTGAACGGTATTGAGCACATCTTTTCCTGCTTCCTTTATTTGTTCCAATGCCACACCAGAGATTCACCTCATTTGAGGATGCAATGAGGGGTTTAAAGATACTTCATAATTGTGTTGGCCATTTCTTAAGGAGAGGTGCCATGTGGGATCCACTACTTTACCACTTTCACAGCTCATGAATTGACACCCAAAACTCCTCCTGTGAGTTTGCCTTTGCCAATGGGTGAAGCAAATCCCCTCACATACTCACAATCTGTTGTATGCTAGGTCAACATATTTATACTTTTTAAAGTTGAATTTTTTCAATGTGTAGCCATGCATGGCTTCCAATTATTGAAAATAAATCTCAGCTTTTTTCCTGCTAGGAAAGGATATCACAGGAGGAGGGTCAAGAGGTTCTGGAATTTCATAGTTAGATTTTGACATCCAACATGGTCAATTATTTACCATCAAATCAAATTAGTCAAATGGCATATGAAATGTGACCCACCAGCTTGAGTCAATTCCAGTTGTGCAGAAAAATATTTTTCCTTAATTTTAAACCTAGATCAGGATGCAATTGGGGCTTCCAATGTTTTATTTTCCAAATCAATACCTGAATCCCTAGAGTCCAAAGCTTTGTTAACAAAACTTTCAATTAATTCCTTTAAAGAAAACATTTTTAAAACAGGGGGGCTTGGGCTTGCCACTGTTCCCATCATCAAAAAAACCCCAAGGCACTTTATTATTGCATCCAACTGTTTCAAAAACTCCAAATTGTACTCAATTTTTGGTTGAGAAATCAAATATCCAATGGTTGAGTATTGTTTATGTTTTGTGAAAAGAATTTATTTTGCCAATAGGCAGAATTTTTGATTTCCAAGTTTCTTTTTTTGGTAAAATAGTCCCAAATGGTATGAAGCATCCCAAAATTTGGGTTGAACGCACTAAAATGTGGCCCAGGGGTGCATAGGTACCCCAATTCCCCCCTCAAATTTCCCATTTGAGGCTATTTTGCCTCAAATGGGCCAGGAAAACATTGGGGAACCCGCACACAACTTGCAAATCCCTTTGGGGCTGTGAATAACCGTTCAAAACCCTAAAGGCGGCGCAAAGGGGGATTCAAAACCACCTGGGGGATGCACAAGTTGTAAAGGACTTGGATTGCAGCTTCTTGAGTTGTGAACCTGTTTTCACAACTAATATGGGTTAAAAACAGAAATTCATGCACATTTGCAACCCCTGAGTCCTGAATTTAACAACCCCCTCTCAAAATAACCCTGGGTTCTTGATTTTCTAAAATTTCCTGGAGTTGAGTGAGGGCCCATTCATAGTTATATTTTTTCTCTTGATATAAAAAAAAACTACAAATGAGAAAGTTCTTAAAAAATTGTTTACCCCAGAAATATGAAGAGGGGGCATTGCAAAATTGTTTAATTTATATTTTCAGTAAATGATGAGAATATTAGGCAAAATTTTGAGAAGTTTGATGGAATCAGGGTGAGAAAAAAATAAAGGAGTAATGTGTCCACTCATATTGTTAATTTTTTAGAAAAAATAAGAATTGCAGAGTTCAATTATGAGGGCTTCAATGGGAGATTTCCCATCAAGAGATTTTGTTTGAATTTGGCTTCTTTTATTGAAAATAGTATTGCCATTGGTATGAACAGGAGATGAGGAGGTTTGTATAAGGGAATTTAAAATTTTCAAGGGGGGAACTCCAGATTTGGTTAAATTTTCAACAGTCTCCTGTTGATCCCCTTGAGTTGCTCTATGGATTGGATGAGTTTATGTGGATGGTTGTGGTCTGAAAATATTACCATAACCTGAAAAATACCAAATATTGGGGAAAATTGCCAGATTATCTGAAAGGATGATTGGTCTTTCTTGATTTTTCAAACCTCTTGATATCTTTTCTGGGTATACATTCCCCAGATTTATCACAGTGATATATGTAGGTATGTTCCTTGAAATTGGATACTCTGACAGATATGGAATATCCATGAGACTTTGCCCATGATTGGATGGAATAAAGTAACTCTTCCTTTTGATTGAATGATAGTTCAGGAGGAGGGAACAGAGGTGTGGAATCAGGAGTTTGAGTAGATGAGGAGGGAGAACAAGGAGTTGAATCACTATTTTTATTAGATGAGATAATGGAGGATGGGCCTGGTGAAGCATTTCTGAAAAGTAGGTGGATGTTTTCTTGGGACATGGTGAAAAGAGATTTGGTTTTAAAAAAATGAAGTGAAGATAGGAGTTGATATTTCAGAAATATATTGAGCATAAATTGAGTGAAAAAGGTATTCAGAGAATTGATATAAGATGGAAATTATTTTCTTTGCAGTATCTATTGAGGTGTATTGATTAGATGAATATTTGAGGTAGAAAGTTGATAATATTCCAAAACCATTTTTGAGGAGATAAAAATTGAATTTTCAATGGATTATTTTGATTGAGGAGGATTGCTTTTGTAGGTTTGGAGTTTTGGGGTGTTTTTATAGAGTTTTGGTGATGAATGATGAGTGGTGTGTGGAGTGGTGATGAGTGGAGTGGAGTGGTGATGACTAGACTTGACTGGAGTAGAGTGATATGGAGGGCTGTGGAGGGCTGTGGTTTGGAGCAGTGTTGAGTGGAGAGGTGTGAGGTGTGGTGTGGTAGGAGTGGTGGCGTGGTGTGGTGATGGCTGATTTGGTGGGGGGTGATGTGTTGGTGGAAAAGGTGAAGGTGGTGGTTCATTAGATTATTGAAGCGCTCCAAGATGGATGGAGGTCCCAGGAAGATAAAAAAATTCAGATTGAATTTATGCATGCCTAAGGGCTCAAAAAGGGGGTCAGAACACAAAAAGGGGTTTATTGTGATGCTTTTCTGGTGTGGTTTTTGATTCACAAATAGTTCCTAAAAGAATACCACAAAATAATCTTTGGAAAGCTTCAAAGACTATTTTTAAATCTGAAGTTTCAAATGTTTTAAATCATCATCAATGGTTTCAAGAAAAAAAAATAAAAAAAAGGATAGATAAAGAGATACCACACATTTTATTTTGAATTATTTTTGTCGTGGTATGTATGTTGAAGGGTAAAAAATGGTAAAATAAGTCAGAATTATTTTGAGTTTCATCCTGGGAGGTTTTTCCTAAAGTATTATCAAGAAAATGGCGAAAAAGTTTGATGCCAGATGTGAAAAAAAAGCATCAAAAAGGATGTTTTATTTTGAAGTTTTTTTTATGTTGGATTAAATTTTGGGAGGCCAAGAATTTATACAGAAAATTCTCAATATATATTAGAAATATATTCAATTTTTTCATTAAATTTCAGGGATTTAAAATCAACAAAAAATCTTCATTAAAAAGGCAAGGAAAACAATCCAAAAAGGGTAATGTCAAATTCACGGCTCCAGTCGTGTGGGAGTTGTTTAAGGCCCCACACAACCTGTGGTAATTGTGTAGGGCCCCACACGACCTGTGGGAGTTGGGTAGGGCCCCTCAACACGTGGAGGCCCATACACTACTCCAAACGGTTTTTCTAAACACGCGCAACCCCTGGGGGGCCATATACCCCCCATAATGGGCATTTTTGATTTTTGTACCCCTGTACACAACCATATTATTTATTATTTATTATTTATTATTTATTATTTATTATTTATTATTTATTATTTATTATTTATTATTTATTATTTATTATTTATTATTTATTATTTATTATTTATTATTTATTATTTATTATTTATTATTTATTATTTATTATTTATTATTTATTATTTATTATTTATTATTTATTATTTATTATTTATTATTTATTATTTATTATTTATTATTTATTATTTATTATTTATTATTTTATTATTTATTATTTATTATTTATTATTTATTATTTATTATTTATTATTTATTATTTATTATTTATTATTTATTATTTATTATTTATTATTTATTATTTATTATTTATTATTTATTATTTATTATTTATTATTTATTATTTATTATTTATTATTTATTATTTATTATTTATTATTTATTATTTATTATTTATTATTTATTATTTATTATTTATTATTTATTATTTATTATTTATTATTTATTATTTATTATTTATTATTTATTATTTATTATTTATTATTTATTATTTATTATTTATTATTTATTATTTATTATTTATTATTTATTATTTATTATTTATTATTTATTATTTATTATTTATTATTTATTATTTATTATTTATTATTTATTATTTATTATTTATTATTTATTATTTATTATTTATTATTTATTATTTATTATTTATTATTTATTATTTATTATTTATTATTTATTATTTATTATTTATTATTTATTATTTATTATTTATTATTTATTATTTATTATTTATTATTTATTATTTATTATTTATTATTTATTATTTATTATTTATTATTTATTATTTATTATTTATTATTTATTATTTATTATTTATTATTTATTATTTATTATTTATTATTTATTATTTATTATTTATTATTTATTATTTATTATTTATTATTTATTATTTATTATTTATTATTTATTATTTATTATTTATTATTTATTATTTATTATTTATTATTTATTATTTATTATTTATTATTTATTATTTATTATTTATTATTTATTATTTATTATTTATTATTTATTATTTATTATTTATTATTTATTATTTATTATTTATTATTTATTATTTATTATTTATTATTTATTATTTATTATTTATTATTTATTATTTATTATTTATTATTTATTATTTATTATTTATTATTTATTATTTATTATTTATTATTTATTATTTATTATTTATTATTTATTATTTATTATTTATTATTTATTATTTATTATTTATTATTTATTATTTATTATTTATTATTTATTATTTATTATTTATTATTTATTATTTATTATTTATTATTTATTTATTATTTATTTTATTATTTATTATTTATTATTTATTATTTATTATTTATTATTTATTATTTATTATTTATTATTTATTATTTATTATTTATTATTTATTATTTATTATTTATTATTTATTATTTATTATTTATTATTTATTATTTATTTATTATTATTTATTATTTATTATTTATTATTTATTATTTATTATTTATTATTTATTATTTATTATTTATTATTTATTATTTATTATTTATTATTTATTATTTATTATTTATTATTTATTATTTATTATTTATTATTTATTATTTATTATTTATTATTTATTATTTATTATTTATTATTTATTATTTATTATTTATTATTTATTATTTATTATTTATTATTTATTATTTATTATTTATTATTTATTATTTATTATTTATTATTTATTATTTATTATTTATTATTTATTATTTATTATTTATTATTTATTATTTATTATTTATTATTTATTATTTATTATTTATTATTTATTATTTATTATTTATTATTTATTATTTATTATTTATTATTTATTATTTATTATTTATTATTTATTATTTATTATTTATTATTTATTATTTATTATTTATTATTTATTATTTATTATTTATTATTTATTATTTATTATTTATTATTTATTATTTATTATTTATTATTTATTATTTATTATTTATTATTTATTATTTATTATTTATTATTTATTATTTATTATTTTATTATTTATTATTTATTATTTATTATTTATTATTTATTATTTATTATTTATTATTTATTATTTATTATTTATTATTTATTATTTATTATTTATTATTTATTATTTATTATTTATTATTTATTATTTATTATTTATTATTTATTATTTATTATTTATTATTTATTATTTATTATTTATTATTTATTATTTATTATTTTATTATTTATTATTTATTATTTATTATTTATTATTTATTATTTATTATTTATTATTTATTATTTATTATTTATTATTTATTATTTATTATTTATTATTTATTATTTATTATTTATTATTTATTATTTATTATTTATTATTTATTATTTATTATTTATTATTTATTATTTATTATTTATTATTTATTATTTATTATTTATTATTTATTATTTATTATTTATTATTTATTATTTATTATTTATTATTTATTATTTATTATTTATTATTTATTATTTATTATTTATTATTTATTATTTATTATTTATTATTTATTATTTATTATTTATTATTTATTATTTATTATTTATTATTTATTATTTATTATTTATTATTTATTATTTATTATTTATTATTTATTATTTATTATTTATTATTTATTATTTATTATTTATTATTTATTATTTATTATTTATTATTTATTATTTATTATTTATTATTTATTATTTATTATTTATTATTTATTATTTATTATTTATTATTTATTATTTATTATTTATTATTTATTATTATTTATTATTTATTATTTATTATTTATTATTTATTATTTATTATTTATTATTTATTATTTATTATTTATTATTTATTATTTATTATTTATTATTTATTATTTATTATTTATTATTTATTATTTATTATTTATTATTTATTATTTATTATTTATTATTTATTATTTATTATTTATTATTTATTATTTATTATTTATTATTTATTATTTATTATTTATTATTTATTATTTATTATTTATTATTTATTATTTATTATTTATTATTTATTATTTATTATTTATTATTTATTATTTATTATTTATTATTTATTATTTATTATTTATTATTTATTATTTATTATTTATTATTTATTATTTATTATTTATTATTTATTATTTATTATTTATTATTTATTATTTATTATTTATTATTTATTATTTATTATTTATTATTTATTATTTATTATTTATTATTTATTATTTATTATTTATTATTTATTATTTATTATTTATTATTTATTATTTATTATTTATTATTTATTATTTATTATTTATTATTTATTATTTATTATTTATTATTTATTATTTATTATTTATTATTTATTATTTATTATTTATTATTTATTATTTATTATTTATTATTTATTATTTATTATTTATTATTATTATTTATTATTTATTATTTATTATTTATTATTTATTATTTATTATTTATTATTTATTATTTATTATTTATTATTTATTATTTATTATTTATTATTTATTATTTATTATTTATTATTTATTATTTATTATTTATTATTTATTATTTATTATTTATTATTTATTATTTATTATTTATTATTTATTATTTTATTATTTATTATTTATTATTTATTATTTATTATTTATTATTTATTATTTATTATTTATTATTTATTATTTATTATTTATTATTTATTATTTATTATTTATTATTTATTATTTATTATTTATTATTTATTATTTATTATTTATTATTTATTATTTATTATTTATTATTTATTATTTATTATTTATTATTTATTATTATTATTTATTATTTATTATTTATTATTTATTATTTATTATTTATTATTTATTATTTATTATTTATTATTTATTATTTATTATTTATTATTTATTATTTATTATTTATTATTTATTATTTATTATTTATTATTTATTATTTATTATTTATTATTTATTATTTATTATTTATTATTTATTATTTATTATTTATTATTTATTATTTATTATTTATTATTTATTATTTATTATTTATTATTTATTATTTATTATTTATTATTTATTATTTATTATTTATTATTTATTATTTATTATTTATTATTTATTATTTATTATTTATTATTTATTATTTATTATTTATTATTATTTATTATTTATTATTTATTATTTATTATTTATTATTTATTATTTATTATTTATTATTTATTATTTATTATTTATTATTTATTATTTATTATTTATTATTTATTATTTATTATTTATTATTTATTATTTATTATTTATTATTTATTATTTATTATTTATTATTTATTATTTATTATTTATTATTTATTATTTATTATTTATTATTTATTATTTATTATTATTTATTATTTATTAATTATTAATTATTAATTATTATTTATTATTTATTATTTATTATTTATTATTTATTATTTATTATTTATTATTTATTATTCATTGTTCATTATTTATTATTTAGTGGAGGCTACACAACTTGATTTTGGTTGTTTAGCTTTCTGTAAAACTCAGATGGGACCTTTAGCATGCCACACAGCCCATTTGAGTTGTGAAGCTTGCCACATGACCCATTTGAGTTGTGTAGCATGCCACACGGCCAATATGAGTCATGTAGGATGCCACACAGCTCATTTGAGTCGTGTAGCATGCCGCATGGCTCATTTGAGTTGTGTAGCATGCCACACGGCTCATTTGAGTCAGGTAGCATGCCACACGGCTCATTTGAGTTTTGTAGGGTGCCACACAGCCCTTTGAGTTGTTAACAAGACTCAAAAAGTTGTGAATTCAACATTACCCATTCAAAAATGCAATGAAATTTTTGGTTTTTTTGAGGTTTTGAATGGATTTGTTAAGATGTAAGAATTCATTTAAAGAATCTCAAAGAAAAAAATAGAAAGCCATTGATTGTTTCTAAACTTTCTTGTTATAATTATGGCCAGCAATTAGCTTAGGCAAATGAGAAGTATTTAAAGAAAAAGAAATGCTGGACACCTTGTGTCATTAATTGCTGATGGGCTCTCACGAAGGGGAAATACATGAGATGATATTGGTGATGAATTTGAGAATTGATGATGGAAAGCAGCAGGGAGAAGAGCTCCTTAAGTAAAAACAATTGGCCTCTTGTGAGCCCATGATACAACAAGCCAAAAGGCAAATTTTCCGCTACAAAAGAGCTCTACAGGCTCTAAATGCCTTGTTACTTGGTTTGGGCTACAACAGCCCGCATGGCATCAGTCCCTGTACCCTTACAACCAGCCTATTCTGGTTATTTCTGGTCTTCCCACCTCAATGGGGCTGAACCAGCCCCTTAGCTGTTAAAAAACCTGGCCTGTTGTCTATTAAAACCAGCCTGTTACCTCACATGCTGGCTGGTTGCCTCATGCAACCAGCCCCTGGCCATACAAATGGCCAGGAGGGACCCAGGACACACCTGGGTCCGGTCTCACACACACATGGGGGGGGGGGGGGTGTGACCAGCAGAAATGCTTTCCCCCCCCTCCTTCTCACAGATCCCTGGAGGGGGGGGTCAAATCCCCCTACCAGGGGCCCTGGGGGTCAATACCACCAGGGTGTTTTCAAGGTAAGGTGGGCTGGGGGGTGGTCAGGTCCCCTCCAGCCCTTTGCTCCTCCCCCTTGGTAAAGGGGGGGGGGGGGGAGAGCGCTCCTTTGATGGTGGGGGGGGGGGTGGTTGATTCCCCCCCACCGCCGGTTGACTTGATGCAACCGGCCTAGCCACCACTTTTGGTTGGGGGGTGATCAAGTCCCCCCCACCATGACTGGTTGCCCCTTGCAACCGGTTGCTGGCTGGTTCCATCCAGCCAGCCCTCCCCCTCTTCCTTGCAATGGCAAGCGAGGGGAGGGGGAGGAGCCTGGGCCACCAGCCCCACAGCTTCCACCCAGCGCGGCAGCCGCAAAGGGCTCAACAGCTGCGACGGGGGTGGGAGGGCTCCATTTTGAGTCCCCCTGCCCCCCTACAACGGCCCCGCGCAGGCCGTTGGGCCCCATAAATGGGCCATAAGCAAAAACAGCGGCCACAAGTGGGCCACGACACGGGCGGCAGCCCCAACCTGGCTGCAACACGGGTGGAAGCCCCAATGGGCTGCCCCAAGCCCCAAAACTCAGTAAACCATACTTTGGCGGGCCAGCACATCTGGCCAAGTATGTCCAAAATAAAACTTGAACCCAATTATGCCCATACAAGCCAATATGGCTGTATTTGCCCATATACCTCCCCAGGCCCGTGTACCAATAGGCCTGTTTCACGCGTTTTGAGGCCATTTTACCTAATACGTGACATCCACACAGGCCCATATGGTCTGTGTGAGTGTCTAATGGGCGGGAGAGGCCCATATGCGCATCCCATTTGGATTACACTTATACATTGTGGTGCCCAATCTGGGACACCTCTGGACCAGTACGGAAAAAGTAAAATTTTTATGAACTTTTCTATAGCCTCCATTTAGATCCAAAAAAAAAAAAATTTTTGATCCGGAATAATTCCCATATCCAGTTCCCAAACTTCCAGCTCCCACTCTCCTAGTTGTCTAGGATCATCTCTTGGGTGCCTAGTGCCCAGTCCTATGTTCAATTTGCCCTTGCTTTGCGCTGCTATCCACCCTTTTTTTTGAAAACGCACAGATGAAGACCAGCTCAGCTTGCGGGCCTCTATCTAGCACCGACACCCCAATTGGCTTCCCTCAATCCCCCTTTTCTTGGTCATCCCGTCCTGATTGTCCAAAAGACAACCGGGAAGACACCATCATCCTCTCATCCATTCACCATCCTTGCTACCATCAACCAATGACCGCAAGCATTGCTTGTGGTTGTTGGAAACCCCAGACCAGGCAAACACTTCCCAGTCTTGATTTTTGCTGATTGGGATCTCACCAATGCATTCACCAATCAACGCGATGGCTCCCATTCTTCCATCTCTGGTCTTGCTCATCCCCGCGGTAGTACTCCCATCTCCGCACTCAGCTCCTGTTGTTTGACTCCATCCAATCCATTCTCCATTGATAGCCCCCAATCTAGAAGGAAACTACCCAACATGTCTGCCTTGATCAATTTCCTGAACAATGATCACCCCAAACACCTCTTGAGTCAGCCGCCTAATTTGACTCCCACTGGTTCCCAATCCAAAAAAATTCCCAATTGTTGCAAATCAAACCAATCTCCACTCCCCATTCAATCCTCCGCCAAATCTATCAACCAATGACCGCAAGGAAACTTTGCACCACCCTCATTGACAAGCTCCTCAATACAACTACAAGCTCACTGGTCTCCCGCGCAGCTTTTCCATTGCCCGCGCGGGTCTCAGCGGTTTCACGGTGTAAGACTCCAAACGGTGCTAGGCCGTGGCAGTTCTGTGGAGGGGAAAGGTGCTGTTTAGGCTGCCCTCCTGAGTGTTACAAAAATATTTAAATGTAAACAAGACCAAGGTCCAGAACCTGGTAAATGAGGAATCAAGTAGTAAAGGATAAAGATGATAGTAGTTTGGTATCAATGGAACAGAACTATCTGGGCCAAGACTATGTGGGAAAAACTTGAACAAAAGAAGCTAAAGTTTGTTTAAAGTTCAAAGAACAAAGATTTTGCATGTAAGCAACTCCCACAAGCTAATAACTCTGGTCATCAGCAGAAGATTGGGGATGATCAACTCAAACCCAACCAACCTCCAGGTTCTGGATGAACTGCCCAACTCTCCGCAATCAAGCGCTTGAGGGGTACCAGATAACTGAGGGTGGCTGTACAAGACAAAGAACTATTTTTAAGAAGCTCTAAAAGCAAAAAATAAACTGATTTGAAGCAAGGATAACCTCAACACTTCTCAAGGAACTCAAGAGTAGGCTGGCAGAATGCAACTCCAAAAAAAATAAGGGAGGTATAACACTCCAGGTCTTAAGCTTAATAAGACCTCTTCAATCAATTGTGATTGGCTCCAGAAAGATGATCCAGGAGGGATAAAGACCAGTATGGTCAGAGGAGGGATCAAGGAGTGGTATAACACACTCAAGAATTCCAAAAGACAGAATTCTCTTTGACCGGCAAGGCGATTGATTGGTGATAAGGATCAGGCCACAGAGGGGCAAAGACTAACGATTGATGGATCAGGGGGAAATCATAGATATACCCAGGATGAGGATGAGGATCAGATTTCAATGAACATGGGGGGGAAATATGCACACACTGCCCTGGATGTTTTTAAAAAAAGGCAGGGGAGATCCCCTCCTTTTATGGGCCATGGGTCCCTGTATATTATTTACAGGAGATGACACATATGGAGCGGAAAAAAAGAACAAAAATTAAAGAAAAGTCATCTGATCATGAGAAAAAAGAGGAAAAACTGCGGAAAGAAGTGAAAAAGGAAAAAAAACATTCTAAAAAAAAACAATTGGAATGATGAAAAAAACATTAGATGAGCAGGAACAGAAAGACACCAGCCTGTGCCAATGATGGGAACAGGCAGGTGTGAGGCAGGTGAGGGGCTGCGCGGACAAGCTGAGGGGCCTGGGAAACCGCTGGCTCACAGGTGACTTCCAGCAGGACCCGCACAGACAGATGATAAGGGGCGCAGGTCAATGGATGAGCTGGCCGCAACCATTGACATACGGCCCAGGTGAAAGAGAACAAGAAACAGCAGGCCCCACGGACAACCGCAAGATGTGCAAGAGTGGTGGTGCAAGGCTGGAGAGATTAGGGCAAGGGAGATGGGTTGATGGATTAGAATTGACGTGGTAAGTGCGAGCACGTTGTGCAACAGTTGCAACAACGGTCAGAGGCAAGATGGTGGTGGGATGGGATGACCTGGACTGAGGTCGGGCAATTGAGGTTGCGGCAAGATGAGGAAGGGCAGCTGAAAGTGATTGGTCAATGGTTGATTATCCTCACTGCGTTGAGGCAATCCAAGGTGATCAGTCAATTTATAAGTGCAACCAATTGTCTTTAGCGGATTGGTTTTTGATGATGGGTTGGTCGGAGTTCTGATTGTCTTTGGACGGTCTGGATGAAGTGGTGATTCCAAGATCATCCTTGAGCTTTGCGGAGGATGTGTGCGGGGATGGAGGGATTGGTTGGAGGGGGAGATCATCCCACTTGGCTGAGGTTATCGAGATTGTACGGAGCAAGGACTGTCCTCACTCTCAAGGGGGATCCTTGCTGGGTTGGTGTTGCAAATGAGAGCCACTGTTGTTGTTGGCTGTGCAGACAATGACAGTGAAAAAAGGAGGGGGAAGAATGATTAGGTGTCCCAATTTTCTTTGGAAAATTGGGATGATGATTGGTGGCGACGCCGGCAGCGGGTGCAAGAATTGAGCCGAGCCAAGCCGGTCTTCAGCCGCCAATTGGCAAAAGAAGCAAGGAGAGAGAAGCAAAGCAAGAGAGATTTGAACACCGTAAACAGGGGGCTAAAAGAACCCCGGGGTCACCCTAGATAACTAGGAGAAGGGGAGATAGGAAACTTGGGAACTGGATATGGGAATCATTCCAGATCAAAAAGTTTTTTTTTTTTTTTTTTTTTTTTTTTTTTTTTTTTTTTTTTTTTTTTTTTTTTTTTTTTTTTTTTTTTTTTTTTTTTTTTTTTTTGGATCTAAATGGAGGCTATAGAAAAGTTCATAAAAATTTTACTTTTTCCGTACTGGTCCAGAGGTGTCCCAGATTGGGCACCACATCTCTCCCAAACTTACAGACTGTCCCCAGTCTGCATCTGAGTATCTTTGATGATATATATAAAATAAGAAACTGAGGAATTGAAACAGAAAAATGCCCATTTGATCATGAGGGTGATTGAAAAGGCACCTTGATCTATCCAAAGAAAAGGTCCTGGAAGTGGCTGAGATAAAAGAATGAAGAAGGCGTCCCAGGTGCTCACATATGTGGCATACAGTAGAGTTTCACAATAAAATGCAGCAGATGACACCTGGTGGTGCACAATTAGGAGGACTTACTTCTGGAACAAGCTGCCTCCACAACAATGAAATTTCTTGACCTGATCAGCAGAAAACCTTCTTGCCATCTGAGTACCATCCAGCTCTTCCAAAACATATGATCCACCTCTGACTTGACGGACCACTCAATAAGGACCATTCCAGCGGTTAGAGAAAAGCTTTGCCCACTGAGTTTCCAAGGATTGATTATAAGCTAAGACTAGATCCCCAGGATTCAAGGGATCCCTGATTTGATTGGAGTGCTTATCCTCCAAATACTGGACTGATTTTTCTCTTGACTCCATCATCTTCTGATAAGCTCTGTCACAAACATCTTCACTTTGCCCCAGTTTCTTGGATCTGGCAACTAATAGATCAGTGGTGGAAGAAACCTTTTGCAAAGAAATACCTAAGAAAGATTCCATTTCCAGATCAAGAGGAAGGACAGCCCTTTTTTCAAAGATAATTTCATAAGGTGAGTAGCCAGTGGTTTGTTTACTTGAAATTTGATCAGAGAAGAGGACCAGAGGAAGAAATTTGAGACAATTCTTTCCACTTTCACCAGCCAGCTTGACAAGGGCAGCCTTCAAAGGAGAATGGCCTCTTTCCACCATGCCTTGACCTTCAGGATAATAAGGGGTGGTCACCCACTGTTGACCAGGAAGCAATTGGATTGTTTCATCCATTTTGCCGCCAAACTCAGAGCCACCGTCAGTTGAATAAGATTAAGCCAAGCCATAACGCATTGTCCAAGTCTCATAGAGGAAGACTGCTACTGATTCAGAGCTGAGGTTCTTAAGGAATTTTGCTTCAACCCATCCAGAAAAATTTTCTCTAGTCACTATGAGGTACTTAGCTCCGCCAGCCTTAATATGAATCACATCCATAGCAATCCTTCCAAAGACAGTGGACTCTCCAGTGGGATAACAAATTTCTGCTGGGTGCCTAAGATCATGTTTCTGACATACTTCACAACTCTTGCACCATTGAGAGACTTATTTCTTCAAGGATGGCCACCAGAATTGTTTGGATATTCAAAAATAAGTTTTGGTTTACCCACAATGACCAAGGCCTTCATGGTGACTTTCAAGGATTGAATCTTGTTTAGAAGGGATGGTGACAACAATAAGAGCACAAGGGTTACCTCTTTTCATAAGCCTAGTACCTTGGACAAAGAAATTGGAGGACTTCTTTTGAGTGATACAAAATCTTTAGCAGAGAGATCAGGAGGCATTTGTAGAGTGGAGAGATACTTCTCTAATTTAATCCAGAAGCCTTGTTGGAAGCCAAAATAATCTTGAGAGGAAAAGGTGAAGACGGGACAAATTAAGGGTTACTCCTTGTCAATATCCACTCCAACATCCAATTATTCATCTCCCAGAGGGCGTTGAGACAAACCATCAAGCATGGTGAAATATTTTTTAGGCCTATGAACAATATCAAAAGAGAACAACTGGATGAAAGCCACCCAACAAGTCATTGGAGTGTTTGGAAGACTGGGGGCATTGATCATTTTGATAATGGATTGTGCATCAAATTGTAACTTGAAGTGTTGACCCCAGGCAACATTTTGGAGCTTCTTCAACATTTGGGCCACACTACAAAGTTCCAGTTTTGGCTGGGAGTACCTGGATTCCACCTCTGAAAAAAGAAGAGATTCATACAGAGCAGGGCAATCCAAACCATTTTCATCTTCCTGAGTAAGGACAGCCCCAACAGATTGATAACTAGAGTCCACAGCCAGCTTGATCTTGCCAGCCCTAAGTCCATAAGTGATCTTCTTCAAGACAATGTCTTTTCCAACAATTGTTTTGAGCATCTGAAATGATCATTCACAAGTTTGGGTCCAAAACCATTCAGCATCCTTCCTGGTTAAGCAATGCAAGGGAATGCAAATTTTGGAGGGAGAAGGGACAAAGATCCAAAAATAGATTAAAAAACCTAAGAAACCTCTGAATTCAGTTGGATTGATGGGAGTAGGCCAAGACAGAATTTTGTTGACTTTGGATAAAGCCATCCTTCTTCCTTCCTTGCAGACCACATGAAAAACAATTTCCAAAGCAGGGACACAGGCAGCCAATTTGGATCCAGACACAGTGAGACCAGACTCCTTGATTCAAAACAGGATCCTTTCCAGAGGAGTTGCACATTCCCAGATACATCAACAGATTCCTGAATGCCTGGGTAAGAGCTCATTGTTATAATCAGAAAATGGACCTTTAATCCCGCCATTGTCAATAAATATACCAGCATGATCAGGGATTTCATCCTGGAGGATCCAAACCATCTGAGCATGATAGACTGCAACCAAATTGGTGGCACCTTGAGGTAATTGAGTAAGCTAGAAACAACCAAGAGGAGTATTGAAAGTGGTGAGAGGAGGAGAAATTGGATGTAAGGATTGTTTGTCATAGCCACCCATAATGTCTCCTAGACAATAGCAAGCTCTCCCAGAGAAGGATTTGACAAATTCTTCAGTAGCAGGGGGAATACCAGAGTCTTTAATAGTAACCTTATTTAGAGGCTGGAGATCATGAACTATTCTAAGTTTAACATTACTCTTGAGAACACAGAAAACAGGAATTGAATAGCTAGAAGTTGATTGTTCATATAAACCGGTTTGGACTCATTTGCGGAACACCTTGATGCATTTGTCAACTTTAGAAGCAGGGATTGGGATCTTCTTCTTTTGCCAGGGATCATGTTCTACTACAGGGATAATGTAAAGGAGGCCATAGGATTCTTTCAAGAGACCTCTCTCTTCTTCACAGAAAGCAATAGATTTTTCCCTAAGGGCTAAGAAATTTTTGATCAAAATCAACTCATCAGGAAGAAGCCATCCATCTGGACCAAAGTTGACCACTTTCAGACGTTCTTCAGTGACACGACCAGAGGAGATAAATGGACCAGTAAGAGATTGAGGTAAACCACAGTAAGGATTGCGGGATAGAGGGGGGCGCATAAGAGGAGGGTTGAGTTTGAGAGGCATTGGTTGGTTGACTGGTTGAACCTTTTTTGCAACTGGTTTATACTTGGTTGCAAAAGAGAGGAATCCTTTCTTCCTCCAAGCATTGACAAGTGAGACCTGACTACAAAAACTAAGGCCAAGTTCCAACTTCTTCCAAGTTTGATGATCCGCCTTGTCCTTGAAAGGTGCCTTTTCCATAAAAGAGCATCCACAAGCTAACTCATTGCTCACATGTGTGGCACAGGGTAGAGTTTCAAAAATGACAGTAGTAGAGGCCCCTGATGGTGCACCATTGGGAGGACTTACTTCTACCCCACATTGCCTCCACTTAAAACCATACTCCTTCATACCAAAACCACCAAGAAAAGAATCAAGATTGGGATCTAGTTGAGACTCATTGTGGAGATTCAAAACTGGAGTAGAGGATAAGTGATCAGGCTGAAGGGAAAAAGGAAAAGAAGATACAACAGACCCAGAGAAAGAAGAAATATTTTTGGAATTTTTGGATTTTTTTTTTGAATTTTGATCTTATTTGCATGAGGAAGAGATGATGAGGAAAACAAAAAATATGCCTCTGAGGTTGAAGTTGATCCATAAGTTGAAGTCTGAGGCTGAGAGGAACTAAAACTATCAGTAGGATCAACTAATCTGATTAAAAATGAGGCTGAGAGGAATGAGAGTTGTCCTTCTGCTTTCCCTTTAGAACTGTTTTGGGAGAACAACCAGGAAATCTTGTTCCCAACAACCAGAATCCAAGGAAAAAAGCGGAACTTCAATTTTTCTGCCATCAGCATCAGGGAGAAGGATTCTCTCCCCAACTTGATCAGAAAAAATCAGGGTAGCACCAAAATCCATTAAGAATGGTCGGCCCAAGATCATAGGACCTTCCAAACGAGTGATCCAGAAGTGAAAAGTTCCAACAATATTTTGACCAATTTGAACAGGAACATCTTCAGCAATACCAACCAGTTCACATGACTGATTCCCTATAACATAAACCGCAGAAGTAAAGCTGACCCTTGGGCTAAGCTTGAGTTTGCAGGCCATAGCATATGAGATTAAGTTGAGCTGAGAACCCAAATCCACAAGAAGAGAAACTGTTTTGGCGGATTCACCAAGATAGCAGGGAAGAAATTCAAGAGGGCAGGAATACAGATTGGCATCTGAAGGGGGATCTGTTCCACCAGAGTCCTCCATCAAAGTGCCAGAAGAGACCTTCAATTTGTCCAGACAAATTTCCACACGTTGACAAGAAACCCATTTCTTCATGCCTTCAGCCACAGATGGAGAAATTTACAGCATTTCAGCCACAGAAAGATCAGGGATTTTGAGATCAGAAATTTTCTTTAATACTCCTTCCACAGCATTAGGGTAGTCCTTGGAAATGCCCCTCTCAAACCAAACTTTGGGCTGGGTGGAGGGAGGAAGATCAGGTGAGACAAGTACTGGAAGAGGATCAGAGGATTGAGGGGGATGACCAGATTGAAGAGGAGGAGAAGGATCAGAGTGGTCGTGGAACCTTTCCATGAGTGGTTCCCCTAGCTTTCTACTTCCATGTCTTCCATATCAGAGCAAGGAGGATCAGGCAAAGATTGAAGTTTGACAGGTTTTTGAAGGATTGAAAATGGAACAGGAGGAGACTTGTGAGGTTTGGGTTTCTCATGGCGTTTCCTAGCTGGATCAGATTGATAAGAACCTGAGAAGCTTGAAGAAGTGATAGCTGGAGGATACCAAGGTTGAAGAGTGCCACAGGATGATCAAAAATACAAGAAGACCAGAGATGCCTTCTTGGGAATTGGTGGTTGGTAAGAAGCCACCACATGACAGATTGGAAAAGATGAGTCAAAAGGGATCAAAGCAATATTAGGAAGAAAGAAATTATTTCCCTTCTGCTTGACTAATTTCTCCTCCTTGTCCTTCTGGAGTTCAGGACCTCTACCGGTACCATGGCCTTCTCTATGAAAGTAATAGTAATAAGTATGAATTGTATTTCTTTAGAACTTAGAACCAGCAGGCTGAGGAGTCAAAGAGAGTCAAAAAGAAAGCACATCAGAGGGAAACTTCAAAGAAAGATAAATGAATGAGAAAATAAGAGTGTAGAGCCCTACAGCATGGACCAGTGAGTATTGTTTAAAGGAGACAGCTTTGAGTTGAGGGAGATCTTTGGGCGGATAGACAAGGAAGAGCAGAAAGATATGGGATTTGAGAAGAGATGAAGAAGAACTATTCAAAGTATAGATCAGATTGAGTTCGATGAGGTTTTTTTGGAAAGATCATCATCTTACCGGTCATAGATTGTCATATTCGAGTCAAGCAGATATTCAATGGAAGAGTGTTGGTCGCGGAGGAGATTGAGAAAGGAAAATGGAAATTGAAGCGGATGAAAAAGACAGGAAGGGAGAAAGTAAAAAGAAGAGAAAGAATAGGAGGAGGATAGAGGGGAAGATGAGAGACAAGAAGAAGAAGAAAGAGCCCAAGGTCAATGGTCTGATTGTTTGGAAGAAGGAGTGAAACCCAGTATGGATGAGAGAGACGCTGCGGGGTCCCCGTCCTAGGCTCAGTGCGCACACGTGCACAGAGGCGCGGCAAGGGATGAAAGCGGGAGAACATGATGAGAGCAGGAGAAATACTCAACACCCCTCATGACTGGTAAGATGATATCTATGTAGGGCTGACTAGGTTGATGGTGGAAAATTGATTTTTGAAGAAGTTCAAGAGCTCCGGCAGAGGTGGCTTTAGTCAAAGAGTCCGCTATCATTTCACTGGTGGGAACAAGATTGAGATCAAATTTAGCAAGGGAGAAATCTTCACTTAGGCCTTTAGTTTTGATGTCAATATTCCAAGACTTGGAATGTGACCAGAATTTTTTTATCTTGTCATCTAATCCTTTGTTATCTATAAAAATTGCTGGTTTATTAGAGGAGGAGCTATTGATTTCCTCTACAAGGTGAGTAATCCATTTCAATTCTAGGTAGCAATCAAGTAGGGCGTTGAGTTCAGATTTGGTAGAGGAATATGTGACATTCTGTTGTCTTGAGGAATTCCAGAGCACAGGACACATTCTGTTGTCTTGAGGAATTCCAGAGCACAGGACTGCCTTAGTGCAATACTATATAGCCGGTTTGAGACTTGCAAGAAGTTGGGTCATTGCCCCACGTAGCATAACTGTAGGCCAAGATATTATCTTTGGATGCGTCCTATTTCAGAGTTAGCTTGAAGTCCCTAGTTGTATTGAGGTATTTCAACACCTTGTGTACTTCTTTCCAGTGGGTGAGTCCCGGTTTTGCATTGAATTGTGCAAGGCTGGAAACGGAAAAGGAGATTTCCGGACAAGTGTATTGAGAGAGATCATTCAGCAACCCAATTGTAGATCGGTAGTTGATGTTGAGTAGGCAGAATTGAGCATTGTCTTTGTTGAAAGCTGGTTTGAGATGGAAGTTTTGCATGAGAGGTGTGTTGATGTTCTTGCAGTCAGCAAGACCTAATTCTTCCAGGCCTCTTTCAATATGTTTCGGTTGGCTGAGAAATATGCTGTCCCCGTTGAATTGCATTAGCATACCAAGGATTGTATTTGGCGAGTGAAAGAAGAATTCAATAATCTTCTCAAGAAATTGATTGCAAAAAAATCAGATTTCCCTACCAGAATCAGATTGTCAACATGGAAATAAAGAACTTCCCCTGACTTGGAATTGAGGTATAGACATGGGTTGCTGGTGGATTCTTGGAATCCTTGAGACTTGATCCACGCGGTAAGTGTCTTGTACCAATTCTTTGGTGACTGGGGTAAGCCGTATAGAGACTTCTTCAATTTGAGATAGGGGGATTTTCAATTTGAACCTTCAGGAGTTTTGATTATTACCGTTTCTTTCAGGGGAGCGTGGAGGAAAGCTCCTTTTACATCAAATTGCGTGAATTTCATTTGATTCTTCAAGCCATAGATTAGGGCAAGACAAAGGGATCCAAGTTTTCCCGTTGGAGCCCAAGTCTCTTCAAAGTCTATACCTTGAACTTGGTTGAACCCTTGCACGCATGACCGTGCTTTATACTTCACTGGCTCTCCGTGGCAGTTCTCTTTCACCCTGAATACCCAAGTTGTATTTAGTATGTTGTTGGGTTTGCCATGGTATTCTTCCCAGACTTCCTGGGTTTCAATTGAATGAAGTTCTTCTTCGGAAGCTACTTGCCACCTAGGCCATTCAGAGAATTTTTGGGCGGCCTTATAAGAGGGAGGTTTGTAATAATGGTGAAAGCCGTATCTTTGGGGCCTCTGAAGTTTGTGTCTGGGACCTAGGTTGGGTCATTGTCGAGAAGGTTCCGGATCAGAGTGAGAAGGAGGAGGCGGTGATTGAGGTGAACAATGGAGAGAACCTTCTCGGTCAGAGTCCGAGTCAGAGTGTTCCAAGACAGGCTCTCTAATTGAATATTGTTTTTTGTTTGTGGAGGAATCATTCGTGTAGGCATTTGAGTCCGGTTGGGAGAAGATATCTAAGCCTGGAAATTCAAAGAAAGGGAATTTGTTGAGTTGATTCTTGAGGAACTTGACGTTTTTGGTTTCTACAACAGCTCCAAGCCAGTTTAGAATTAAGTAGGAGTGGAAGGTGGGGTTTAAACCAACTAGGACTCCTTCAAGACCTTTTTCATTGAACTTTCTTCCTTTTTGAAGGCGGTTGGCAAGATAGATCACAGAAGAACCTACGGGTTGTAAGTAATTAGTTGGGAGGGTCTTACCAAACATAAGTTCCCAGGGAGATGATTGATTACCTTCTCAAAGGATCTGATTTAGCATAAAGAAACAACTGCCTGCTACTATATGCCAATAGTTCTTGGCAAGACGGGATGAGGAGTAGGTAGATTGGGCCAATTCAATGATTTTTCTGTTAGCTCTTTCAACCCATCCTTTGTGTTGAGGATGATATGGTTCCAAAGTGCCAAGTTTGATGAAGTTCTTTTTGGCAAAATCTTTTAGGGTGGAGTTTGTGAATTCTGTTCCTTTATCTGAAAATATCTTGGAGGGATAGTAATTCAAGTGTTTATGTTAAGTCTTGAGAATATTGATAATTATTTTGGGTTTCTTATCTTTAGAGGTTAGAGGAAAGCCTGCAAGGTAGCCAGTATAGTTATCAATAAGAGTGAGCAGATATTGGTGACCAGCCTTTGATTGAGGAGTAATTGGGCCAACCAAGTCAAGATAAATTTGTTCCAAAGGTTTGCTGATGGGAGTGGAGATACTAGAGAAGGGGGATCTGGTGATCTTGCTCTTGACGCAGCTATCAAATTGAAAGTTCTGAAGTTTGTCAGGGGAGAAGCAATCCTTCAGAAGAGGTTTTAGGGTGGAGATAGATGTGTGGCCGTAAATCTTGTGTAAATCTGATAGAGTATTGGAATTGTCAGAGGAATGATTGACGACATTTGCAGAATTGTTTTGGCCTGTTGATCGGGGTTTTTTGATGACAAACAAGTTGTCTCTTATTAAACCCTTAAGCACAATATGATCTCCGCAAGTCACCTTGAATGTATTGCAAGTTTGATAGAGGTTGCAGCCTTTCTTCACGAGGATTCCGGGGCTGATTAGATTGACAACAATGTCTGGCACGTAAGCACAATCTTCAAGCGTGATCATGGAGCTGTTCCACTCTAGTTTGACTGTCCCGGTTCCTCGTATCTTGAGATTAGCCTCTAATTTTCCGTCTTGATTTCTTTGGATTTGTCTTGTAGTTCTATAGATGAGAAAAACTTCAAGTTGTTGAAAATGTGGACGTTAGCTCCAGAGTCCAGAAGTAGATTAGGATTGTTATCCGAATTGATCCAGAGAGTTAGTAAAGCATGGTAGTTGATTGTGGGATTCTTCTTAAGCTTGTTTTTCCACTTGGTTTGTTGTTTGATCCACCATTCAGGAGAAACTTTGGGATGGAGATGGAAGCACAAAGACTTGGCATGTGGCACGTTGGGATCATGGTACCCTTCACTGTTAAAATGCGGATGCACTCAGGTAATGTGCATAGGAGTGTGTAATCCAAATGGGATGCAAAAATGGGCCTCCATGGCCCATTGGAAATCACGTGGGCCACGTGGGCCTATGTGAGTGTTATTGGTTTTGGGCATTTGGGCGCCAAAACACGTTTTTATGGTCTTTAGGGACACAGGCCCTCACGGGCCCGCCAGGGTGGATGGGCCACCCAAGCCAGATGGGCTTATTTGGGCATAAAAGGGCCCAAGCTTTATTATGGACATACTTGGCCAGACAGGCTGGCCCACCAAAGTATGTAATTCTCAAGATTTGGGCTTGGGGCCCCCGCCCACGTTGTGGCCGCTTGGGGCCACTGCCTGCATTGTGGCCCGCTTGGGGTCGCTGCCTGCATTGTGGCCCGCTCGGGGCCACTGCCTGCGTCGTGGCCCGCTTGGGGCCGCTTCCTGCGTTGCGGCTTGCTGGGGGCCGCTGCCCGCTTGGGGCGGCTGCCCGCAGCGCCGCCCGTTTGGGGCCGCCTGTGTTCCTTGGTACGGCCCATATGGGGCCTTACGGCCCATATGGGGCCTTACGGCCCGCGCGGGGCTGTTGTGCCGCTGAGGGATCCTGTGTGTGCCCGGCGACCAGCGCTGCGGAGCCGGGGCTCCCAGCCCCAGCTTTCTCCCCCTCCCCTTGCTTGCCGTTGCGAGGGGGATTGGGGCAAGCTGGCTGGGTTGAACTGGACAGCGACCGGCTGCGACAGTGCGGTTGGTCAGGGCAGGGGAGACCTGACCAACCCCTTGCCCAAGGAGGTGGCGGCGCCGGCCGCAAGGGTAGCAACCGGCAGGTGGGGGGGAATTCAATACCCCTCCACCATCAATTGTGTGAAGCAACCAAACAAAGGGGCGCTCTCCCCCCCCCTTTCCCAAGGGGGAGGAGCGATGGGCCTGGGGGGACCTGATCATCTCCCAGGCCAACCTTCTTGACGACACCCTGGGGGTATCAACCCCCAGGGCCCCTGGTGAGGGGATTTGACCGCGCCCACCAGGGATTTGAGAGAAAGAGTGGGGGGGGACAGCATTTCCGCTGGTCACCCCCCCCATGTGAGTCCGAGACCGGACCCAGGTGTGCCCTGGGTCCCACCTGGCCCATTTGAGGGGCCAGGGGCTGGCTGCATGAGGCAACCAGCCCGTAAACAAGGTAATGAGGTCATCATGGCTGGTTGTAACAGAAAACAAGCCAAGGGGATTGAACAGCAAGGGGCTGTTTCAGCCCCGTAACGGTGGAAACACTGGAATGGACCGGAATAGGCTGGTAGTAAGGGTTCAGGAACTGACGCCATGCGGGCTGATGTAGTCCCAACCAAGTAACAAGGCCAGTAAAGCCTGTAGAGCTCTTTTGGGGCGGAAAATTTGCCTTTTGGATTGTTTTATCATGGGCTCACAAGAGGCCAATCTTTTGTACTTAAGGAGCTCTTCTCCCTGCTTTTTTCCATCCATTCATTCATCATTCCAATAAAATTCATCAAACGTATTGCCCCATTGTGAGAGCCCCATTAGCCAATATTGACACCCAGTGTCCAGCTTTTCTTTTTCTTTAAATACTGCTCATTTGCCTAAGCTAATTGCTGGCCATAATTCTAACATTCACGGCACCTCATCTTGATTTTCTTCTTGTCCTTGAAATTCTTAGTTTTTGTAGAGACTAATGAGACGTCAACGGATGGATTATTCAGATTGGATTGTGCCTTTCTCTTGTTGTGATATTGAATAAGGTGGTTGAACACCACGTCCATTGTTAGGTTCTTTTCTACATGCATAATTTTCTGTTTCAGATTTTCGAGTGTGGGAGGAAATTTGAACAGTAGAAGGTATGCTAGGATGTTGTTAGGTAGTTCAATCCCGACATCCGTCATTCTTGTGATGGCTTTTCTCATTTCGGTGATGAAACTCTTGATGGCATTTTTGCCGAAGACGGAGTGAAGGAAGTGATTAAATACTCTTGCTCAATTAGATGTCTCTGAGGAGGCAAATCTTCTTGTTATTTTGGCCCATAGAAGCTTAGACAATGAGATGTTTGTAGAGTTGACAACATTAGCATGAGTGCTGCTGTTGAGTTTGGATAGTAATATTGCCCTAATTTCTCTATCTTGTGTTGATGAGAGGGGGCCAAAATTACAAGTAATTGTTGAATATTCCCCAGGTGTCTTTCACCTATCTTCTCCTACCGCGCCTCCGCGCAGAGTTCCTTACTATCTATCATTATTTCTGACTGCGCCTCTGGGCGCGGATGCGCACTGAACCTACAACGGGGACCCCGATGCGACTTTCTCGTACATACTTGGACCAATGGCTGCAGTCCAATCGGATGAGGATCAAGGGAGGACCTCATCCTCTCCTTATCCTCTTGACCTTCTTCAATTCTCTTCTTTCATCTTCTATCTTGCCTTTCTACGTATCTCCCGCCTACCTTTCCCATCTATTTCTATTCCCATTCTTCTCTCTCTTCCAATCTTCTCAACAGCCATCCTCCCTCCATCAAGTAAAGGCCCAAACCAAATTTGCCAAGCTCTGAACGGTCAGATGACGACTTCTACAACTAACTTTATTGAAGTCAATCTAACTCTAGAATTGAAATAGTTCTTCTCCAGCGCCTCAAATTACTTGTTTTCTATTTCTTCTTTCCTTCTCAATTGTCTGATCTTCTACAGATCTCCTCTAAACTGAAAGCTGTTACCTTGAACAACATTCTTTGATCTACACTGTAGGACTCTTCATTTCTTTCTCCACGCTTCCTATCTCTCTTAAGATTCTGTCTGATATATTTCTTTCTGTCTATTCCTGATCTCTCAGCCCAAGCTGTTTATAGTTCTCAAGAAATAATTCTCCAACTTATTACGGTTAAAAGCCAAAGGACCCTCCTACAAATCAAAACAACCAAACCATGAACAAACCAGCAGGAGCAAACAACTACTTTCATCAAGTTGCCCTCAAGGAATTGGTTGACACCATACCTTATTTGAATGAAGAGAATTATTCAATTTGGCAAGACAAGATGTTAATTTTTTTCAACCTCAAAGATATCAAGGATGCTATCACTCGAAATTCTGGCCCTCTGTTGTCAAAACAAAATTGGGAAATCAGGGAAATATTACTATCCAAGCTTGACAGTACCACCCATGCGAATGTTGTCAATTCCACAAACATTTCCTCCTCTAAACTCTTATGGGCCAAAATTACAAGAAGATTTGCTTCCTCAGAGACAGCTAACCGAGAGAGAGTCTTAAATCACTTCCTCCACTCCGTCTTCCGCAAAAATGCTATTGAAAGCTTCATCACCAAAATGAGAAAAGCCTTCACGAGAATGATGGACGTCGGGATCAAGCTACCTAACAATATCTTGGCGTACTTGTTACTATTCAAGTTTCCACCTACATTGGAAAACCTCAAGCAACAAATTATGCATATAGAGAAGAATCTGACGATGGACGTTGTTTTCAATCATCTCATCCAATACCACAACGAGAGAAAGGCACAGTCCAATCCAAATAAGTCATCTACCAATGTCTCATTAGTCTTGACTAAGACAAGGAGCTACAAGGACGAGAAGAAAGCTAAGATGAGATGCCGTGAAGGATATCACAATCCCAACGCCCCTCACGCGGAGAGTTCATGCTTCCTTCTACATCCCGAGATCGCACCTGAGTGGTGGATCAAACAACAAAACGAGTGGAAAAACAAGAGCAAGAAGAATCTGACAATCAACTACCACGCCTTGCTGACTCTATGGATCAATTTGGATAATAACCCTAATTTGCTCTTAGACTCCGGAGCTAACTTACATATTTTTAATGATCTGAAGTTCTTCTCCTCCATAGAGCTACAAGAGGAGTCTGAGGAAATCAAGACCGGAAAACTAGAAGCTAATCTCAAAATACAAGGGATCGGATTGGTCAAACTTGAATGGAACAATTCCGTGATCACACTCGAAGATTGCGCCTACGTACCCAACATAGTTGTCAACCTGATAAGCCCTGGACTCCTTGCGAAGAAGGGATGTAATCTCACTCAAACCCGAAATACATTCAAGGTGACCAGAGAGGATCAAATTGTACTGAAGGGATTGATAAGAGATAATATCTTTGTCATTGAAAAACCACACTCAACTGGCCAAAATAACGCAGTGAACTTTGCCAATCCAACCTCTCAACCATATACTCTATCCGAATTGCACAAGATGTACGGTCACGCGTCTGTCTCCACTCTCAAACCTCTCCTAAAAGACCGCTTCTCAAATGAAGAACTCCAGGCCTTTCAATGTGATAACTGCATCAAGAGAAAAATTACTAGATCTCCCTTTTCAAACACCTCCACTCCCGCTAGTAAGCCCTTAGAGCGAATCCATCTTGATTTAGTTGGTCCGATCACTCCTCAGTCAAAGGCCGGCCATCATTACTTGCTCAATCTGGTTGACAACTATACCGGCTACCTCGCATCTTTTCCTCTAGCTTCCAAAGACCAAACATCTGAAACAATCATCAATCTTCTAGAAACTGAATATAAGCGTTTGAATTACTACCCCACCAAGATCTACTCAGAAAAAGGAACGGAATTCTGCAATTCTACGTTAAAAGACTTTGCAAAAAGGAAATTTATCAAACTCTACACTTCCGATCCGTATCATCCACAACACAACAGACGAGTTGAAAGAGCCAATAGGACAATCATCAAATCCGCCCGGTCCAATTTCTCCTCATCCCGCCTTGCTAAGAACTATTGGCATGTAGTGACACGCAGCTGCTGTTTCATATTGAATCAAATCCCTCAAGAAGGTAACCAATTGTCTCCCTGGGAACTCATGTTTGGTAAGACTCTCCCAGCTAATCAATTACAACCCGTAGGTTCCTCTGTGATCTACCTTGCCAACCGTCTTCAGAAAGGAAGAAAATTTGACGAAAAAAGTCTAGAAGGAGTCCTCATTGGATTCAACCCCATCTTCCATTCCTACTTGGTCCTAACCATGCTTGGAACCATCGTGGAAACCAAGCACGTCAAGTTACTCAAGAATCAGCTCAACAACTTTCCTTTTTACAAGCCACAAGGCTCTGAAATCTTCTCTCAACCTGATTCAAATGCCTACGGAACTGACTTCTCAGCCAATGAAAAACAATACCTAATTAGAGAGTCTACCCCTGAACGCTCTGACTCAGACTTGGATTGAGAAGACATTCCCCCATCCTCTCCGCAATCTCCACCTCCTCCTTCACATCCTGAACTTGAACAACCTTGTCATTGACCCAACCTCTGTCCCGGACACAAACTCCAAAAACCTCAAAGATACGGCTTCCACCACTACTACAAACCTCCATCTTATAAGGCAGCCAGGAAATGTTCTGAGTGGCCTAGGTCAAAAACAGCCTCCAAAGAAGAACTCAAATCAATTGAAATGCAAGAAGTTTGGGAAGAATATTATGGGGAACCAGACAACATACTAAACACGACTTGGGTATTCAAGGTTAAAGGAAACTGCCATGGAGAACCCGTCAAATATAAAGCGCGTCTGTGCGTGCAAGGATTTGACCAGGTTCAAGGCGTAGATTTTGAAAAGACTTGGGCTCCGACGGGGAAACTCGGATCCCTTTGTCTTGCTTTGATCTACAGCATGAAAAATCAAATGACTTTTACTCAATTCAATGTAAAGGGAGCTTTTCTTCACGCTGTGGTGACCAATCCGGGACACCACAAAAAAAAAATATTTTTTTTTCAGTTGTACCCCTATGGGTACCTTCATTTCCCCCCATCTCTCAACTCCTCCCTGTCCTAGCGGTCTAGGACAGGCCTCTTGCCTGTCTCTCTGTTTTGATCCTCTCTTCCTATGTTCAACTCCCACTTGTTGCGCTCGCAGCCCTGACTTTTGGCAACGCGAGCAATCGTCAAACCACTTTTGACGATCCCTTCTCCTCTTCATCCTCTCCCTCCTCAAACTCCTCTCCCTCATCTCAATCATCATCATGGCCATCGTTCGTTGGTCAAAAGGTCTACAGTCCGATAATTTTTCATCCCAGAACGTCTTCAATCATACTTCCCGTCTCCCAGTGATTACGCCCTGGCCTTGTATTCCGGTCTATAGGCATTTGACGGTTGAGACGCCGGCCTGGCTTGGCTGCCATCATTTCCATCGTCGGATCCGAGTATCTCTGTCGGATCCTTTACCACACTGCCTTCAAAGCATCACCCAGTGAATCCGCGAGATTGATCCCCTTGGTTGTCATCAAGGTCGTTGCAATCTTCATCCTCATCCTCATCATCCTCATCATTGCCATCCTCATCCTCATCATCCCTCCATGCTTGGTCAATTGAACCCCCCCAGACTAGGCAACCACTTCCCAGTCTTGATTTTGCTGATTGGGATCTCACCGATGCATTCACCGATCAACCCAATGGCTCCCATTCTTCCATCTCCAGTCTTGCTCATCCCCGCGGTAGTACTCCCATTTCCGCACTCAGCTCCCGTCGTTTTACTCCTTCCAATCCATTCTCCATTGATAGCCCCCAATCAAGAAGGACGCTACCCAACAGCCAACGTATGCGGGCTCCCTCACTCTCCTACCGACTGGTTGGATTGGATCCAACTACTCACAACCTCCAGCTGGCTGGTCTCCCGCCCGGCTTGTCTGTTGCCCGCGCGGGTCTCAGCTGTCTCCCGGGCCCATCAGCATGTCCGCGGGCCCCTCAATAGCTACTCTCCTGCACGTGCCCACCATTGACACGGGCCAGGGTCTTGATTGAAATCTTCTTTTTTTTTTCTGAGTGTTTGTTTGTTTCTTTTTTTCTGCTCTATTTGTAAATCTCTCTTGTACATAGCATACAGGGCCTCATGTCTATAAAAGGAGGGGCTCTCCCCTGCCTTTTTGGCCCAGCATCAGAGGATCCCATCCATCCTATCAGACCATTATCATAAGCAATTTGTCCGTGGGCATCCTTCCCCACTTATCTGAGAAATTTATCCGGGTATATCTATGATTGCCCCTTGATCCTTTGAGCCTCCATACTCAAACTCTGTCCCTTGTGACCTTGATCCTTATCACCAACCAATAGCCTTGCTGGTTGAAGAAGAATTCCTGTCTGTCTGAATTCTTGGGTGTGTTATACCACTCTGATCCCTTTTTCCGACCATACTGGTCTTGATATCTCCTTGATCATCTTTCTGGAGCCAATCACGTTTGATTGAAGAGGTTTTATTAAGCTTAAAACCTGGAGTGTTATACCTCCCTTCTTCTTTAAGGTTGAATTTTGCCACGCTATTCTTGAGTCCCTTGAGAAGTGTTGGGTAATTCTTGCTCAAATTCGTTATTGATTTGCTTCTAGAGCTTCATAAACAAATAGCTTTTGTTTTTTTCAGCCTCCCACAGTTATCTGGTACCCTTCAAGCGCTTGATTGCGGAGAGTTGGGCAGGTTCATTGAGAACCTGGAGGTTGGTTGGGATTGAGTTGATCTTTCCTAATCAGCTGCTGACAACCAGAGTTATTAGCTTGTGGGAGTTGTTACTTACAACTGCCTTGTTCTATTTAACTCTGAACAAACCTTGACTTATTTGTTCAAGTCTTTAAGTGCACCATCTTGCCTCAGATAGTGCTGTTTCCATTGCTACCGACAACTCTTATCCTCTTCCCTTACTTTGATTTCTCATCCATAAGGTTCTGGACCTTGATTCCGGTTACATTTAAATATTATTGTAACTCCTAGGAGGGCAGCCTAAACAGCACCTTTCCCCTCCACAGAACTGCCACGGCCTAGCACCGTTTGGAGTCTTACAACGCTCCCTTAAATGAAACGGTAATAATCAGAACTCCCAAAGGATCAAATCAAAAATCTCCTTATCTCAAATTGAAAAAAATCGCTCTATGGGCTACGTCAATTGCCTAAAAATTGGTACGACACACTTACCGCTTGGATCAAGTCCCAAGGATTCTGCAAATCTGTCAGTGACCCCTGTTTATATCTCAACTCTAAATCAGGGGAAGTCCTATACTTCCACGTTGACAATCTAATTCTGGTAGGAAGGTCTGACTCATTTGCAGTCAATTTCTTAGAAAGATTCTCAAATTTTCCTGTAATTCACCAAATACAATCCTCGGGATGCTAATGCAATTTGACGGAGACAGTATATTCCTAAGCCAACCAAAACATATCAAGAGGGGCCTTGAAGAAATGGGTCTCACTGACTGCAAAAACATCAATATGCCTCTCACTCAAAACTTTCATCTCGAACCGGCTTCAGATGAAGATCACGCGCATATCTGTCAACTGAATATCAAATACCGATCTGCAATTCGATTGCTGAATCATTTGTTCCAATATACTCGCCCGGACATTTGCTTTGCTGTCTCCAGTCTTGCAAGATTCAATGCAAAGCCGGGCCTCAGTCACTGGAAGGAATTACGGAAAGTATGGAAGTACCTCAAGACCACGAAGGACTTCAAATTGACTCTTAAGTACGACTCAACTAAGGAATCTATCTCAAGCTATAGTGATGCAACATGGGGAGATGACCCCATTTCTTGCAAGTCCCAAACTGGATACGTAGCCTTACACTACGGTAGTCCGGTCCTTTGGAACTCCTCGAGGCAACAAAACGTTACATATTCCTCCACTGAGTCTGAACTCAATGCCCTGCTCAATTGCTACCTTGAATTGAAGTGGATCACCCATCTAGTTGAAGAAATAAATGGCTCTACTTCCAACAAACCAACGATGTACATAGATAATAAAGGTTTAGATGATAAAATAAAGAAATTTGGGTCACACTCCAAGTCACAAAACATCAACATTAAAAAAAAGGCCTGCGGGAAGATTTTTCTCTTGCCAAGTTCAACTTACATCTTGTTCCCACCGCTGAAATGATAGCAGATCCTCTGAATAAAGCCACCTCCATGGGGGCCCTTCATCTCCTTCAACAAATCATATTCCCCAATCAACCCAGTCAATCCAAAGTCAATTCCATCTTACCAGTCACGAGGGGTGTTGAATATTCCCCAGGTGTCTTTCAACTATCTTCTCCTACCGCGCCTCCGCGCAGAGTTCCTTACTATCTATCATTATTTCTGACCGCGCCTCTGGGCGCGGATGCGCACTGAAACTACGACGGGGACCCTGATGCGACTTTCTTGTACATACTTGGACCAACGGCTTCAGTCCAATCAGACGAGGATCAAGGAAGGACCTCATCCTCTCCTTATCCTCTCGACCTTCTTCAATTCTCTTCTTTCATCTTCTATATCGCCTTTCTACGTATCTCCCGCCTACCTTTCCCATCTATTTCTATTCACATTCTTCTCTCTCTTCCAATCTTCTCGACAGCCATCCTCCCTCCATCAAGTAAACGCCCAAACCAAATTCGCCAATCTCTGACCGGTAAGATGGCGACTTCTACAACTAACTCTATTGAAGTCAATCTAAAATCTAACTCTAGAATTCAAATAGTTCTTCTCCAGCGCCTCAAATTCCTTGTTTTCTATTTCTTCTTTCCTTCTCAATTGTCCCATTGTCTACAGATCTCCTCTAAACTCGAAGCTGTTACCTTGAACAACATTCTTTGATCTACGCTGTAGGACTCTTCATTTCTTTCTCCACGCTTCCTATCTCTCTTAAGATTCTGTCTGATATATTTCTTTCTGTCTTTTCCTGATCTCTAATCCCAAGCTGGTTATAGTTCTCAAGGAATAATTCTCCAACTTATTAGTAATAGCATCCTTGATGTCCTTGAGGTCAAAAAACATGAGCATCTTGTCTTGCCAGATCAAGTAATTCTCTTTGTTCAAAGGTGGTATAGCGTTGACTGATGCTTTGAGAGAGACTTGATGGAAATAGTTGTTTTCTCCGGCTGTTTTGTTCACGGCTTGATTGATTAGGTTTGTAGGTAGGTCCTTTGGCTTTTAACCGTAATAAGTATGAATTGTATTTCTTTAGAACTTAGAACCAGCAGGCTGAGGAGTCAAAGAGAGTCAAAAAGAAAGTACATCAGAGGGAAACTTCAAAGAAAGATAAATGAATGATAAAATAAGAGTGTAGAGCCCTACAGCGTGGATCAGTGAGTGTTGTTCAAAGGAGACAGCTTTGAGTTGAGGGAGATCTTTGGGCGGATAGACAAGGAAGAGCAGAAAGAGATGGGATTTGAGCAGAGATGAAGAAGAACTATTCAAAGTATAGATCAGATTGAGTTTGTTGAGGTTCTTTTGGAAAGATTGTCATCTTACCAGTTATAGATTGTGGTATTTGAGTTGAGAAGATATTTGATGGATGAGTGTTGGTTGCGGAGGAGATTGAGAAAGGAAAATGGAAATTGAAGCGGATGAGAAAGACAGGAAGGGAGAAAGTAAAAAGAAGGGAAAGAAGAGGAGGAGGATAGAGGGGAAGATGAGAGATGAGAAGAAGAAGAAAGAGCCCAAGGTTAATGGTCTGATTGTTTGGAAGAAGGAGTGAAACCCAGTATGGATGAGAGAGACGCGGCAGGGTCCCTGTCCTAGACTCCGTGCGCACACCCACACAGAGGCGCGGCCAGGGATGAAAGTGGGAGAACATGATGAGAGCGGAAAATGATGAGAGCAGGAGCAATACTCAACAAATAGCAGACTAAGGGGGATTTAGGAACAGAATTAGCAGGTTTAGGGGTAGCTAAAGAGGATATTTTCTGATATATTTTATTCTCAAAGGCCTGAAGTAGCTTAGTAATATCATCTATTGTAGCAGTATCCTTATTGGCCTGAGGGCTTGATTTAGGTCTGCAATTTGCCTCCATCTTGTTGATGATTATGCTAGATTCTTGGAAGTAAGGAGCATGGACTGGTTCAGTGATTTTGGGCTTTTCAAAATTCAAAGAAGTTTGACCTTTCATGACTTTGTCCACCAGATTCCTAAGGACCAGAAAGACAGGGAGTTTGAATCAATTATACCTAGTAGTGATAATGGATCCAGACTTGACAAATTCATACCTAATCCTTTCCTGCACTCCTGGCGAAAAAGATTGGAAAAATTGAACTCAAATTTCATCCACAGTGTCAATGTGATTGTTCCTGATAAGATAAGAATGAATAGGATCCCAAGACTTTCTGAAAGACTGATAATAAGAGGCTGAAGAGACACCACCATTGGAGATCCATTGAGAAACCAGAGCATCCAAGTCCTGTAAGGTAAACCTAGCCACATCTATTTTCCCCCAATAAGCCAACATAGCCTCTTTCAAGAGCCTCCAGTTATGAGTTTTGAATCCATCAAAAAATTCAATCACTTCCATAACTTCATCAGAGGAGATAAAAAATTGTAACTGATAGGCCATATCATGTTCACTTGCACCATCCACTTCAGCAGCCATTTCATAGGAGTTGGAAAATTGTTCCACGTTTGTTCCATTGAAGCCTAGGTTCTTGTTCTGGGGTTTGATCTTGAAGTTCTTGGCCCAAAAAGTGGTGGAGGGAACAGATTCAATTTTGAAGACGGAGTTCCTGAGGGGATCCACAAACGCAGAGTTCCAAGGTGGCTCACCAGTGTGGCAAGGGTAGAGTTTCACAAAAACAACAAGAATCCTGCCCAGATGGTGCACAATTGGGAGTACTTACTTCTGGAACAAGTTGCCTCCACGGATCAGATCTGGATGATGACAGAAAAAAGAAAAAAAGAAAAGGATCCAATTGGATTTCAGAGTTGATTCTTCAAGTTGGGACTGTAAATTCAAAGGTTGCTGGTTTGATCCCAGCCCAGGGGACCAAATGTAAGACTCCAAAAAGTGCTAAGCCTTGGCAGTTCTGTAGATGGGAAAGGTGCTGTTTAGGCTGCCCTCCTGAGTTTTACAAAAATATTTAAATGTAACCAAGATCAAGGTCCAGAACCTGGTAAATGAGGAATCAAGTAGTAAAGGATAAAGATGATAGTAGTTTGGTAGAGATGTAACAGCACTATCTGAGCCAAGATTATGTGGGAAAAACTTGGACAAAAGTAGCAAAGGTTTGTTTAAAGTTCAAAGAACAAAGCTGTTGCATGTAAAAAATGCCCACAAGCTAATAACTCTGGTAGTCAGCAGAAGATTGGGTGTCAGCTTGCTACTATGTACAGAGAAACCTATCATAGCAACACAAAACTATAATAAAAAAGAATATCTAAATTAACAAAAGAAAGAGTGAGAAACCCATCAATATTATTAAAGAAATGGATTCCTAACCCAAAATTAGGTAGGGTAACTCACTGAACCCACCCTTGAAATCCAAGTCCTTACATTTTTAAAATAATTAAAAAGAAAAGTCCTAAAAATTACGACACCAGTATGGCACCTTTTGGCCATTTGAACATTTCACACGTCTTGTCACATATACGGTTTACACCTAAAATTCACTCATAATTGAGGTGTTGTGTATATTTTAGGAGTTACACGCCAAAATGTGTTATGTCACAATTCCCGCGGGCAGCCCCGCATCATTAAATACCCCTATGTACTCATAGTAGCAGTTTCCCGCGTACTAGAGACCCCCGCGCAGCCAATTCTGCTATGAACGCAGCGGATCCTACCCCGCGCGCATCTGAACTGACTGATCCCCGCGTCTGGATCTGTTGTGACTAATCTGACAACCAGGTACCGCTCAAAAGAGCTACAACCTAATTAGGGTTGCCTGGCATATGTAACAAGTTGACATATGCATTAGTAATGATCTAAAAGGATCAAAAATGAATTAAAATTAATAAAAATTAAGTTTAGAACATTTTTTAATAATAAATGAAAGATCAAGGATTACCACGTAAATCATTGACTCTGATCTTTAAAGACCACAAAACACGACAAGGAGTGTTCATAAAAATTATTAAAAATTATCTACTTGATCAGCAAATGATGGAAAAGCAGTAAACGTCCACATCCGGTCACTTTAAAGCAATACTAATGGTACCAATGCAGGATGAGTGCAGAATGATCAAATTTAAGCCATAATAGATTAATAGATCCTGTGGCTAAAATAGTACAGGAATACAGCAGATTTAAGATCAACTGATTAACAGCACCAAGTGGACGTGCCAATTTTGCTCTGACTGGCTTGCCAGCCTCAGCCCATGAGCAGAACCCTCTCTACGCGCCCTGAGAAGCTCAAAATAACCCCAAAAAGGTATTTATACAGACCTCTTTGGATCCATTATTCCATCATCAGTTTACCAGGAATTATTATTATCAATCAGACACCGTGTCATTGTTAGTCAAGTGCTTATGAAGAATCTAAGCAAGTGATTTATGAACAAGTCTGTAGTATTATTATTTATTTCTTAAAACCAATAAACCCTTGCAGCTTAGTCAGGCAATCCACCCCATCTGCTCTGAAACCCTTACTATTATTGCAGGATTTTCGTGTTAAAGTTCTCAGAGTGAGTGTTTTCCTTCCTGTCTAGTCCAGTGTGCTGTTATTCCTGGCCATTAGTGGAATAAGCCCTTTCTAAGGCACCCATCTTCATTCCAAGGTTCTTAAACTGCCTAAGGAGGCCCCTTGAAGAGAGGTTGCTTTGTCTGTAAAGACCCCCAGTAGTATAATACTGTGGCTCCTCTTTTATATTAATATTGAAAACCTTTTATTACCAAACCAATTAAACCTTGCAACTGCTTCTATTATATTATTTATTTGAGCCTCTAAGCGTTCATTTTTGGAATCATCATTATCATTATTATTCCAGTATTTTGATCACTCTCTGTAGCTACAGGACTGCAAAGTTGCCGGTATCAGAGAGCTGAAAACTGGGGGTCTGGCCGGGAAATACCCTTAAATAATTAACCTTTATTATTAATTCCTTGGAACAGTCTATTTTTCTTAAAAATAAGTTAAAATACTTATAACATAAATTTTTGATCCTTTGTTTCTCTAGTGGATCTTAAGACCAATGGAGAATTAATAAATTATTATTTGAAACTTCTTAAAAAGAAAAAAGAAGAAAAAATCTGTAACTTTGTCCCTGTTCTTATAACTCCTGAGCAACAACAAGAGAAATTGCTTTATTATAAACAGCAGGTTATAAAGGACAAAGAACTTGAGTTCTTTGAATTATTGATTTCAATTCTTTATTAAGGCAACATAAGGAGTGGAAAATTTATCAAAGGAACCTTTATATTTATAAACTAAATAATCCTGAAGATAAAGAAAAATCCAAAACTAATAAAAGTGATTATTTTTCTAAAAACATCATCTTGCCACGTAAAAACAAAAAAAATGTTAAACTTATATTTTTTTGTCTTTATCCATCTCAGTGGATTTTTTTTGGTGATCTCATTGACCAGGACCTCCTAGAGGATGTCCCAGACAGCGTACCCTTGGACTTACCATTGGATTTATCCCAGGATCTGATTGAAACTCACTCAGACCCTTTTGAAATACCCCCCAAGGACAGTTGTGATCCCAACCAAGTGTTGGTACCTTTGAATTTAACTTTAAGTAAGTTAAAATATATATAAAAAAATTATTAAAAATATAAACACACAAAAAATATTGTTTTTTTATATTTTGAAGTCTTTTTTCAAAAGTTTTGACAAAAGACTTACTCATTTTTTTGATGCTATGTACCAAAACAGGCGCAACACCCCTGAAACAGGTAGAGCCCCATTGTATGGATCTCTTCCTGGAGGAACCTGTACGCGCAAGGACTCCAGTTGCGAGCGCAACAAGGGGGCTCAAACCCGTGACTGTTGAAATTCTAATGAATCTTTTTATTTGAATCATCCCTTGTATTCTTTTATCCTCTTCTGTGACAATCACCTGTTCAACCTTGCTCCTATTTCCCTCTACAGTGTACATACTCCAAACCTGAACGCAAGCGTTCCTACTTTTAATGCTTGACGGAGGTCCTGTGTTTGCCCAAGGGCTCTCAGGTCCTGCTTGTTGAGTAAGTTGATTTTACTTTTGTTGCTTATGCTATCTGTGTCTCTTTCTTCATCACTAATCAAACAATCTGCACCAACCAATCAACCAGAAGCTGACATACCTCAACCAATCTCACCATTGACTCAACGCTTTCACCTATTATCTTGTCGCTTCCGGAGTTAATCAAGATCCTTATTGCTTTTTCAGCTCCTATTGGTCTCTTCACATCTATCTGGTTGTCTCTTTTGGTTCTTTGAGTTTATTATTCATTTATTCTCACATTTTTATCCTGTCTTCCGTGATTTTTTCTCACTCTAATAAATATTCTTTTAGCCTTTTTATTCTCAGTGACCATAGCGTCACGCAGGATGACAACGGCAACAACCCTGGCCACCAACTCGACCAAAAGAGCATCGGAGAACCTCCCAGAGCCCAAAAAGTTATCTCAGGAGGATACCGGTCCTCCTATGCCACCCCACCTGGACTCAACCAAGGAGGAAAGAGTCAAGGTGTTGGTGAAAGAGCATGTGAGCTATTGGGAACAATTCAAGTTGGCTCAGACCCAGGAGGATCAACCAGGTATGAGAAAAGCTATTTTTCTGGAAAAGAAATTTCAGATTTCTCTGCAAAGGTTGATCCCAAAGAAAGAAGTAGAAGGCTACGTGCAGAACTGGAATCCTTGGGATCAGTTAGCTTCCTTAAAGGGAAAGGACCCCAAAAAGAAGAGGTCCTCAGCCCATCAGAAGTTAAGGAACCCAAAGGATTAGGAGAGAATAATATCCCTAGCCCAGAAGTGGAAAAAGTTTGACCACAATTAGATGTAGAAGCTCTTAATAGCTTTTCTGTAAATGTGTCTCACAATTTTACGGTTATCAGCCAATGTTTTGACAAAGTTTATCAACAATTGGACAGATTGAGTCTGAGTATTTTCAGAGTGATTAATACCCAGTCTCAGACAATGAGAATTGATGATTTAGAAATACAACAAATCAAGGATAGTATAAAATCTAGTAAGTTGGACCTGATGAAACATATTGATGATAACCAATCAATTCTTCAGGAATATATTCTTGCCACCATGAACCAGCTGAAGGAATAATTTAAGAAAACTAGTCCTACTCCTTCAGCTCACCTAAAAAAAAATGATTTACTAAACAAAAAACTTGATTTGGAGTTAGGTATGATTAAGAATGATCTTAGAGATCTTAAAGTCAATTCTACCAACTCCCCGGTCATTGAACTTGAAGAAAATAGAACTTCTAGGTTCACCAGTATTCCTAGTGTTCCTCTGAGAATCATGACAACTAGGAATGAATCTTTAAGGCCCAGTCCTACTCCTGAGATAGAACAAGCTTTGAAGTTACTTCCTTCCATTACTGAATGGCCCAAATTCTCTGGAGAAGGAGAATAAAACCATTTCAGTTTCATTAAATTCATTGATTATACCCTTGCTTCTTATGAACTTCCTGAAAAAATAGTTGTGGTAAGATTGCCCAGACTATTTGAAGGAGTGGCTCTTGATTGGTTTATCAATAAAAGAGAAGAAGTTGGATCTTTATCGTGGAGTTCTTGGAAAGAACTGATCAAGGTACAATTTGGTACTAGGATTTGGAAAAGAAAGATGATGAAAACTTTTGAAACTCCCCAGTTTGATACATCCAAGGAAAAACCTCATAAGTGGTGCTTAGACCCAAAAAGGAGGTTAGACTATTTTTATCCGTAAGCTAATAAAGAAGAATTCAATGAAAGACTTCTCAACTTATGGCCCTGACAAATCAACCACAGTGTAAGGTGCAGAATGCCTATGGACTCTGATCTTTCTACCCTGATAGGTATATTGGAAGAGACTATTGATATGAATGGTCTAGATAAGAGAGTCAACAGACTCCCCAGAGAACAAAATACTAGGAACAGGGAAGAGTATACTGCCAAAACTAAGGAATCCCCTGCCACTAATCCAACTACCTTGGAAGTCAAGAAGACTCCAGAGTCAAAGGAAAAAGTATGTTGGAACTTTAACCAAACAGGACATGTAAGAAATGATTGTCCTCTACCTGGGAAATGGATTAATCCTATTGAAGGAGAAGATTATGATAATCCTGACCCCCACCTTGATGATACTGATGGATCACTTTCTGAGTGTGATTTGATGATCAATAACCCCATCAATGCTATTGAAGGAAGTATTGAGTCTTCTCTAGACATAAATTCTGTTAATGAGGATTCTAACTTACCTCAAACATGGAATCCCAACATGAGGATCCACCACATCTCTGAGGCTAAGGCCTTGATTCTGAAACCTTCTGCGGGTAAAAGTTACACTTCAGGAAAAACATGCTATGCTACTGGTTTGATCAAAGGTTCCCCTGTTAAGTTACTCTTGGAGAGTGGAGCCTTTTTCTCTTGTGTTGGTTCAACTTATTTGGAGAAACAAGACCCAAACTGGAACTGAAATTATTACCCGTACCTCAGGCTAAGTTCAGCAGTTGTAATTATTCTCTTAATTCCATTGCAGTATGGTCCTCTGATATCATACTCCCTCACTGTAAAGGATCACTTAAACTGAACATTGAATTTTTAGTTCTCCAGAACGGATTATGTGATTACTTCATCCTTGGTAATGATTCTCTTTGCTTATATGGTATAGATGTATTCCAAAGCAAGTGTTGGTATTCAAGTACTTGCTCAAACTATTTCCTCACACTATTTTCTTCATTCTTATTGTCTTCATTTGTCTCTCAGTTTATTTTCTCTGTCTCTCAGTTTTTTTCCATTTAATTTCTTTCTATGGTTCTCTTCTCAAACCGCTGTCTTCATTCTCACCCAAGCGCGTCTTTCATAATCAACCTTTGCCAAAGCTCCAATCCTGGAGGCCTGCAAGTCTGCTCCCCAGGATCTCTCAAACTTCTATCTTCATTCACCCCAACGCGCTATCACTCACATCAACAACCAGTCCTAATTGACGTCAATAAGTTCAACCACCAGCTACCGCTACAGCTCAAGCTCAAGCTCACCCAATCACCAACATCAAGAGTATCACACCGGATCAACACTCTTTTATGCTTATGTTAAGCTTAAAAATTGATTATACCATAAACTGGGAACTGATGAAGATGGGAATCAACACAGGATGAGTAGACAAGAGAAAAAGAAAGGAGATAACAAACATCTGGAATAGGCGTGATTGAGGTGCAAGAGTTAGGTGAGGAGCAGCAAGACGAGAGATGACGACAAGAGATGATGAGGACTAGACCAGAAGATGAGTCAATATGAGATCAAGGAAAGATGAGGAAATAGGAAAGTAGAAATATCTCACCGGGCACACAGACAGGGCTTGAAGCATGCAGACAAACAGACAAGGAAGGGAGTGTTGGAGATGAGGTTGTTGGATTGAGGCTTGGTTGAGATTGAGGAGAGATGATGAGGTTGAGAAGCTATCAGGGAGAATCCTGGGTTCCAAGGTTGAGACAAGAGGCGTAGCCCAGGATCCGGGGCCATGAGGCATAAGCTGGATTTGGAGTGTGAGTTGGAGTGTCCTCACTCCCCTGTCTGTCTGTCTAAGTGCCGCGCCCGCGCCAGTGTACCCAGCAAGGGGAGAAGACCTAACATGTCTTAACATCTTAACACCCCACCATGCCCGATGAGATATTACAGCACAGAAGCAAAAATAAGAGAGTTAAGGAAAAGGAAACAATGAGGAGAAGTTCAGGATCAGGATTTGTCAGAGAGGAGGAAAGGAAACAACAATGAGATGCTATGAACGGAGGATGCTTTAGTTAGCGCATCAGCCAACATTACCTCCAACTTTATCAATTTGATTTCTATTCTTCTTGCGTTAAGTTCGTCTCTCATACCTTTGGTTTTCAGATCTAACTTCCGTGTTTTAGAGTTCAACCCAAATTTTCGTAGCTTATCGTCTAGTCCGCTGTTGTCAATGTTGAGGGGAATGATTTGTAAGCATAAGTCAAAGATTTTGTTAACTAATGCCTTGATCCATGTTGCTTTGTGATATGCATCTACCAAGGCATTCAACTCGGCGTCAGTAGAAGACCATGTAATATTCTTTTGTTTGCAGCTGTTCCAGGAGACCAGGCTCCCAAACACAGTGCATAGGTAACCTGTTTGGGATTTACGAGTGGAAGGGTCATCTTCCCAGGATGCATCTGAGAAAGCCTCCAGCGCATTTGATTGAGGTAGGTGCCTCAGTTCCAACCTGTAGTGTTGCGTCAAATTGAGGTATTTCCAGGTTTTCTTCAGTTCATTCCAGTGGGTGATCCCTGGTTTAACGTTGAAGCGCATGAGACTCGACACCGCAAAGCTAACGTCTGGCCTTGTATAACACGCTATGTGGTTTAGCAACCCAATAGCAGCTTGATAGTTGATATTTAACGCCTTGAATTGCGCGTGTTCTTTGTTGGTGGCGGGTTTGAGTTGAAGGTTACGCGTGAGAGGTGTGGACGAGCCTTTTGCTTCCTCCAGGCCCAGTTCTTCCAGGCCGTGCTGAATGTGGTTTGGCTGTCTGAGCATTATTCTGTCTGCCTCAACCTTGATTTTCATTCTGAGAATGGTGTTCGGATCTTGACACGTTGATCCCTTGAACTTGGGTACAAATTTTTCTTCAAAGCCTTGGCCATTGCCAACCAGTATCAGATCGTCGATGTGAAAGAACAATTGTGATTTCCCGTCCTTTGAAAGGTACAAGAATGGGTCGCAGGTTGATTTGTAGAAACCGATCTGTTTGAACCAGTCCGTCAAGGTTTCATACCAGTTTTTGGGTGATTGCTTCAACCCGTACAGCAATTTCTTCAATTTGAGAAACTTTGCGGATTGATTCAAGCCTTTTGGCGTTCTGATAATGACTTCTTCCTTGATTGGCAAGTGTAAGAATGCGCTCTTCACGTCAAATTGGCGGACCTTTTGAGCGGACTTCAAGGCGTATAGCAGTAATAGTCGCAGAGATGAAGGTTTGCCGGTGGGCGCGAAAGTTTTGAAGTAGTCTATCCCTTCAATTTGGCTGAAGCCTTGCACGTAGAGTCTTGCCTTGAATTTGACAGGATCACCATGGCAGTTTTCCTTTAGTCTTTAGATCCAGGTTGTCCAAAGCGGGTTTGTTGGTTTGGGTCCCTCGTAGTCCTCCCACACGTTGAACAATTTGATTGAACTTAGCTCCGTATCCATAGCTGAGACCCATTTGATGCTTTCTTCTCTTGTCACAGCGTCCTTGTAACTTTTTGGCTTTTAGTAATGGAAAAATCCATAGCGCTGAGGAGGTTTAATGGTTGAGCGATCTCTTAGACTTCTCACTGATTGAGTTGGCGGCGAGGTTTCAGGTAGCGGTTGAGCTGAGATGACTGGAACAGGTGAGTCCTCCCTGTTTGACGATTGTGAGTCGGACGCAGTACTAGCGTCAGAGTTTGATGATAGGTTGGTTTCCGGTATGCTCCTGTAGTTAGTGAAGGATGGGTTGTGTTGCCAACGCATGGCATCTTGGTTCAGCTCCAATGGAGCAGGAGAGGTTTTGGCCGAGTCATTTTTGCGAGGCTTGTCCACCCAGTCTTCTGTTGAGACAGTCAGTATGGAATTTGAAGGGCTTGGCATCTTGAGGAACTTCACGTGCTTAGAGAAGATGATGGAGTGCAATTTAGTTAGAATGCAATACGAGTGAAAAAGAGGATTGAAGCCTACTAGAGTTCCTTCTTCCCCTTTTTACTTGAATTTGTGCCCTTTTTCTTGTCGCATCAACAAGTAGACACACGGACTCCCAATTGGTTTGAGGTCGGACGGCGGCAGCGAGCGGCCATGTAGTCGAGACCAGGGCGAGTCAGGGTGGTCTTCCCTTGGGATATGATTGAGCATTAGGGCACCAGATTTGATCACCTTGTGCCAGAGGTTTGCAGGAAGACGGGCGTCCTTGAGGATGGTGCGAGTTGATTCAACCATGGTTCTGTTTGCTCTTTCCGCTTTGCCGTTGTGTTCAGGGTGATAAGGTTCTGAGATGATTTGGCGTATGTGGTTCTTGTCGTAGAAGTTCTGCAGCTTCTTATTCACAAACTCGGATACGCCGTTGGAGCACACTTCAGCCGGATAGTATCCCCTGTGTCAATTTTCTTTCTCTATGAGATCTATCAAAATTTCGGGGGTTTCTTCCTTGGAGACTAAGGGAAAAGCGCCAATATACCCCGTGGCGCTGTCAACCAGCGTGAAAATGAACCAGTGGCCTCCCTTGGACTGCGGCTTGAGAGGCCCCATGAGATCAAGGTGGATTTGCTCAAAGGGTTTCTCAGCGTTGACGGACTTCCCCTTGAAGGTTAATTTGGAGATCTTGTTCTTGACGCAATGGATGCATTCAAATTTGGTTTTTGCCTTGGATGGTATATGTTTTGTGATTGTCTCTAGTCTTGCAATGGAAGCGTGCCCGTAGTTTTGGTGGATTTCCATGAGCTCCTCTTCGGTGGTCCAGGCAATGTTTGCTGAATGATCTTGAAAATGATTTTGATCAAACCAAGGGGTGTCAAGAGTGTAGAGGTTATCAACAATATTCCCACCAAACACCTTGCGCCCATCCCTGGAAACCTCGAACTGCTTTTTGCTTGCTTTCAGCAAGCATCCCGAATGATTGAGTGCTCCTGCGCTGATTAAGTTGATGGTAAGATTGGGAACGTAGAACACGTTAGAAAGTTTGAGTGTGAAGTTCTCCCAAATGAGCACCGCAGTTCCCCTGCCTTTGATCTCTTGTTCTGCTCCCTCCTTGCCAGTTTTGATTGATTGGTTGTCGCACAGAGACATATTTTTGAAGTATCAACTGTCATTGATCATGCGAATCAAGGCGCCGCTGTCCAGGATGAAGCAAGATTTGGGGTTTCCATGGTCAATCCACATCAAAAGCAGTGCGAGATAATGGGCTACCGGGTTTGAGTTTGATTTGGATTGGCTTTTGCGATAATTCCATTTGGCTTGTTCTTCCCTCCACCAGTCAGGCGCAACTTCCCAATGTAGATGCCAGCAGTTGTTGGCTGAGTGGTATTTTTCCTGTTTTGGATTATGGTACCCTTCAGTACACCAACGCCGCTCTCCAGATTTGTTGTTGTGATTAGAAGCTATGGATTTTGAATTTGTCAAGGCCACTTCTGTCTGAGAGTGCTGATGATCTCAAGTTGTCTGCGCTTTTGATTCATTATTCAATTGGGTGAGGTGGTTGAGAACGTAATCTACTGAGAGTTCCTTATCTGTGTGCATGATTTTCCATTTGATGTCGCTCATAGAGGCATGAAATTTGAAGAGGAGATGGTAGGCCAAGATATTGTTTGGAAGGATGATACCGACTTCTGACATTTTCTTCAGGCAGACTTTGGCTTTGGTTATGAAATTGTTGATGTGATCCAACACAAATGGCAGGTAGAGAAATTTGGTGAAAATCCTGGCTCTGTTTGAGGCCTGCAAGGAGGCATACTTATTGATAATGGCTTTGCATAGAAGTTTGGCGGAATTCTTGTTGAGTGAGGTGACTATGTTGTTGTGCGTGGCAGCTTCCAGTCTGGAGATAATAAGAAGCTTGATTTCGTCGTTCACATGGGTGTCAAGAACTGAGTAGTCGTCGTTAACGGGTGTGGAGCATCCAAAAACGTCAAGGATGGCATCCATTTTATCTTTCCACACGCCGTAGTTGTCTTCGCTGAGCCTTGGGATTGTATTGAGGGCAGTTTTTAGCATGGCCTGCCTAAATCCCTCCAAAGTTGATCCGGCCATGATTTCCCAGTTATTTGGTGACGTTCAAGATTGAGAGTGGAGAGCCAATTTTGGCTTTTAACCGTGTTGAGCTTAGAAATTGATTAAACCGTAAACTGGGAACTGATGCAGATGGGAATCAACACAGGATGAGTAGACAAGAGAAAAAGAAAGGAGATAAAAAACATCTGGCATAGGCATGATTGAGGTGCCAGAGTTAGGTGAGGAGCAGCGAGATGAGAGATGACGACGAGAGATGATGAGGACTAGACCAGAAGATGAGTCAATATGAGATCAAGGAAAGATGAGGAAATAGGAAAGTAGAAATATCTCACCAGGCACACAGACAGGGCTTGAAGCATGCAGACAAACAGACAAGGAAGGGAGTGTTGGAGATGAGATTGTTGGATTGAGGCTTGGTCAAGATTGAGGAGAGGTGATGAGGTTGAGAAGCTATCAGGGAGAATCCTGGGTTCCAAGGTTGAGACAAGAGGCATAGCCCGGGATCCGGGGCCATGAGGCATAAGCTGGATTTGGAGTGTGAGTTGGAGTGTCCTCACTCCCCTGTCTGTCTGTCTGAGTGCCGCGCCCGCCCCAGTGTACCCAGAAAGGGGAGAAGACCTAACATGTCTTAACATCTTAAAATCTTACTTTCTCCTTTTACTTTTCTCCATTACTGCTTCTGTCTAGTCAACACGCTATCTGGTCCTTGTAAGGCATCTACTCAACCATGTTTCTTTTTCCCTGATTCTTTTCCTTGATCACTCCTTACTGAAATCAAACATCCTTTTAATTCTGTTAAACTTTCAGCAAGGGTACATAATTCACCATAGGAGGAGACTGGAACAAGAAGTTTAAAATATGCCATGTCAATGCTCAAACTTCTGATTCAACTTACAAAAAACACTAAGAGATTTTCAATCAGAAATACTTCTCTCAAGCAGCTTTGAATCCCCTGCTCAATGAAGGAAAAAGACGGGAAATCCTAAAAGTATGCTTTGAAAATCAGAATGCTTTCTGTACCAAGGATCACCCTATTGGTAACATCAAAGGACATGATATGATTCTGACTCTAACCGTTAAGCCTCCTTACCCACTTAACCTCAGGAGACCTGCTTACCCTTCTAGTCCAAAATCTAGAGCTTCTCTGGAAACTCACATCCAAGAGTTGGTTGACCTACAAGTCTTAAGGAAAGTAGGAAACAATGAACAAGTAGGTATCACTACTCCAGTAATTATAGCTTGGCATAATGATAAGTCAAGGATGGTTGGAGATTTCAGAATGCTGAACAACTACACCCAAGCTGATTATTATCCAATTCCAAGGATTGACCGTTCTCTGCATAACCTATCAAAAGCTAAGTACATCACTACCATGGACATGCTGAAAGGTTTTCACCAAATACCTATCAGCCCCGATAGCCGGAAATTCATGAGAATTATCTATCTTTTGGGAATTTATGAGTATCTAAGGATTCCTTTTTGTATAAAAATAATCCTTCTCATTTTCAAAGGATGATGGAAACAGTTCTAGGATTGTTCATCAGACAAGGATGGATGATGGTTTACATTGATGATGTTATCATTTACTCTGATGATTGAGATACCCACCTGGATAAAGTAAGATTATTCCTCAAAACTATCTCTGGTGTGGGATTAAAAGTATCAATGAAAAAGTGTAACTTTGGTTATGGAGAACTGAAAGCCTTAGGACACATTGTCTCTGGACTAACCTTAGCTGCTAACCAAAACAAGATAGCAGCAGTAATGAATAGCCCAATGCCTCAGAATAAAACTGAACTCCTATCTTTTATTAGCCTCTGCAGCTACTATAGGAAGTACTTACCAAACTTTGATCTTCTAACCAAGTGTTTGTATGAAATCTGCAACAACACCACCTTGTTTGAAATGACTCATGAAAGAGTTAAGAATTACAAGAAACTCAAGATGGCCATGGCTTCAGCTCCAGTACTGATTCATCCAGACTATTCTAAACCCTTCAAGCTCTATATAGATGCTAGTATGGACAGGCTAGGATCTGAATTACACCAGGAAGTCATAGAGGATGACAAACCAGTGGAAAAACCTATACTCTTCATATCCAGACAAGTTAAGGATACTGAGAAAAGGTATGGTGCAAGCCAAATGGAATGCCTTGCTTTAGTATGGACTCTGGAAAAACTTCATTACTACTTGGAAGGCACCAAGTTTACAGTGATTACTGACTGAAATGCCTTCAGGACTTTGATGAACATGAAGACCCCCAGTAGGCACATGTCAAGATGGCAGGTATCCATACAACATTACAGAGGTCAGATGACCATAGTTCACCAAGCTGATACTAAACACCAGAATTCTGATAGTTTGAGCAGGAATGCTTTACCCAATGACCCAAGTAACCCTGCTTGTGACCCAGAGGATAATCATATCTTCCGTATCCTTAACATTAACATGTTGAAAGTTGAACCTCCTATAATGGGAATACACATTTGTGAATTGGATGAATCCTTGTTCAACTCAATCAAAGAATGTTACAATTCTGGAATGAAAACTATGATCACCATTATGGAAAGTACTTCTCCACCATCTGAACTGATCAATAGCCTACCTGAACACCTCTTGAAATCATACAAAGCCAGAAGGTTTTCAATATGGGATGGTCTAGTATACTACAGGCATCAACATTCAAGTGTTATAGTCTTAACTAAGGATGACCATATCAAACACTTCCTGGCTGAATGCCATGATAAATGCTCATCTGGTCATTTATCTGCTGAGGGAACCTTAGATAAGGTTAAAAGAACTGCTTGGTGGATCAATTGGAGAGACTCCACTATCCAGTATGTTACTAGTTGTGAAACTTGTCAGAAGTCCAACAGGACCACTTGGAAAAGGTTTGGTCTACTGAAAAAGATTGCTGAACCCAAGAAAAGATAGGAGATAATTAACATGGAATTTGTAGCTGGACTACCACCAGGAGGAGCCTATTCCTACAACTCAGTCCTAGTCATTGTGAATAGGTTCCCCAAGAAAGCAAATTTTCTACCTAATCACAAGGAAGACACTGCTATGGAAGTTGCCCTATTATTTTGGAACAGACTCATTGCTGATGTTGGAGTTCCCAAGATCATTATCAGTGAAAGAGATCCTAAATTCACTTCTGAGTTCTGGAGAAATCTTCATGAAATGCTGGGAACCACCTTAGATTTCTCTACAGCTTATCACCCTCAAACAGATGGCTTAGCTGAACGAATGATTCAGAACCTGGAAGACATGCTCAGGAGATTTGGTGGCTTTGGTCTAGAATAAAAGGATTCTGATGGTTATTGCCACGATTGGGTTAGCCTTCTACCTGCACTAGAGATTTCCTACAACAGTAGCAAGCACTCTACTGTAGAATTACTGTAGATTACTTAAGAAATGATGAACATAGAGGGATCCAGCAACTGAATGAAACAAGACAATCAACAAGAATATTAGTTTTCAGGTTTTGGGTCAAGATGAGTCACAAGCAGGCGGCGGTGAATAACTTTTGGAAGAAGTTTAAATGAAAAGTCAGACTTCAAAGAATGAGGTTTAGATAGCGACAAGTTCTGATCTTACTAGTCAGTTCTTATAGAATGGAGAACTTGAGAAGTGGAGTTTGTGTTGATTTGAGTTGGTTTTTGCATTGATGATTTGAGGAAAGGAAATAAAAGAATAAATAAAGAAGATGAGAAGAAGAAAGAATAGAAGAATGAAGAAAAAGATTTAATCAATAATTGTTGAGTTTTGTGTATTCAGGTTTGTGCACGAGTGAGGTGGTTCTGAGTTGTAAGTTGTTGAAGCCAAGATTTGTAAATTGTGACTTCTTTGGTTGAGATCTTGGACAATGAGGATAGAAATGAGTGTGAAATAGAGAAGGATTTGTGAAATTGTTTGGGGATGCTCAGGTGTGACAGATATGACTTGAGAAGCGTGGATGTGACAAGGAAGAGAACAAGAAGAAACAGAAAAGGAAAAAGAGGAGACGGGAGATAGAAATTTATTCAACAACCGCAGTGACCTGTAAGACTGAAGTCTGAGCAGAGAAAGATGGATTTATAAGTCAAAGGAGAGTGATGAGAGAGCAGAAGAGAAGTGCCTTGGTAAGCCCAGAAGACTTCATGTCATTAGCTGGAATCACTTTGACCAGCGGGTTACCAAGCTTGAGTTCTTCTTGGAGAGCTTTGGTTTTTATATCAATGTGGCAAGTTTTGGAGTTACAGACAAACTTTGAGCTTGTTGTAAAGCCCTTTGTTTTTGATAAAATGGAGAATAGGAGTGATGTTGGGCTCCCAGAGTTTGGATACTAAACCTCTCATCCATATGGCTTCCAGAAAGGAGTCAACCAGAGGGTTCAGTTCAGCTTTGGTTGTAGAGTGGGTGACGTTGCGCTGGCAATAGCTTCTCCAGGAAATGAGGGAATTGAAGAGAAGGGAAAGGTTACCAGATTGAGAGCGCCTTGTATCCATATTTTCACTCCAAGGAGCATTGCTAAAGCATAGAATTTGAGTGTTGGTATGATTGATTTGCAAGGTGAGTTTGAGATCTTTTGTGGCTTTCAGGTACTTCCAACATCGTTTGACTTCCCTCCAATGGCAAATTCCAGGCTTTTTGCAGAATCTTGCAAGGCTTGAGATCACAAAGATTAGATTGGGAAAAGTTAGACAGGCTGTGTAGTTTATGAGAAAAACGGCCAAACGGTAATTTATTTTCAGAGCCTTGAATTCTTTGTGTTCTTTGTTGGTGGCCGGAGATAGGTTGATTTTGGCAGTGAGAGGGATCATTGATGGTTTGCAATCTGTCATTTTTAATTCCTCTAATCAAATTTTGATATGTTTGGGTTGAGATAGAAGGATCTTGTTTCCAGTACGCTCATATTTCATGCCTAGAATTGTGTTGGGTTTGTGGTGACTGGAGTTTGGAAAGCGTTGTGGAAACTTTAGAGGTTAATCCTCACAAAGTTGTCCCTAGTTACGGGATCGATGGTTCTAGCGTCTGTAAGACCGAGAATGCTTCCTTTCCTTTACTCCGAGGGAGAGAGAGAGAGAGATAGAGAGATATATATACCGATCAATGGATGATATCCCCCCTACAACCCGGAGTCGAGGGGAAGGGTATTTGAGCCCTCCCCCTCAACCCTAACCTAAGCACAAGCACAAAGACAGACTGACAACCATGAAGAAGGAACCCTAGACCCAGAACCCTGACCCATCCCTAAACCCATACCCTATCCCCGCCAGCTCGCCTGTCATTATGCGCATCCGGTTTGTCTTTTCGTGGCGCGGCCCTCCGCCGCGCGATACCCAAGGTTCACCGCGCTTGCGCGCATCCATCGACGCGCCGTCGTGGATTTTCCCATCCCGTGGCCGGCCCGCGCTTGCGCGCGGCGGCCCACGCATATAGCCCCGCTGTCGCCCCGCTTTTTCCTCCCCCGACTAGCCGTTCCGAGAACCTGGTTGGCCCAGCTCCATCCATGAGTCGGACACCCAAGCGGGTCGCAGCCCGGCCCGCAATCGCGTGCCCGTTCCCGCCGCGCCCACTGCTGAGCCCGCAGCGGCTACTGCTGAACCCGCAGCGGCTACTGCTGAGCCCGCAGCGGCTACTGCTGAGGACCGGCGCACCCCCACTGCTGAGCCTAACCTACCAGATGCTGAGCGCGCAGGCCGCGACGCAGTCCCCAACCCGAGGCTATATAATGACACCACATCCTCCCCCAACTTGAGTTCTGTCCCCAGAGGTCCCTTCCCATCGCCACCTTGACTACCCGCACCCCGCTCCTCTCTACCCACTCCTCTTCTCGCCCTCCACCAACTCCCCTTCCACGCTCATCGCCGTCATGCTCCCCTGCGAATTCTGCGCCCGTACCGGGCAGACGTGCTTGATCGCTCCTGGTCGACGCGCCTGTGTTGCTTGCCATCGCGGCCATCGTCGTTGCTCGCTTAGCAATGGCATGCCCCAAGCTCCCCCCAACTTCGGCTCCCGCCCCAGGCCGCGCAAAAGGGCTCGTCCCGACCCGTTCGTGGTTTCGGACGACGACACCATCTTGGAGGACTCGTGGACTCCGCCGGGCTCCCCTTCCCGCCGCCCTCCGCCGAGCAAGGGCCGCGAATCGGCTTCCCCCTTTCGCCGCGCGGGACCGCCGCGGAAGGAGGACTTCTCGTCCGTTAACGACTATCGGAGGGCCGTACGATTCTGGTCGGACCACGTTTGGATGAGGGAAGGCGCAAGGGACCCGCGCCTCGATGAGATTCTCCGGCGTTGCGCTGCTGCAGCTCTGGTTCCCCCTCCGGCCCCTACACCAGCTCCTTCCGCCCCGGCTCCGCAAGGTACTCCACCGCCGCCCGCGTCACCAGCGGTCTTGGATGGGAGGCCTACTACCCCCAAGGTCCCTCCTCCGCCGTCCCCGATCATCGTTCCGTCATCGCCCCCAGATGGACCGAGCCCTCCGCACGATGCCCCAGGGACCCCCTCATCACCTCCTCGCCCGCTCGGATCAAGCCCCGTCCCAGCACCGGCACCGCCTTCCTCCAAATCCCCCGAGATGCCGGAGATCCCGGTCGTGATGGCACTCCCGGCGGCTGGCTTTGAGGCGTTCGCGGAACGGTCAACCGCGATGCTCCGCAACTTCCTGGCGACCCCCGGAGCCCAATCCTCCAAATCCCGGCGCAAGTTCTTGGCGTCTTACCGGGCCCTTCTGGCATCATCAAGGGCGGACATGGAGGAAATGATGCAAATGGCTTAGATGTCCTGTCCCCTTCCTTTTCTCCTTTCCCGCTTACTTTCTTGTCCTATTGTTGTACCGCGATCCTTGGAGAAATACATCTTGCTGCGCGAGGAAAAGAAAGGGCCGCGTCCGCGCGTCCGGGTGGAAAGCGAGTGTGAGTGAGGTTGAGGTTGAGATCCACGTCCGCGCACTCCCTCCGTGAGAAACTGTAAGCGACCAGTTATTCCAAGAAAAAAAGGGGTACCTGGACCACCCCAGACGGACTGCCACACAGTTCCCCGTACCCGTACTACAAAACAAAACAAACACCGCGCCGACAGCGCGCGCTCACAACCGGGAGTATAAGGGAGAAGCGATGGGAACAAACATTCTGGGGTGTCTAGTTGTTCTGGCTGTGAACCGGCTAGAGCACCCCCTTACCAAGCTAAGCTTTAATCCGCGTCCATACCATCCCTGCCCGTCGCGCCCGTCCGTTGAAGAAAGAAACAGGAGAGAAATAGGAAAAAAAAGGAAAGAAAACAGCCCAAATCCAAAGAAGAGAAAGAAAATATCCTATATTTATTATTCCATTCATTCCATTTTTTTTTTTTTTTTTTTTTTTTTTTTTTTTTTTTTTTTTTTTTTTTTTTTGCAGAGCTCTTCATCCCGCCATCCGTGCGCGGGGCTCGTCCTCGCGTTTGCGGGCCCGACGCCACGCCACGCCCGCGTACCTGCAATAAATAAACCATAGCCAGTACCAATCCAAAGCCAAGCCCAAACCAAAGCATAAGGAAACAAACATTCTGGGGTGTCTAGTTGTCCCGGCTGTGAACCGGCTAGAGCACCGCCTTACCAAGTAAAGCTTAACCACCTAGCACCCCCCCCAGCTTGGTAGCTGTCCCCAGCCGTCTGCAACCTCCTACTTCTCCGGGGCCGCGCGTCGCGCGCCGCTACTTCGCTGTCCGAACGATCCGCGCCGTCGTCGGACTCTGGAACCGATTCGCCCCCGGGCCCCAAATCATCGCTCGCCGTCTTGTCAAAGGAAGTGGAACCGCGCGCGAAGAAGCGTTTCACGTGCGAAGCCGCGGCCTTCCGCTTGAGCGGCGTCCCGTCCAATTCCTCAAGTCCGTAGCTGCCGCCCAAGAACTTAGAGGCCACGCGGTACGGCCCGTTCCACCGGTTGGCGAAAAGTCGGCCCCACTGGGATTCCAGACTCCAATTATACAGCAGAACCAGGTCCCCCTTCCGCAGCGGATCCCGAAGCCAATGGGAACAGCGCTTGTCCCAATAGCGGACTGACGCCGTCCGGGTTTTCTTCAACCGCTCCGCGGCTTTTCCCAAGGTCTCCTCACGCCTAAGGAGCTGTTCAGCTCGCGCCTCGATCAGATCCGCGGACGTCTTAACCTTCCACCAATCCACGCCCAAAAACGTGTTCAGCTCGATGTCCACGGGAAGCACGGGCCGCTGCCCGTAGAGTAACTTGTAAGGCGAATACCCCGTCGAGCGCTTCACGGAGATCCAATTGGCAAAAAGAACCGCGGGGAGCGCCATCTGCCACCTTTTGCCGTCCTTGCCGCACATTTTCACCAGGGCATCCTTGATTGGTTGATGCCCCCGCTTGATCATCCCCGCGCCCTCCGGGTAGTATTCCGTCACGCGGCCAAATTTCGCTCCACAACTCTGCACCAGCGTCATCAGGCCTCCCCAAAACTCCGCCCCTCCGTCGACGGTGACCAAGCGAAGCGACCCGTAGCGCGCGAACCAGTCTTCTTCCAGAAACTGAGCCACCTTTTCCGCCGATAGTTTCGCCAGGGGCCTCGCTTCCACCCACCCAGACAGATTGTCGCGCGCAACCAGCAAATACGCAAACTTACCCGCCTTGATGTGGACCACGTCCAGCGAAACGCGCCCGAACAGCGCGTCCTCGCCCGTGGGGCGGCCAACCTCCTTGGGCAGCCTCGAGCTTTGCCTTTGGCAGGCCTCGCACGACTTCACCCAGTCGCGCACCGCGCGAACGACCCCCGGCCACCAAAACCTTGCTTTCACCCTCCTCCGCGTCTTGACCTCACCCCGATGACCAAGGTTGTCGTGCAGACTTCCTAGAATCACCTCCTGGTCCGCCCTAGAAGTCGCGACCACGAGAGGCACGGAACCGCTCCGCCGCCATAACTGACCGTCCTGTAAGAAGAAGTTCAGAACGTTTCGCCTCACCCATTGGGTGACCGTTTCCGTCGTGCCCTCGGGGAACCGGAGATCCTGCAAATAAGAGCACAGGACCGCGTAACGTCCCGACTGACGCAACGGAAGACAAACCGCCGCCTCCGTCTTTGCTACCCAAACGACCGGAGCCTCCACATCCAAAGGTTCCGCCCCCTCGTATGGGTCGTCCCGCGGGTACCGCGACAGCGCGTCCGGCATTGTGAACGCCTTTCCTGGGATGTGCACCACGTTAAAGGAGAATGACTGGAGGAACGCTACCCACCTGGTCATGGGCGCGTTCGGCAGCGTCGGTGAGTTAATCATTCGCGCCAAGGCCTCCGCGTCAACCAGGAGCTCGAAGTGCACGCCCCACAAAAGGTGCTGCAACCGCCGCACGATCTTGGTGAAACCGCACAGCTCCAGCTTCGGCTGCGAATACCGACTCTCCGTCGCAGTAAAGGTGACCGATTCGTAGAGCACCGGCCTATCTTTTCCGTCCTCCTCCTGTGTCAAGACCCCCCCGGCGCCAAACTCGCTAGAGTCAACCGCCAGGCGTATCCCTCCGGCGTCGTAATCAAGGTCCCGAAGGACAATGTCGCGCCCCACGATTTCCTTGAGCTTTGCGAAAGCGGCATTGCATCCCTCGGTCCACTTCCACTCCGCCCCCTTACGCGTAAATGCCCGCATTGGGCTCGCTACTTTGGCGAACCGCTCGATGAACATGCGGACGTAGCTGCACAACCCCAGAAACTGCAGGACGTGCAACACTGTCCGAGGGGTCGGCCATTCAAGAACCTTATTCCGCTTCTTCTCCGCTATTCGCCTCCCGTCGTAGGCCACAACATGCCCCAGTGCTTCGAGCGCCGGAACGCAGACCGCCAACTTTTTACCGGACACAGTGAGGCCTGCCTCCTCAATTCGGAAGAGGACTCGTTCCAGAGTCTCCGCGTATTCCCAAATGAACCGCCGGATCGCGGGTGCATCCTCTAGGACCGTGCCCTCGTAGTCCGTTCTGGGGCCTTTGATGCCAGCGTCGTCGATGAAGATTTGCACGCCTTCCGGAAGGTCGTCGCGTAGTATCCAGGTCATTTGGGCCTGGTATACCGCCAGTGAGTTGGTCACACCTTGCGGTAGCCGCTTCAGCTGCATCCTCCCAAGCCCGGTTTCAAACGCCGTCAGTGGCCGCGAGTCGGGGTGGAGTTCTCGCTGGTCATATCCCCCCATCACGTCCACCAGCCCGTAGCAAGCGCGCCCGGCCATCGACTCCAGAAATTCTTCAACGCGCGGGGGAAGCCCCGCGTCGCAAATAGTGAACGAATTTAGCCTCTGAAGGTCGTGAACAATCCTTAGCGACTTCCCGTCCTGCTTAACAACCGCGAAGATAGGACTCGAGTAGCTTGACGTGGATTGCTCGTAAAGCCCCGTCCTCACGCGCTCCCGTACCAGCTCCAGAAAGGGCTCCCAAACGGTACGGGGGATTGGAATCGGCTTGATTTGCCACGGTTTGTGAGGGACAGTGGGAATAACGTAAGGGTCCCCGATCTCACCTCTCAACAACCCGCGCTTGTCCTGTCCAAAAGCGAGCGCCTTCTCCCTCATCACCAATACCGACACCAGCAGATCCATCTCCTCCGCACTCAGCCATCCCGTCGGTCCGAAGTTAAGGGCGTCCACCCGCTCGTCCGTGATTCGCGCCGACCGCGTTACCCATCCATTCTTCCTAAGGGGCGTCTCCCACGGGTCGCGGGACCACGCAATCGGTCTTAAGGGTCCGTTGAGCCCCTGAGGCATTGGCTCGTTCCGCGGCCGGACTTTCCGCGCTACCGGTTTGTACTTGCCCGCGTTACACCGCGCCATCCAGACCCGATCCTTGCCGTCGTAAGTCCTAGAAATGACCAGACCGGGGCTTTCGCCTTTGCTCACGACTGTGGCACGATGATAGGGTTTTCGAAGCGTAGCGCCTTCCGGCGATGCATACTGAGGAATGGGACTTACTTCTGGCACCTGCGCCCAACGCGCGCCCTCCCCCGCTTGCTCCTTACCTGTCGGCCGCCCGTGCTGAGCCGGAGCCTGCTCTGCACGGTTCCCGTGGCCGACTAGGAAAAATCCTCCGCAGGGTAACCCTTACGGTCAACCCCCGCGCCGGACTCTTTGTTGCCGCCAGACATTGGGTCCTGTACCCATTTCCCTCTCCCGTGATCGCAGATCGTCGTCTCAAACCATGCTCCGAGCGAGTCTTCGACGGTCAGCGCCTCCGTTCCTTCCTCGGCGTTGAAGGCCATTTGGGCTCGGAACCCAAACATGAATGGCCGTCCTAGAATCACGTCTCCACATTCCACTGAGAGAAATGACAGAGGCTTACAGACCTTGGCGACTTCCACCTCCTCCGCCTCTACTACTCCATCCACGCGGCATTCCCCGCCATTTAACGCCCAAAGACCCATCGCACACTTCCTCCGCACCAGACCGAGCTCGTCCACCAACCTTGATGGGAGCAGGTTGAACATCAACCCGCTATCCACCATCGCCCACACCTTCCGCCCGGCGATGGTCATTGCGACATAAGCAAGCGGGACGGATACCGACTTCGACCGGCACGGCTCGGAATCCATTTCCTCCTCCGCCACGTTAACCCGCTGAACCGTCGTCGGCACCCAACCCTGACCGCAATCTTTCAAGGCCTGGACCATCTCGTCGACGACCGCGGGGGACACCGCCGCTAGCTCTCGTAGGGTCAGGGGTATTGTTGAGTTTTTCCCCATTACCCTCCGGACAATGTCCGCGGCCTTCTTCTTTCCTACGGGATTAGAGGACGGCCCGTCCGAAATCGGTACTCGCGCGACTGGCTTCGAGGCCGTTGGTTGCTCGTCGACATCCATCGCAATACGCTCATTCGCCGCCAATGCCCTGACTTCAGCCTCCACTCTCGGCGCTACCCAGGTTCCGGGCGCGGTGACAATCCCGAGCAAGACCCGAGCAGTCTTGGTTTTAGCCTTCGCTCTTTCCTGCACTTGCAACATTGGTGGCGGCTTGTCCTTAGTCAGGTCCACCAATTCACCCGTCGGAAATATGTACGTCATCCCGGATGCGCGAACAAGCCCTTCGTCCATGTCCCGAGTGAGATCCTCACAAACTGACTTCCAGTGCCCTCTCACCCCGCAATATGAACATCGCGGCGACCCGTACGATCCGGATGATCCGCTAGGGGGCTGGAACCCCTCCGCCATGTGAGGCGGCACCGCGCGCGGTTGAGAAGGAGCCGCCGGAAACGGTGCGGCTGCCGGAGCTGTAGGAGCTGGTGTCCGGTTGAGGAAAACCCTTATGTCCCGCAGAATCTCCGTTATCTCCCCGACTGATGGTCCCGGAGGCTGCTGGGAAAGTCCGGCATGAGAGGGCGTCGGCGGCCGTGCGGCCAAAGTTTGGTCGGGGGCCGGCGCCGAGATCGTGACCAATTTCTTGGAGGAAGACGGGTACGTTCATGCCGTATCCGCGATGAGCTCGTCCAAATCGATTTCGCTTTCCATGGCTTGACGGATAACCGAAAGATCGGGGAGAATCGCGAGGCTCCCATCCAGCAACCTCTTAACCAGGCCGTGGTCGTACAGGTATTGTTGCACTCTGGAACGGAGCTGGGGCGCGAGACCCCCCAGGAAAGCCCGCTTCATGGCACCCGTCTGAACCGCGACGACCTTGTTCTTTGCAAGGTACCCGTAGATTTTCTCGAACCTTGACATATATTCCACTAATCCTTTGCGCAATTGCACCCCGCCATTCTTGATCGCCTCCTCCGCAGCTCGATTGAAGTCGCTTTCCCGAAACCAAGGTTCACGCTTTCCCCACCTTGCCAACATCTCGCTTTTCAACTTCCCCCAGTCTTGCCTCTCGTATCCAACCATTTCTTCCACGTCCCGCAGCTTCTCCTCCTCGGTAATGAACAGCACAATAGTCCGAACCTTATCTGCGCCCGACGCGCCCTCCGAGTCCGCGATCCCTTCGAACCTAGAAAGGAACCGCTTGACATCCGAAGTACTGAACCAAAGATGAGGGAAATCCCTCGGCCTCAACCAAACGCGGCGAGGGGCCTCTACCGCCACGTCCAACAACCCTTCCGAGGGAGGAGCAAACCCGCTAACTCTAGGAGCATGAGCGGACGGCAGCGGAGGGGGTTGAGCGGCAGAGACGGGAGTCGGGCGTGGAGGGTAGGGAAGGGGAGCATTGGATCCCGGAGTGGTTGTTGGTAGCATTCTGCGCAATCTTCAAGAGACTGAGAACGGATCCAAAGTTCCCGGCCAGACCCCCAGATGTGGAAACTTTAGAGGTTAATCCTCACAAAGTTGTCCCTAGTTACGGGATCGATGGTTCTAGCGTCTGTAAGACCGAGAATGCTTCCTTTCCTTTACTCCGAGAGAGAGAGAGAGAGAGAGATAGAGAGATATATATACCAATCGATGGATGATATCCCCCCTACAACCCGGAGTCGAGGGGAAGGGTATTTGAGCCCTCCCCCTCAACCCTAACCTAAGCACAAGCACAAAGACAGACTGACAACCATGAAGAAGGAACCCTAGACCCAGAACCCTGACCCATCCCTAAACCCATACCCTATCCCCGCCAGCTCGCCTGTCATTATGCGCATCCGGTTTGTCTTTTTGTGGCGCGGCCCTCCGCCGCGCGATACCCAAGGTTCACCGCGCTTGCGCGCATCCATTGACGCGCCGTTGTGGATTTTCCCGTCCCGTGGGCCGCCGCGCGCAAGCGCGGCCGCCCACGCATATAGCCCCGCTGTCGCCCCGCTTTTTCCTCCCCCGACTAGCCGTTCGGAGAAACTGGTCGGCCAAGCTCCATCCATGAGTCGGACACCCAAGCGGGTCGCGGCCCGCCTCCCTTAGTCAGGCCCGGCCCGCAATCGCGTGCCCGTTCCCGCCGCGCCCACTGCTGAGCCCGCAGCGGCTACTGCTGAACCCGCAGCGGCTACTGCTGAGCCCGCAGCGGCTACTGCTGAGGACCGGCGCACCCCCACTGCTGAGCCTAACCTACCAGATGCTGAGCGCGCAGGCCGCGACGCAGTCCCCGACCCGAGGCTATGTAATGACACCACAGCGTTTGAGGAATTTCTTCTGGAACTTGTCTCCAAGACCAACTAGGATAAGATTGTCCACGTGGAAGAACAGGAAAGAGTTGGAGGAGGAATGAATATACAAACAGGGATTGTAAATCAATTTGTGGAACCCCTGCTCCCGGATCCAAGAAGTGAGGGTTTGGAACCAGTTCACAGGGGCTTGCTTGAGACCGTAGAGTGATTTTCTCAGAATAAGAAATTTGGATTTTTGATTTGAGCCTTTGGGTCTTTTAATGATGACTTTATCTGACAACGGGGCGTGAAGAAAAGCACTCTTCACATCAAACTGAGAGATGGTAAGGGAGTGAAACAAACCAAAAAGAGGAGCAATTCAAATAGAAGCAGCTTTTCCCCTCAGGGAGAAGGTGTCTTGATAGTCTAAGCCTTAAATTTGATTGAAAACTTGAATGCACAGTTGACTCTTGTAAACAAGTGGGTCGCCATGGCAGTTGTCCTTGAGGCAATACACCCAAGTAGTATTGAGAGGATTGTCAGGTTTGGGAACATCATAGTCCTCCCATAATCCAAGAGCTTCAATACCGTTCAGTTCAGCATCCATTGAGGTTTCCCATTTCAAGTGGTTGAAACATTGTCTAGCTTGTTTGTATGATTGGGGCACGTAATAGGGATGATACCCGTAACGCTGAGGGGGATTTAAGCTTGATCAATTGCAAAGCAAGTAACCAGGGATGAGTTGTTCAGCAATTTCTGTAGAGGGATTGGATTCAGAGTCAGATTCCAAATTGTGTGAAGATTTGGGAGAAGAACTTGAGGTAGAGACTTGTTCTCTGATAGGGGAATCAGCGGATTCAACATTGGTTGGTGAATTCTGGGAAGATAAGTTCAGAGTGGAGAGGAGGAGATTTTCATCAAGATCAATTTGAAGCTGATCCACAAGAGGACAATAGACTGAGGGAGCCCGGGATGGATTGTTATTTTTGAGAATTTTCACATGTTTAGAGGAAATAATAGATTTTTCAGGTTTCAAAATTTGATATGACAAGAAATTTGGGTTGAAACCCACAAGGGTACCAGGAAGCCTTTGTTCTTTGAATTTTTTGCCGCAATTAATCTTGTTGTCAAGGTAGGCAAGCTTGGATCCAATAGGGTGAAAGAATGAAGTGGGAAGAGATTTGCCGGTAAAAAGTTGATAGGGAGAGGGAGAATTGGGAGCCTTAGGGATTTGATTCAAGGTAAGAGAAGCAGCCTTAGCCACTTCCGCCTAAAGATTGAGCGGTAATTTGAAGCTTTGAAGAATTGCTCTCATGGCTTTGGTGAGAGTTCAATTGGATCTTTCTACTTTACCATTGTGTTTGTGGTGGTAGGGTTCAGAGATCAGGTGTTGGATAGAATTGGTTTTGAAAAAGTCTTTGAGTTCCGAGGAGGAAAATTCTCCGCCACCATCAGTGCAGATGGTAGCAGGATATCTGTTTGGTTTTTGTTTCTCCTGGTTTAGAATGACTTTGAGTTGAAGATAGGCGTCTGAATTGTGCATAAGAGGTATCACAGAGATGTAACCTGGAAAGTTATTGATGACAGTCATAATGTAGTTCATGTGTTTTGGGCAGAAGGGTTGATGGGTCCAATCAGTTCTATGTGGAGTTGTTTGAATGGCCTAGAAAATGGAATGGAGGTAATTTTGAATGGTGATTTGGAAATCTTGGAGAAGAATCAGTCTCCGCATTGAAAGTCAGAGAGAGCTTGGGTGGAAAGAGAAGGAAATAGATTTTTGAGGCGGTATGGACTGGCATGTCAAAAAGATTGATGTAGGGATGCAATGGAATTGAGATTTGGATTATTGAGAGACAAGTGGAAGAACTTATTGTTGTTGCCAATTTGAGAAGGCGGTTTAAGGAAAAATAGATTCTTGTGGATGAATCCAGTGAAGGCCAGTTGGGATTCAGCCAAAAGAGAGAATTGATTTCTGGAAGAAGAGAGTGAGAATTTCTTGGTGGAGATAAGTTCACTGGGACTTATCAATTTGACCACAAGATCCGGAACAAAGAGAAAATTTCTTAGAGAGACAGAGGAGCCTTTCCATGTTAGTTTGACCGTGCCGTTACCCTTGATAGGAAGTTTAGCGTCCTTCTTCCCAGTGTTGATGAAGTTGTTGCCAGTGAGCTCATCGAGATGAGTAAATAAATTTTGAGAGTTGAACATATGGCATGAGGCGCCAGAGTCAAGGATGATTTGGTTTAGAGGATTGGTATCTTCAATCCATGTGGTGAGAAGTGACACGTAGTGAGCAACCTCTTTGGCCTTGGATTGAGAGTTGAGTTGCGCTCTCCAACGGGCTTGAGAATCCTTCCACCAGAGATTCCAACATTTGTTTTCAGGATGATCAGGGGATTGAGGATTGTGATATCCCTTTCTACATTAAATTTCAGCAGGGACAGGTTTCTTGATTGGCCAAGAAGAGACAAGATCTGTGTTGCTGAGCTTTGTTTCTTTGGATTTGACTTTTATTTCATTATCCAGCTGAGTAAGGTGGTTGAGAACAAGGTCCACAGTGACAGCCTTATCTGAATGCATAATTTGTTGCCAAAGAGAATGGAGTGACGGAGGAAATTTGAAGAGGATGAGGTACAAAAGAATGTCATTGGGTAGATCAATTCCTACGTCTACCATCTTTTTAACGAAAATCTTGGTTTCAGTGATGAAAAGGTTAATTGCATTGGGCTTGAACTGTTGAGAGAGGAATTTGTTGAAGAAACGGGCTCTGTTAGCGGTTTGAGAAGAGGCAAATCTTTCTTTGATAGTTTTCCAAAGAAGTTGAGCTGAGGAGATGTTGGTGGGAATGACCAAATTTTTGTGAGTGATTGAATCAATTTGTGAGAGCAAAAGGACTCGAGTTACAATGTTTTCCGCAGCGCTGAGATTTTTAGAGTCATCCTCTAGGGCTTCCTTGATTCCCTTGAGCTTGAGTAGCATAGAAATTTTGTCTTTCCAAATTGAGTAGTTCTCATCTGAGAGAATGGGTTCTGCTTCGAGAGCTGCCTTGAGAATGATCTGTTGGAAACTGTTGTTGCTAGATCCCTCCTTTGCTTTGATTGGTTTTGTTGGATGGAAGTTTGGCTTTTAACCGTGTAAAATTACTGTAGATGACTGAAGAAATGATGAACATAGAGGGATCCCAAAACTGAATGAAACAAGACAATCAACAAGAATATGAGTTTTCAGGTTTTGGGTCAAGATGAGTCACAAGCAGGCAGCGGTGAATAAGTTTTGGAAGAAGTTTAAATGAAAAGTCAGACTTTGAAGAATGAGGTTTAGATAGCAACAAGTTCTGATCTTACTAGTCAGTTCTTATAGAAAGAAGAACTTGAGAAGTGGAGTTTTTGTTGATTTGAGTTGGTTTTTGCATTGATGATTTGAGGAAAGGAAAAAAAAGAAAAAATAAAGAAGATGAGAAGAAGAAAGAATAAAAGAAAGAAGAAAAAGATTTAATCAATAATGGTTGAGTTTTGAGTATTCAGGTTTGTGCACGAGTGATGTGGTTCTGAGTCGTAAGTTGTTGAAGCAAAGATTTGTAAATTGTGACTTCTTTGGTTGAGATGTTGGACAATGAGGATAGACATGAGTGTGAAATGGAGCAGGGTTAGTGACTTTGTTTGGGGACGCGCAGGTGTAACAGATGTGACTTGAGAAGCGCAGATGTGACAGGGAAAAGAAAAAGAAGAAACAGAAAAGGAAAAAGAGGAGACGGGAGATAGCAATTTATTCAACATCTACCAATTAGGAAGCACCCTAAATACTGGAAGGAGGATGGATTCCTAAGCTACCCAAGGAAAACCTTAATTACCAGCTAACAAATATTCACCCTACATCACTTGATTTCAAAAAAATGATAGATGTACCCAATAAACATGCTGTTAAGTGTGTCCAGCATGCTGTGGAGTATAACCAACAAAGGTGGGATAAAACCCATAAGGAGCCATATTTCAAGATTCGTGATCAAGTTGTGATCTCTACCACCAACTTCACTAACTTAGCTGGAAATAGAAAGTTTAGACCAGCTTTTGTTGGACCTTTCACCATGAATAAACTTCATGGTAAGAATGTTGTTGAAGTAATCCTTAGTGATGAGCTTTCTAGGAGAAAACCAGTCTTCCCAGTAAGTTTCATCAAAAACTACCACCCAAGGAATGGAAAATAAACTCCTTCACCTGGAATACCTGTTGCAGAAGAAACTAAAAAAGACAGAGGAAAAATTAGCAAGATCCTTAAAGATAAAAAAGAAAGGATCAATGGGAAAGATATCAGACTCTACCTAGTTAGATAAAAGGGAGAATCAGCTGATAAGAATGAATTGTTACCTGAACACAATATCCCTGATGGACCCATACACCTAAGGAACTACAGAGCCAGCAGAAGGCATTGACCCAGAATTTTTTTTCAGATATAGACATATCTTGGAGTGGGGGAATGTCAGCTTTCTACTATGTACAGAGCAACCTGTCATAGCAACACAAAACTATAAAAATAAAGAAAATCTCAATAAAAAAAAGAAAGAGTGAGAAATCCATCAATATTATAAAAGAAATGGATTCCTCACCCAAAAGTAGGTAGGGTCACTCACTGACCCCACCCTTGAAATCCAAGTCCTTACATTTTTAAAACAATTAAAAAGAAAAGTACTAAAAATCACAACACCAGTATGGAACCTTTTGGCCATTCTAACATTTCACACATTTTGTAACGTATAGGGTTTACACCTAAAATTCACTCAGAATTGAGGTGTTGTGTATATTTTAGGAGTTACACACCAAAATGTGTTATGTCACAATTCCCGCACGCAGCCCTGCATCATTACATACTCCTACATAGTCATAGTAGCAGTTTCCCGCGTACTAGAGACCCGCGCGCAGCCAGTTCTGCCACGCACGCAGCAAATCCTACCCCGCGCGCATCTGAACTGACTGATCCCCGCGTCTGGATCCGTTGTGACTAATCTGACAACCAGGTACCGCTCAAAAGAGCTACAACCTAATTAGGGTTGCCTGGCATATATAACATGTTGACATATGCATTAGTGGTGATCTAAATGGATCAAAACTTAATTAAAATTAAAAAAAAATTAAGTTTGGAACATTTTTTAATAATAAATTCAAGGTCAAGGATTACCACATAGATCATTGACTCTGATCTTTAAAGACCACAAAACACTATAAGGAGTGTTCATAAAAATTATTAAAAATTATCAAGTTGATCAGAAGATGATGGAAAATTAGTAAACCTTCACATCTGTTCACTTCAAAGAAATACTAACAGTAAAAATGCAGGATGAGTGCAGAATGATCAAATTTAAGCCATAATAGATTAACAGATCCTGTGGCTAAAATAGAACAGAAATCCAGCAGATCTAAGATCAGCTGATTAACAGCACCAAGTGGACGTGCCAATTTTGCTCTGACTGGCTTGCCAGCCTCAGCCCATGAGCAGAACCCTCTCTACGCGCCCTGAGAAGCCCAAAATCAACCCAAAAAGGTATTTATACAGACCTCTTTGGATCCATTATTCCATCATCAGTTTACCAGGAATTATTATTATCAATCAGACACCGTGTCATTGTTATTCAAGTGCTTATGAAGAATCTAAGCAAGTGATTTCTGACCAAGTCTGTAGTATTATTATTTATTTCTTAAAACCCATCAACCCTTGAAGTTTAGTCAGGCAATCCACCCCATCTGCTCTGAAAACCTTCCTATTATTGAAGGATTTTCGTGGTAAATTGCTCAGAGTGATTGTTTTCCTTCCTGTCTAGGCCAGTGTTCTCTTATTCCTGGACATTAGTGGAATAAGCCCTTTCTAAGGCACCCATCTTCATTCCAAGGTTCTTAAACTGCCTAAGGAGCCCCTTGAAGAGAGGTTGCTTTGTCTGTAAAGACCCTCAGTAGTATAATACTGTGGCCCCTCTTTTATATACATATTGAAAAACTTTTATTACCAAACCAATTAAACCTTGAAACTGCTCTTATTATATGATTTATGTGAGCCTCTAAGCGTTTATTTTTGGAATAATAATAATTATCATTATTCAAGTATTTTTATCATGATCTGTAGCTAAAGGACTGCAAGGTTCCTGGTATCAGAGAGCTGAAATTGGGATGATAAACTCAAACCCAACCAACCTCCAGGTTCTCAATGAACCTGCCCAACTCTCCACAACCAAGCGCTTGAAGGGTACCAGATAACTGAGGGTGGCTGTAAAAGAAAAAGAACTATTTTTAAGACGCTCTAAAAGAAAACAGTAAAATAATTTGAAGCAAAGATAAACTCAAAACTTCTCAAGGCACTCAAGAGTAGGCTGGCAGAATGCAACTCCAAAAAAAATAAATAAGGGAGGTATAACACTCCAGGTCTTAAGCTTAATAAGACCTCTTCAATCAATTTTGATTGGCTCCAGAAAGATGATTCAGGAGGGATCAAGACCAGTATGGTCCAAGAAAGGGATCAAGGAGTGGTATAACACACTCAAGAATTCCAAAAGACAGAATTCTCTTCAACTGTCAAGGCTATTGGTTGGTGATAAGGATCAGGCCACAGAGGGGCAAAGACTAAGGATTAATGGATCAGGGGGTAATTATAGATATACTGAGGATGAGGAGGAGGATCAGATTTCAATGAAAACGGGGGGAAATATGCAGAAACTCCCCTGGATGTTTTCAAAAAAAGGCAGGGGAGAGCCCCTCCTTTTATGGGCCATGGGTCCCTGTAGACTATTCACAAGAGATGACACATATGGAGCGGAAAAAAAGAACAAAAATTAAAGAAAAGTCATCTGATCATGAGAAAACAGAGGAACAACTGCGGAAAGAAGTGAAAAAGAAAAAAAAAACCATTCTAAAAAAAAAAAATTGGAATGATGAAAGAAAAATTCAATGAGCATGAACAGAAAGACACCAGCCAGTGCCAATGATGGGCACAGGAAGGTGCAAGGCAGTTGAGGGGCCGCGCAGACATGCTGAGGGGCCTGGGTAACAGCTGGCCCGCGGATCACTGCCAGCAGGACATGCGCAGACAGATGATAAGGGGCGCAGGTCAATGGATGAGCTGGCCGCAACCATTGACATACGGCCCAGGTGACAGAGAACAAGAAACAGCAGGCTGCACGGACAACCGCAAGATGTGCAAGAGTGGTGGTGCAAGGCTGGAGAGATTAGCGCAAGGGAGATGGGTTGATGGATTAGAATTGACGTGGTAAGTGCAAGCATGTTGTGCAACAGTTGCAACAACGGTCAGAGGCAAGATGGTGGTGGGATGGGATGATCTGGACTGAGGTGGGGAAATTGAGTTTGTGGCAAGATGAGGAAGGGCAGCCGCAAGTGATTGGTCAATGGTTGATTGTCCTCACTGCGTTGAGGCAATCCAAGGTGATCCGTCAATTCATAAGTGCAACCAATTGTCTTTAGCGGATTGGTTTTTGATGATGGGTTGGTCGGAGTTCTGATTGTCTTTGGAAGGTCTGGATGAAGTGGTGATGACAGGATCATCCTTGAGCTTTGCAGAGGATGGGTGCGAGGATGGAGGGATTGGTTAGAGGAGGAGATAATCCCGCTTGGACAAGGTGATCAAGATTGTATGGAGTGCGAGGATGGAGGGATTTTTTGGAGGGGGAGATCATCCTGGTTGGACAAGGTAATCAAGATTGTACGGAGCAAGGACCGTCCTCACTCTCAAGGGAGATCCTTGCTGGGTTGGTGTTGCAAATAAGAGCCACTGTTGTTGTTGGCCGCGCAGACAATGACGGCAAAAAAAGGGGGGGGAAGACTTATTAGGTGTCCCAATTTTCTTTGGAGAATTGGGATGATGATTGGTGGCAAAGCAGGCGGCGGGTGCAAGAATTGAGCCAAGCCAAGCTGGTCTTCAGCCGCCAATTGGCAAAAGAACAAGGAGAGAGAAGCACAGAAAGAGAGATTTGAACGCCATACAAAGGAGGCTAAAAGCACCCATGGGTCACCCTAGATAACTAGGAGAAGGGGAGATAGGAAACTTGGGAACTAGATATGGGAATCATTCCAGATCAAAAAGTTTTTTTTTTTTTATTTTTTACTTTTTTTTTTGGATCTAAATGGAGGCTATAGAATAGTTCCTAAAAATTTTACTTTTTCCGTACTGGTCCAGAGGTGTCCCAGATTGGGCACCACAACGGGCCCGTCAGCCTGTCCACACGTCCCCTTACTTGCTGCCTGTTCCCATCCTTGGCACAGGGCAGGATCTTCCCATTCCTGTCATTCATGATTCAATTCTTCTTTTTTTTTGAGTTGTTTGATTGTTTTTTTTCTTTTGTTTTCTCATGACAATCCTCAAAAAAAAAAATTTTTTTTCTGCTCTATCTGTAAATCTCCCTTGTAAATAGTCTACAGACCTCTTGTCTATAAAAGGAGGGGCTCTCCCCTGCCTTTTTACAATCATCCATTGGAGTGTGTTTATATGTCCCCCACGTTATCATTGAAATTTGAGCCTCATCCTCATCTTGGGTATATCTATGATTGCCCCCTGATCCATTGATCCTTAGTCTTTGCCCCTCTGTGGCCCAATCCTTATCACCAACCAATAGCCTTGCCGGTTGAAGAGAATTCTGTCTGTTGGAATTCTTGAGTGTGTTATACAACTCCTTGATCCCTTTCTCTGACCGTAGTGGTCTTGATCCCTCCTTGATCATCTTTTTTGAGCTAATCACAATTGACTGAAGAGGTCTTATTAAGCTTAAGACCTGGAGTGTTATACCTCCCTTATTTTTTTTTTGGAGTTGAATTCTGCCAGCCTACTCTTGAGTTCCTTGAGAAGTGTTGAGGTTAGCCTTGCTTCAAATCAGTTAATGTTTGCTTTTAGAGCTTCTTAAACATAGTGCTTTGTCTTGTACAGCCACCCTCAGTTACCTAGTACCCTTCAAGCGCTTGATTGCAGAGAGTTGGCCAGGTTCATTGAGAACCTGGAGGTTGGTTGGGTTTGAGTTGATCATCCTCAATCTTCTGCTTACAACCAGAGTAATTATTAGCTTGTGGGCATTTTTTACATGCAACAGCTTTGTCTTTGAACTTTAAACAAACTTTAGCTTCTGTTGTCCAAGTTTTTCCCACATAATCTTGGCTCAGATAGTGCTGTTCCATTGCTACCAAAATACTATCATATTTATCCTTTACTAATTGATTCCTCATTTAACAGTTTCTGGAACTTGATCTTTGTTACATTTAAATATTTTTGTAACACTCAGGAGGGAAGCCCAAACTGTCAGCTTGCTACTATGTACAGAGAAAACTGTCAATAGCAACACAAAACTATGAGAAAATAAGAATATCTCAATTAACAAAATAATTAGTGAGAAATCCATAAATATTCTTACTGAAATGGATTTCTCACCCAAGATTAGGTAGGGTCACTCACTGACCCCACCCTTGAATTCCAAGTCCTTACATTTTTAAAATAATTAAAAAGAAAAGTACTAAAAATTACAACACCAGTATGGCACTTTTTGGCCATTTTGATATTTCACACATGTTTTCAAGTATAGGGTTTACACCTAAAATTTACTCAGAATTGAGGTGTTGTGTATATTTTAGGAGTTACACGCGGAAATGTGTTATGTCACAATTCCCGCGCGCAGCCCCGCATCATTAAATATCCCTATGTACTTGTAGTAGCAAATTCCCACGTACTAAAGACCCGCGCGCAGCTGATTCTGCCATGCATGCAGAGGATCCTACTCCGCGCGCATCTGTACTAACTGATCCCCGCATCTGGATCCGTTGTGACTAATCTGACAACCAGGTACCGCTCAGAAGAGCTACAACCTAGTTAGAGTTGCCTAGTATATGTGAAAAACTGAAATATGCATTACTAATGGTCTAAAAAGATCAAAAATTAAATAAAATTAATGAAAATTAAGTTTAAAACCTATTTCAATAATAAATCAAATATGAAGGATTACCACATAAATCACTGACCCTGATCTTTGAAGACCACAAAACAATACAAGGAGTGTTCATAATAATTATTAAAAATTATCTAAATGATCAGCAGATGATCGAAAATCAGTAAACATCCACATTTGCTCGCTTTGAAGCAATATCAATAGTACAAATGAATGATAAGTACAGAATTATCAAATTTACTCCATAACAGATCAACAGATCCTGTGGCTAAAATAGTACAGAAATCCAGCAGATCCAAGGGCAGCTGATTGAAAGCACCAAGTGGACGTGCCAATTTTGCCCTGACTGGCTTTTAAGCCTCAGCCCACAAGCAGAACCCTCTCTACATGCCCTGAGGAAATCAAAATCACCCCAAAAAGGTATTTATACAGACCTCTTTGGATCCAATCAGTTAATCAGTTTACCAGGAATTATCATTATCAATCAGACACCGTTTCATTGTTGATAAAGTGCTTATATTAAGATAAGCAAGTGATTTATGACTTAAGTCTGTAGTAGTATTATTTATTCTTATTAAACAATCAACCCTTGAAGTCTAGTCAAGAAATCCACCCCATCTGCTCTGAAAATCTTCCAATTATTCCAGGATTCTCGTGTTAAAGTGCTCAGAGTGAGTGCAACCCTTCCTTTCTTGGCCATTTGTGCTGTTACGCCCCGCCATTAGTAAAATAAGTCCTTTCTAAGGCACCTATCTTTATTCCAAGGTTCTTAAACTGCCTAAGGAGGCCCCTTGAAGAGAGGTTGCTAGTCTGTAAAGATCCCCAGTAGTATAATACTGTGGCCCCTCTTTTATAATATATTGAAAACCATTTATTAATAAACCAATTAAACCTTGCAACTGCTATTATTATATCATTTATTTGAGCTTCTTAGTGTTTATTATTGGAATCATAATTATCATTATCATTCCAGCATTTTTATCACTCTCTGTAGCTAAAGGACTGCAAGGTTCCTGGTATCAGAGAGCTGACATAAACAGCACCCTTCCCCTCCACAGAACTGCCACGGCCTAGCACTGTTTGGAGTCTTACAACGTAGCACAGGTCTAAGTGCATATGTATTTTAGCACACCCCCTTAATCCAAAAGTGGTGACATCTGCATGTTAGTCACAAAGCCTTGATGATTGTTCCTATCTAAAGCCTTAGTCAAGATATCCGCAATCGTTGCTCCAGTGGGCATGTAACTCAACAAAATCTCCTTGAGGTTAACTTCATGCAAATATAGTTATAGTGAACATTGATATGTTTTGTTCTTGAATGGAACACTTGGTTTTGCGCCAATGCAATGGCACTCTGCTTATCAGAATACAACAAGGCAAACCCTTGTGTCTTATGTGTATCCTTTAAGACTTTTATCCACCATTTTGCTTCCTGTGAAGCTGCTAAGTGAGCTCTATATTCAGCCTCTGTTGATTAAAAACTTATTGCCGACACCTTCTTGGACATCCATGAAACCAGATTCTTACCTAAGAAGAATAAGAAACCACTTGCTGATTCCCTAGTGTTACCATCTCCCCAACTTGCGTTGGAATAACCAACCAAATCAAATTTTGCTGACTTTGTAAGCAACAGTCCCAGACTGTGCATTCCTTTAAGATACCTCATAACTCTCTTAAACTCTGACCAATGCCTCATGCTTGGCTTCTCTAAGTGTCAAGACAAGAAACCAATTGCAAAAGCAATACTGGGCCTTGTACACTGCCCCAAAAAATTAAGCAATCCAACAGCTGACCTGTAGTTGTTCCCAGATTGAACAAACTCCAGATACTCCTCATCTTTAGAATTCTCTAAACAAATGTTTGACTGCATGGGAGTACCAAACTCCTTTTCCTCTTCTAAGCCATATTGCTTAAGAAGAGCTGCTCTGTAGTGGCTCTGTTCTAACTTAATACCATTCTTGATCTTACTGAATTTCATTCCTAGCACCTGTTGCCCCAGACCAAGATCTTTTATCTTGAATTCCTTTTTGAGTGTCTCCATGACTCTCTCTTTACCATTTCCAATAATGATAATTTCATTGACCCATACAAACAAACTTTCATCATTCCTTAAAAAAAGACAAGGGTTGGCCTCAGACCTCTTAAAACCCATCTGTATCAGTTTATAACTCATGGTATTATACCACCACCTAGCTGCTTTCTTCAATCCATACAGGGATCTACACAGCTTGAGGACATATTGCCCTTTATCTGGTGAAAGAAAACTTCTAACACAGATTTTCTTCATGGTTTCTGGTTTAGTCCCTACTAGCCATTCACAAAAACCATCAGGGATTGACATATAAACAGTCTCCTCCTCTCCAAGTTTTGCATTCAATTATTTTGTTACAAAATCAGCTTGTCCGATTTCTTCTCCCAACTCCACTGCCAGAGCAATGATGTACCTGAAGGTGGAAAGCCTTCCAGTGGGTGAGAAAGATTCTTGGTAATTGATACCCTCTCTCTGCTTGAAGCCCTGTGCAGCGCATCTAGATTTGAATCTTTTTAAAACTCCATTTGTGTCAAACTTCTTGTTTAACACCAATCTAGAGCCCACAATGGTCTTTCCTTTTGGAACAGAATCCCGCTTAACCAATTCAAAGAAAATATTATTTTCTAGAGAATCAAAATCCTCAAAAAAAGCAATCTTCCAGTTGGCTCTCTCATCAGAATTCATAGCTTGGCAAAAGCTGTTTGGGTTAACCCTGTTACCCATTTCTGAACTCAAATCCAGGACTTCATTGAGCATGCACTGTTCCTGAAATGTATTGATAGAACTAATAGAGATTTCTTCCAGAGAATGTATAAAGAAAAACCAGGCCAGAATCTTGATTGAAAGACAAGGTGGATGGATGGAGTGAGGACAACTGAGAGACTGGCTAAAGGAGGCTCTGAGGAGGAACAATGGCGCATAGAAAAGGTAGCATGGTGTTATTGAGCCACGGTTGAAGAATGAGAGAAGCAGATGAAGTTGTTGATGTAGGAGTTGTAAGTAACTCTTCCTCACCAAATAGAGAAAGGACCCAAAGACGTCCACAATATTGATGGGCGGTAGGAGTGGTCTTGAAGTTGTAGCTTGATCTGGTTCAATCGCGTTGATGTTGGTTTTAGGCGTCAATTTTGGTGTTAGGCTCAGTAGGAAGTAGCGTGAAGTAGAGATGAGGGAAGGAAAAAGTAGAGATGAAGGAAAGAAATAGTGAGAGAACAAAAGAGAATAGTGAAGGAGAAAGAAGAAGAAAAGTCTGGTGTTGGGGAATTGAGGAAGAGGTCAGAAGAGGAAGAAGACCAGGCAAAGGATGAAGACAGTGGAGAGTTGTGACAGGCGGGTAACAGGGAGAGTCTTGTGCGCGCTCTTCAGTGAACTTGGCATAGAGAACATAGCAGAGAGTCAACATGTATCTTCCTCATATCCTGCGACAGCATAATGGGACTTCAATTCACCGTACCTATCAACTGGTACTCTAATCCTACCACTCCTTCTAACTGGAGGTGGAGGCTCATCAGGTTCCAAATTAATGGACTCCCTGGAAGCGGGCACTATACCCTCTAGTGGAACGTCTGCAATCTCTTCATCTTCTGGAACCACATGTTCCGCAGACTTTTCTGGTGAAATAGGTGCTAATTCTATTTCTTGCTGTGACTTATTCACAACAACATCTTCACTGCTTTTGAGTGGAAAGGTACTTTCATCAAATTTTACATCCATACTACGGATAACCTTTCTTGTCCCTGGAAAATAGATGCTATACAACTTACTTATTAAATCATAGCCTACAAGTGCCCCTGTTCTGGCTCTAGGGTCTAATTTTCCAACCATCTCATTATGGTGGACACTATAATACACCAAGCAACCAATTGTTCTTAGGTGTGATGTTTTGGGGTATAACTTCCAAAACTGATAATGAGGACTCTTCCCATTCACACATACAATGTTGTGCAACAGACAGACTGTACACATCAACTCAGCCCATAAGAAATTTGGTAGACCAGATTGAGACAAAATAGTTCTGACCTTGTCCAGTAAAGTCCTATGAATTCTCTCAACTATTCCATTATTTTGTGGAGTACTTGAAGTAGTGAATATATGAATGATACCATAATCTTTCAATAACCTCTCAAACTCTTTACTCACAAATTCACCACCTCCATTGGTGATAACCCTCTTGATCTCCTTCATTAGATCATTCTGTTTCCAGACTTTAAAGATTACAGAAACCTCCTCTGTGGTCTGATCCTTAGATCAAATTGGTTTAACCCAAACATAATTAGTTGCAGTATCAACTAAAATGATGAAGTATCTTGCCCCACCAAGGGACTCCGGTGTGAATGGCCCTGCCAAATCAATGGAAAATTCCTCTCTAGGAACATCAGTGCTATCTCTACTCTTTGAGAACACATTTCTAGTCTTAGCACCTAAGGTACAACTCTCAAAGTTGCTGTCCTTTACCTTATGGCCACTTCTATTGTGAGAAACAGTGCTCAAAGCTGAGATTTTGAACAAGCTGGCACACAAAAGCTTGTACCGAAACTTTCCACTAAGAACAGTTCTCCCATTCATATCAATAACAAACCTATCTTCTTTAAGATAAAAAATCTGGAAACCTTTTTTCCAAAACACTCCAAGGGACACAAGGTTATAAGGCAACTCTGGTAAATAGAACACTTTCTCAAAAGAAATTTTGAAACCCATGTGATTTGCAAGAATAACTTTTCCAATTCCTTTAATCTGAATTTTTCTGACTTTATGACCAATATTTAAAACTCCATCATAATCACTCAGATTTGAAAATAAATTTGTTTCAAAGAAAATGTGATCTGTACAGCCAGAATCAATCAAAAAAATAATATTCTCCTTCAATCCTCCTAATAGGAAAGAAGCTTTATCAGTAAATTGTAATCAATCAAGTCCATTTCTTGATCCTCATCAATTTTGGCCTTCTTGTTGGGACCTTCTGCCCCAACAACCATTTCCATTGGACCATCAAAAGCCACCATTGCAACTTTTTCAGTAGTGAGATTGACCTCCTTGTCATTCTCTTTAGACTTATTCCTCTTCTTGGCCTCCTTGCAATCCTTAGCATAATGACCCTTATTCCAACAATTATAGCATAAGACCTTGGACAAATCCTTTTTTGCCTTCTTGCAAGATTTTCCAGTCCTTCCAACAAGGGCTGTTCCAGAACCCCCATTCATGTTGAACTGAAGATCATCCTTTTCAATCCTTTTCAGCACATCCTCCTCCCCAGGAAGAGGATCCAATTGAGAAATGATTCTGACTAAAGAATCAAACTCCTTTGGTAGCTTCTGAAGGATTAAGGGTGACAAACACGAAGGATCCATGTTAAGTCCTGATTACTTAAGCTTGGCTATGCTAGACCTAGCCTCAGCAACAAACTGTTTAAAATTCAAATATTGTAAATTGAACAGTTTATTGAAAGCTATACCCTTCTGGTGAACAGAATCACCAGCATACTTGGACTTAAGCAACTTCCAAAGGATGCTGCCCCTCCTTTTGTCATCTTCCCTAAGAGTATTGGAAGCCCATGCCACATGATTCTCATCAAGATGCCTGAGGATGAGATGATAAGACTTTCTCTACACTTCTGAACTGATCAAAGTGGCATCTGCATCCATTATCTCCCCACAACAGATGTTATCCAGCTCACTATCCATAAGGACAGCCCAAGCATTATAATTCTGATTGTTCAGAACTATCTTGGTGGAGCTAACATCAGGGATATAGGACATCTTCTTGGAAAAATTGAGGTCTTTGAGGTTCTCCAGAGTAAGGTACAAGGGTCTAGATGGCTTGGAAGTAATGATGATGTTGGTACTGATAATGTGTTATAATTATGGCCACCAATTAGATTAGGCAAATGAGCAGTATTTGAAGCAGAAGAAATGCTGGACACCTTGTGTCAATAATTACTATGGGCTCTCACAATGGGGCAATACGTTGGATGATATTGGCAATGACTTCAATTGGATGATGAATGGATGATGGGAAACAGCAGGGAGAAGAGCTACTTAAGTAAAAAATATTGGCCTTTTGTGAGCCCAAGATACAACAAGCCAAAAGGCAAATTTTCCGCCCCAAAAGAGCTCTACAGGCTCTACAGGCCTTGTTACTTTCTTTGGGCTACATCAGCCCACATGGCATCAGTCCCTGTACCCTTCCAACCAGCCTATTCCGGTTATTTCTGGTGTTTCCACCTCAATGGGGCTGAACCAGCTCCTTAGCTGCTCAAAACCCTGGCCGTTTGTCTATTAAAACCAGCCTGTTACCTCGCATGCTGGCTGGTTGCCTCATGCAACCAGCCCTTGGCCATACAAATGGCCAGGAGGACCCAGGACACACCTGGGTCCAGTCTCAGACACACTTGGGGGGGGGGGGGTGTGACCAGCGGACATGCTGTCCCCCCTCCTCTTTCTCACAGATCCCTGGAGGGGGCAATCAAATACCCCTAACTGGGGCCCTGGGGCTCAATAACCCCAGGGCGTTGCTACGGTAGGTTGGCTGGGGTGTGCTCAGGTCCCCTCCAGCCCATTGCTCCTCCCCCTTGGTAAAGGGGGGAGGGGAGAGCGCCCCTTCCTTGATGGGGGGGGGGTCAATTCCCCCCCCCACTGCTGTTTGCCTTGATGTGACCGGCCTAGCCGCCACCTTTGGTGGCGGGGTTATCAATTACCCCCCACCATGACAAGTTGCTGGCTGGTTCCATCCAGCCAGCCCTCCCCCTCATCCTTGCAATGGCAAGCAAGGGGAGGGGGAGGAGCCTGGGCCACCAGCCCTGCGGCGGCCACCCAGTGTGGCAGCCGCAACAGGCTCAAAAGCTGCGACTGGGGTGGGGGGGGGCCATTTTGAGTCCCCCTGCCCCACTACGAAGGCCCCATGTGGGCCGTTGGGCCCCATAAACGGACTGTAAGCCAAAAAAGTGGCCCCAAGTGGGCCGCAACAAGGGTGGCAGCCCCAACCTGGCTGCAACACGAGCCGCGGCCCCAATTGGCCGCCCCAAGCCCCAAAACTAAGTAAACCATACTTTGGCCGGCCAGCCAGTATGGCCAAGTATGTCCAAAATAAACCTTGGGCCCAATTTTGCCCATAAAAGCCCATCTGGCTGTATTTGCCCATATACCTCACTGGGTTTGTAAGGGCCCATGTACCAATAGGCATGCTTCACGCGTTTTGAGGCCAGTTTCCCCAAATCTGTGACATCCACACAGGCCTGTAAGGTCTGTGTGAGTTTCCAATGGGTTGGAGAGGCCCATATGTGTATCCCATTTGGATTACACTTATAAATAGCACAGGCATAAATGCATACGTATTTTAACATTTGTAAGAGCTTTAATTAACAAAAATCTAGTGAAAAAGGCAAAGAAAAGAATCCAAAAATGGAATTAGATTTTTTTTTTGAATTGATTTTTTAAGATGCTCTAACACTTTCAAAATAGAAAAAGTTTTTTTTAAGTGTTTGAGACACCTGGCTTCAGGGCTGAGAAATCTTACTCTTAAAAAAAAAACTTGAAAAATCCACAAAATAAAGTATTTTTCCATGTGGGAGTTTCATTTTGGAGACATAAGAATCCATGATTTGCAGGTTTGCACCCATGATAAAATTAATTCTCTATTTATTTTTGGGAAGTTTTGAATTTTCAGTTCCAACAAACCCATTCAAGACCCAAAATGGGTTTTTGGGCACAGTTCACAGCCTTTTGCAACCTGCAGCTTTGTGAATGGCTGTTCACAACTCCAGGGTTTTAAGCATTGTGAGAATATAAGATAAAACAAAATAATTCAAATAATTAACATAATTGAAATATCAAAATGAATAAAAATAGGGAATTATTTTTCTCACACATCCAACCCTTTATTTCAAGCATTTAGATGTTGTTGTGTTGTCTTGTCCCTTTGATATTTCAAACAAGGTTCAGGAATTCATTTTTTGTGAATTCTGACTCAGCAGCTCCATAGTAGGGGCTATTCAACCCCTAAAAATTTTTTTTGTAATTTTGGCCGCATTAGAGCCCCTTCAAAAATCCTATCAAAAAATGTACAAATTCCGTAAAAGCAAATTTTTTTCATGCGTTTTGGGATCCTTATTTTGGCTATTTGAATTGTAGTTTTTTTTGGTTATTTCAGCTGCCATAAATTTTTACCAAAATTCAAAGAGCTTTTAAATATTTTTTTCATATTTTCTGGATATATCCTTTTAACTCAAAAAATTCCTCCAAAAAACAAAGAAAATCAAAAAATTCAAATTTCTCTTTAGACATTTTAATCCTTTTATTTTTCTTTTGATTTGGATTTGTGGGTGATTAAAGCTATCAAAAGTTTCAACCAAAAGTTAAGGAGAATTCAAATATTATTTTCATATTTTTTGGATGTATCATTTTACCTTGAAGAATTCTTTTAAAACAGCAAAAAAAAATTCAAAAAATTCAATTTTCTCATTGTAATTTTGGATCCTTATGTTTGCCATTTTGACTAATATTTTTTTGGTTTTCAAAGCTTTTAGAATTGTAAAGAAAATAAAAAAGAGCTTTTTAACATTTTTTTCAGAATTTTTGGATGTTATTTTTGAAATGAAAAAGTTCCATCAAAAAACAAAAAAATTTGAAAAATTTACTTTTCTTTCAGCCCTACTTCTTTGAGCCCTTCAGATGCATATATTCAATATTACCAAAAGTTTTTTACTGGGACCACAAACCATCATGGAGAACTCTAATTATCTGGTAAATCACCCCCTTGACCTTTTTCACCCTCCCATCACCCCCCACCACTATCACACCACAACACACCACACCACTACCACACCACACCACACCACACCACACCACACCACACCACACCACACCACACCACACCACACCACACCACACCACACCACACCACACCACACCACACCACACCACACCACACCACACCACACCACACCACACCACACCACACCACACCACACCACACCACACCACACCACACCACACCACACCACACCACACCACACCACACCACACCACACCACACCACACCACACCACACCACACCACACCACACCACACCACACCACACCACACCACACCACACCACACCACACCACACCACACCACACCACACCACACCACACCACACCACACCACACCACACCACACCACACCACACCACACCACACCACACCACACCACACCACACCACACCACACCATACCACACCACACCACACCACACCACACCACACCACACCACACCACACCACACCACACCACACCACACCACACCACACCACACCACACCACACCACACCACACCAAGCCAAAAACCACTCATCAAAACAACTCAGCACTTCAGATACTTCAAAACAAGAACATTTTCTTTTCCAATGGCTCAAGAAAAAATACACCCACTTTTCAGACTTGTTTAAACTTTTTCACCAGGCCCATCCTCCATTATCTCATCTAATAAAACTAGTGATTCTCCTTCTTCATATACTCAAAATATTTATTCCACCCCTCTGGCCCCTCCTCCTGAGCTATGATAATCAAAAGAAGGAGCTGGTTGAGGCTATGCAATCATGGGCAAAGTCCCATGGATATGCCAGATTTACCAGAGTATCAAATTTCAAGAATCAGGGCCTACAATCCTAAATTTGATAAATATGGGGAATATAAACCCAGGAAAGATAAAAGCAAATTAAAAAAATCAAAAAAGACCAATTTTACTTTCAGGTTATCAGGGAATTTTTCAAAAAGATTGGGTGTTTGGGTGGTGAAGGCTATATTTCCAGAGCACAACCATCAACCTTCCATTGATACTTCCACTAATCTCATCTACAGAAGAATTCAAGGGGAGAAAAAGGACAGGGTTGAAAATTTATCCCAAGATGGAGCTCATCCTTCAGAAATTGTCAACTCTCTTAAACAAAACTCATCATCACCTATCCATACAAATCTCCCTACAATTTATAACAAAAGATCTCAAATACAAAAAAAATTCCCTTGATGGCAAAAATCCTGTGGAAGCACTCATACTGGAACTCTGTAATTCTTCTTTTTACTACAAAATGAACAATTTGGATTTTAAAATTAATTCATTATTCATTTCAAACCCTGATTCCATTAGATTTCTCAAAATTCTTCCTACTCTCATTATGATGGACTGTACATATAAAACCAAAAAATTTGGAATTCCCCTTCTTCATATTCTTGGAGTGAAAAATTCTGCTAGAAGCTTTGCAGTTGCTTTCTGTTTTTTGTCTTAAGAGAAAATACAGAACTATGATTGGGCCCTGACTCAACTTTAGGAATTATTTGAAGATAAAGAACCTAGTGTGATTGTGACAGACAAGGGACAATCACTTATTAGTTCAATTGAATAGGTTTTACCTTCCTCCCATCATCTTCTCTGTGTCTGGCACATTTTAAATAATATTCAAACTCATTGCAGGAAGAACATTCAATCTGAAGATGAATGGAAGCTATTCAATAAACAATTGCGTCAGTTTGTCTAATAAAAATTTGAATTAAGCTATCAGGAAAACTTCACAAAACTCTCTCTGGTCTGGAACCCTCCCAGTTTTAACTACCTCCTTGAAAACTGGATTTCTCTAAAAATAAAATTTTCTTATATTTGTAAATCAGATACTTTCACTTTGGAAACACAATTAAATCAAGAATAGAAGGTTCTCACTCCTACATTAAAAGATTCATCAATTTTTCTATTGGCTCTTTCTATAATGTAGTTCAAAGAATTTACAGTTCCATCACCATTCAAATCCATGAGAGAGCCATTGAAGCCTCTCAGCAAGAATTCAAGCATCTCATTCCTTTGCCTCACTGTGTGGATCATTTTTCTGGAAAGACCATCCAATTTTCCCTCAAAATCATTAATTAATTTCATCAAGTGACTGATTCTTCCACCAATTGCAACAACCGTGATTAATCTTCTTATGTGGGTATACCATGTGTTGAAAAAGTAAAATTGGCCATCAAAAAGTGTGAACTCTTCCAAATTGATGATTTTCATACTTAATGGCCTGTCAAAGCTCCCATATCAGTAATGTTTTATCTTGTTTTTATTTTGGGATTCAAGCTTAAATGAATAATTTCCTGATTGATTTTGATTTACCTTTCTCCATTTAACTGTGAAACCTGAATCAACTGAAGATTCAGGAAAAATTGAAGTTCCAACCAAAGAAATTAATGAAAACCTATATTTTACCAAAATGTTTGAAGAATTCAGCAATTTTCCACCTGGAGAAAAAGCTATATTATCTTGGCAAAAGCATGAAGCTGTACAGTGGCAGATATTAACTTAACCTATTTGAAAAGACAAATTCCACTCAAAGATCCAAAGTAAGAGGAAGACCCAAAGGAGCAGCCAATAAGTTCAAGAAGATCTCTCAGTCCTCAAGAAAACAAGATCCATCCTTTTTTGAGTATTTAGAAGCACCCAAGAAGAGAGGAAGGCCAAAGAAGTAATTAATAGAAAATTCAAAGGTCGTTCACCATTTTTTTGGAAAATAAACATATCAAATTTCATAATTAATTTTTTTCTTATGTTTTCAGGTTTCAAGGAGGTGAAAGACCATCCAAGTGAAGGGTAAGGGGAAAAACAAATGAGGAATCAAAGAAAGAGGTAATTTTATAACTATACCAATTTTTTCTGCAATGGGTTGTTTTTTTTAATGAGTCCTTGTGAATTTTCCCAACACAGAGTGAATTTTAGACTGAAAAGGAATATTCCGAAGATAATGAGGTGCCAGATTTGGATGAAGGGGAAGATTCAGGAGATGAAGAGCTTCCAGATGTGGATTTAATGAAGATGGTGAGCTTTCATTTGCTTTTATTTTTGGCTGATTTGTTGAATATTATTTTCCATTGATTTTTTCATTCAAAAATGTATCAGGGGTCTGGAACCATTGTGAATAAGCGGGTTGCTTCTCCTGAATAAAATGTGGGGACAAGAGTCAAGAAACTAATGGTATCCAATGAAGATGGTGATGCTCCTTACAATCCTCCCTGGAGGAAGTTATTAGCAGCTCCAACAATCAGTGAGAAAGTGAGTAAATTTTTTATTTTCTCATTTTTTATTTTTTTCTGATTTTTTTTGGGGTTTTCCTCTAGGTTTCCTACACATTATTTTATTCTTCTTTTGGAATCTTTGACCAAGTCTCAGTTGAAAAAGTGAGTTTTATCTTTAGACCGTGTTCTCTGTTATTGAAAATTATGATTTTTGGTTTTACTTCCAGTGAAAAAATTATACTTTCCCAAAAAAGCCATTCCACATATATCACATGTTCAAGATTTCATAGGGGATGGGAGCTGTGACTTTAGAGCAGCAGAAATTTGTTTGGGGAGGAACTCAGAAGACTGAATTGATGTCAGGAACCAAATGGTGACAGAGCTTGCTTCCAACCCAATCCTCAAGGATACAACATTACTGCCTGATATCTGGGGTGAAATTTTCCCACAAGCAAGAAGGAAACTGAAGCAAATTAATGGCCCAGCTTCAATAAATATGTGGATAAAATTTCCATGCCATGGTTTCCTTCTGGCTGAGAAATATAAGTGTCCAGTGGTTCTGTTTTCTTCTTTAATTCCTTGCACTTATCTTACTCTGAATTCGCCTCCCACCCCAAATTCCAAAACTTATCCTATTATATTCATCCTTTTAGAAGATTTCAAACATATAGTATCATTCAAGTTCAAATCTGATCATTGGCCATCTCCCAGGTTAGATCCACTTTGAAAAGGCTTTGTGAAAAAGTATTCCAAATCTTTGAAAACCATTGTTCAGAGAAATTTTGATGTTGGAAATGATTTTTTTTCCCTCCACAAAAATCAAGTAGCAAAATAAAATCAATCATGGCTGAAAAAATTTTAATATTTGTATCCATATTTGTTCTTTATTTTTAATTTTTTGAATGAAGTTTGTAAGGTGTATGCAAGAATGCAGATGATCTTTAAAAATTATTGATGATTTTTTTTTGTTTTTTAACATCATGAAAGCTTGATTGACCCCAAGAAATCAATTCTAAAGGCCAACAAAAGGATTCAAAAATCCAGTGAGAAAAGTGAATTTTTCAAATGTTTTTGTTTTTGATGGAATTTTTAAAGGTCAAAAATGACATGAAAAAATTCTGAAACAGTCTTTAAACAGCTATTTAATGATTTTTTTTTTTTAAATTTATAAAAGCTTGAAACACCCAAAAAAATTAATCAAAAATGCAAAAAAAAAAGATCCAAAAGTCCAATGAGAAAATTGAATATTTCAAATTTTTTGCTTTTTTAAAGGAATTTCTTAAAGTAAAAAATACATCCAAAAAATCTGGGAAAAATATTTGCATGATTCTTAAATTTTGGTTTAAATTTTTTATAGCTTTAATAACCAAAAAAATGAAATAAAAAGGAAAATAAAAGGATTCAAATGTCCAAACAGAAATTTGCTTTTTTTTGATTTTTTTTTTGTTTCTTGAGGGAATTTCTGAAGGTGAAAGGATAAATCCAAAAAATACAGAAAAAAATATTTCAAAGATCTTTGAATTTCTGTCAAAATTTATGGAAGCTGAAATAACCAAAAAAAAAACAATTAAAATAGCCAAAATAAGGATGCAAAAACCCATGCAAAAATTTGTTTTTACGGAAATGTTTCATTTTTTGATTGCATTTTTGGAGGGATTCTAATGCCTCCAAAAGTACCAAAGATTTTTTTTAGGGTTTTAAGAGCCCCTGCTTCAGGGCTGCTGATTCAGAATTCAAAAAAAAATTAATTCTTGAAACTTGTGTGAAATAAAGTATTCTTGCATGAAATATCAAAGGGGCAAGACTGCACATTGACATCAAAATCCAAGAAATAAAGGGTTTGATGCGTTGAAAAAATAATGAACTAAAAATAAAAAAAATTGAACAAAGAAAAAAAAAAAGAACCAATAAAAGTTCAAAAAATATCAAAAAAATGAAAAAAATGAAAAAATTAAAAAAATTAGAAATTAAAAAAAAATTAAATTTTTTTTTTTGAAAGATTCACAAGTCCAGGGCCAGGCAGGAAAATTAAGTTAACTCTAAATAAATAAAAATAAACAATTCAAAAGTCTTAAAAATCTAAAAATTGTTCCTAAAACAAAATAAACAAATGAAAAAATAAAAATGGCTAAATCAAAATTGAAAGGACCAATGTACATAAAATGAAGCGCTGAAACAATATGATACTAGAATAAATAATAATAATACCACCTCAATCGACTAGAGCTAAACTAAAAATATCAAAAAAAAGAAAAGTTCAAATTATGTTAAGCTGATCCCATCATAAGAAGTAGAAAGACTCCTTATGATGGGATCAGCCCAACACAAGTTGAAATAATTCATTGGAATAGTCCCAAGCTAAATCAACCCCCCCAAAAAAATAGGGCTATTCAATTTAAAAAAAACTAAATTGAATATCCACAAATTAGGGCGTATCAAAGTTAAGCAAACCCAAACATTTTTTGATGGCAGATTTCAACCCAAATACGCCATTTCAAAACCACCATTGAAAATCAAAAAAAAAACCAACCTATTTCAAATCAGACGTGTCAAAGTTTACATGAAATAAGTGGGTTTTTTCAAGTAAATTATATCAATGCCTTCACCAGCTCAAGAACGCATCCTTCCACATAATCAACCCTGTTTCTATCCTCCAACCTTATTGGAACACTTCATCACTCTCATTGCTTCATTGCTATCCTCATTGCTTCATCACTCTCATTTCTTCCATTGCGTCATTTCTATCCTCATAACTTCATTACTCACATTGCTTCATGGATATCCTCATCACTTCATCACTCTCATCAATTCCATTGCTTCATTGCTATCCTCATTGCTTCATCACTCTCATCACTTCATCACTCTCCCCGCTTCATAACTCTCATCACTTTCATCACATCCATCGTCTCATTAATTCATTGCTTCATCCCTTACTCTCATTGAATGGCCCCTCAGCAATCATCCCCCACAGGTCTACTAAAAAATCCAATGGACCAAAGCAAACATCCCCCAGGAACTCAACATCCAAGAATCCTCCCCCATCACCTTCCAAAGGCTCAAGTCAGCTCAAGAGAGCTAATCAAATTATCCTGGTAAACTGGCTCAAAATTCCCTCCAACTACAATGCTTGCTTTGTATCCAAAAATGAAACACTAGTTGGCCAAACTTCATGCTTTAATGTTAATGGTAATCTCCTGATTCCAAATCAACTGAAGAATGAAACCAAAGGTTGGCTGTATATTTCATCCAAACAGATGCAGGAGAAATTCAAGGAATACCAAGCCAAGTACAAAAAAGCCCACTCAATATCAATCTTCACTGGCTTTGGCATCACCTACCCTGATGAAGCCAAAGGAATCACCTTGCTTGTTGTTAAGTTGGACCCCATTTGTCCTTTTTATGTTCATATGGATGAAATCTTTGGAAAGAAGTCCAAAATCATCCTGTTAGATGCTTTTGAACCCAAAAAATCTGAATCTGTTGAAGCTGAGGAGCTGACTGTGGATCCTGAGGCTAGCAATGATGATCCAGACAAAACCTATGAGTGGCCCCAATCCAATGTGGAGGAGGATTTTCCAACACAACCTGCTCCAATCTTGTCCAAATCAGAATTGAAAAACCCTTCCTTGGACCCCTGACTTCCTTCTTTTGATTTCTCTCTTCCTGGGGTGGAAGAATTTAAAGAATTGGCAAATGAGGAGCAAGTTATTCCTGTATTGCAACTACCATCAAAATCCGCTCAAGTAAGCACCCAAGTTCTTTTCTCTTCTTTCTGGTTAATCCTGACTGATTTATATATTAAAAAGACAGCCTCATGCGTTCCTGATTGGCCAAAAATCAAGCCAACGAGGCCTCCCACATTTCCTTCAAATGAGAGTGACAATTCTCCCACACAAAACTCCTCTGCAAAGGGAAAGCAAAAGGTGTCAAATTCCATCAACCTTAACCCTAATAGCCATCAAAAGCAAAGAAAAACTTCAAATTTTTACTGGCTTTGAGGATATAATGGAGAAGGAACATTCTACTAAGTTCATTGATGGATTTTTCTTGCTTTCAAAAACAAGCTAATTCATATTCCCCTCCAAAAAACAGTGAAATCACAAATTAAATCCACAAAACCTCAATTTGAAAAGGAGAAGTGGGATCATCAACTGTATATGGATTTTAAAAAGTGGAAAGATGAGATTTTGGCTCATCAAAACAAGTTGGACGCTGAGTGGAAAATCAAAAAGGCCAAGCTTGAGTTTCAAAAAGAGGAAAATGAGAAGGATCAAGAGCAAGACCAACTCAAAAAGGAGAGGGAAAGTCTAGCCATTGAAAAAAAAGATACGTTATTGGTAGGCATGGGATGTATTGGTAGCAGTAGAACTGCCAATGAAATTAAGGAAATTACTCAATTTCTGGGCTTGCAAATATGTTTAATTTGATAAAAATTTTAAAAATAAAAACAAAAAAAAATATTTTTGATTGCAACAATGTTTGAGAGTATTTTTAACACCAACAATGAACAGATATTTTTTATTTTAATCCATATTTTTTCCCTAAGGTATATTTGCCACTGGTCAAGTCCTTGCTAGTGTTTTGTTTTGTTTTTTTAATTTGCATGGAAATGGCCATCCTAGTATGGATGGAAGTATCCACTGCATGAAAAGTACAGTGATTGTACTTTTTTGCTTCCAAAATCATTTTGACTATGCCTTTTTTTTGAAATCAATCCTAAAACCCAGGTCTGGGAACAAAAATTGGCCATTGGATAATTGATATTAATCCTTGTTGTTGATAATTTATCCATTCAATTTTTTGGTTGGGACCACTAGTAAAAGGAATAGGAGGAGACATCAACTTTGTCAATATGTGATGAGTTGTAAAAGGAGTCTGAGGAAAAGGTGATGTGAGGGGAGAAGTCAAAAGCAGTAAGGCCAGATCCAAATTACAATGAGGAGAATGAAGTGATATTGTTGTCCATCATAGATTCAAGGTTGGAATCAAACACAAGTTTTTCTAATTTTTAAAAAATTTGGCCCAATATTTGAGAGACCTTGTCAGACCCAAGGTTCAAATAATAATATTCTTTAGGGGAGAATTTGACAGCATCTTTCTTCAAATATTGTCCAAATAGCTCAGAAGGGTCAATCTATTTTGCCATCAAATTGCCCACATTTTCCCACCCCAAGATATTGAGGGACCAACAGTGTTGAAACTTTTTTTGGATCAGTGAAAGAATTTTTTTACTGATTTTAAGTCCTTCTTCTCTTTCTCAGAGAGTTCATTCAAAGGGAAAAATTTGATGATTGCAACCATAGCCTCATGATCAAATTGATCTTGAACATATACTTTTCCAGAGCCAAAGAAATGGAATGGTTTGATCTTCTGTTTGGCCTGTTCCAACTCTTCAGGGGTGGGCTTTTGACTTTTCTCAACAATGGAAAGATACAGGTTCAAGGGACATAGTTTACATGAAGATCAAACAACCTATTAATTAATTGTTTCCTCAGTCACTTCCAATGCAGTTTCAGAATCCCACATTTGAGCGCTCCTTCTCTGGCAAGCCCTTTTCTTCTCACTTCTCTGAATTTTTTTCAAAATATCTCCTTCCATCTTTTTCCCTTCAAACTGTATAGTTTGATTGGGGTGAGGATCAAGATGGAAATCCATCAGTTTTAACATTTTGAGTTTGGTGGGAGAAGAATGGGCGGTCAAGAAAGGGTGGTCAAAGCGGTGGAATTTACAATTGCATTGTATTGAATAAAAAAAAGTCAAAAAAACATTCATTAGTCCTGTATAAACCATTTTGATGATCAAAAAACATAGAAAATAACAAAACATTACTGGTGAAATGTCCTACAAAAAAAATGATCAGTCAACTATTAATGATAAGGGAGGAGGAGGAGGATGAGGGGCAGGGGGCAGTCATACAATCAATCAATTGGAAAGAAATTGATTGATTGATTGATGATTGATCAGGAGGAGGTGGGAGGGGAAGGGGGTCAAGGTTGGTTGGCCAATCAATTGATCAAAGCCTTGCTGATGCGGTGACCAATTTGGGACACCTCAGAAAAAGGGAATTTTTTTAATTTTTTTATCCATATAATCTTTCATCTGAGAAATAATAATAATAATAATTCCCTGTTTTACTATGGGCAATCTCCCCCTTTCCATTCACCCAACTTCTTCCTGTCTTAGCGGACTAGGAAGGCCCCCCCGGGCATTAAAATTCCCAGTTCCTCCTTTAAAATAATCTATGATGCGCTTGAAGCCCAAATTTTTGGCCAAGTGTGCGCACAAACACTCATCATCCTCATCCTACCCAACCTCACCAATCATCTCCATCATTGGCATTGGCAAAAACAGCAAAGATCCCCACTAACACCATCAACAATACTACCTCTTTCCTTTGGTCACCTGTTGCAGGCAACTATGATAAACAATCCTTTCTCCCTCCAACCAGCTGGCCATTGCTTTCACAAAAAACAGCATCACCACTCTTGTTTCCCTTGGACCAATCACCTGAAAGACCAGCAAGCAGTTGCTCATGGCCGTTGGTGTTTAGGTCTTTCAATTTCATCACCAATTTCTCAATCCCTTCCAATCCCTTGATTCCCCCACCTTGCTCCATCTCCTCCTCTTTCAAAGCAACCATCCATGCAATGGTTTCCTTGCCCAGTTTTCCAGAAACAACCCTCCCATCATCACATGGCCCTCAAGCCTGAGACCTCTGACCACCGGTGCAGCCATCTTTTGTCTGAGCAGGTCCTCTTTTTCTCTGCCAATGTCTGTTGCCTGGGCCACTGATCTGCCTGTCCGCGTGGCTTAGATGCCATTCATCCCCTGCCCGCGCGGCTTCCTTGAACCTGGGCTGGTGTCTTGTTTCCACCTCTTTCTTTTTTTTCTCATATGTGTCATTCCCACTGTCCTCAATTGTTTTGCATCAATTTTTTTTCTGATTTCATCCTTTGAAAAAAAAAAATTTTTTTTTAAGCACTCATCTGTGTTATCAATTGTAAGTAGTATACACGGACCCATGGCCCATACAAATAGGGTCTCTCCCCTGCCTTTTTACAATCATCCATTGGAGTGTGTTCATATGTCCCCCACGTTATCATTGAAATTTGAGCCTCATCCTCATCCTGGGTATATCTATGATTGCCCCCTGGCCATTGATCCTTAGTCTTTTCCGCTCTGTGGCCCAATCCTTATCACCAACCAATAGCCTTGCCGGTTGAATAGAATTCTGTCTGTTGGAATTCTTGATTGTGTTATACCACTCCTTGATCCCTTTCTCTGACCGTACTGGTCTTGATCCCTCCTTGATCATTTTTATGGAGCCAATCACAATTGATTGAAGAGGTCTTATTAAGCTTAAGACCTGGAGTGTTATACCTCCCTTATTTTTTTGGAGTTGCATTCTTCCAGCCTACTCTTGAGTTCCTTGAGAAGTGTTGAGGTTATCCTTGCTTCAAATCAGTTACTGTTTGCTTTTAGAGCTTCTTAAACATAGTGCTTTGTCTTGTACAGCCACCCTCAGTTATCTGGTACCCTTCAAGCGCTTGATTGCGGAGAGTTGGGCAGTTCATTGAGAACCTGGAGGTTGGTTGGGTTTGGGTTGATCATCCCCAATCTTCTGCTGATTACCAGAGTTATTAGCTCGTGGGTGTTGTTTAAATACAAAATCTTTGTTCTTTTGAACTATAAACAAACTTTAACTTCTTTTTTTCAAGACTTTCCCAAATAATCTTGCCTTGGATAGTGTTTTTCCTTTGCTACCAATTACTATCAACTCTGTCCTCTAATCTTTGATTCCTCTTTTAGAATTTTCTGGACCTTGTTTCTGGTTAAACTTAAATATTTTTGTAACACTCAGGGGGGAGGTCTAAACAGCACCTTTCCCCTCCACAAAAATTCCTGCATCTCAGCACTGTTTGGAGTCTTACACCAATCAATCAGGAGGAGGTGGGAGGGGGGGGGTTGAGGTTGGTTGGCTGATCAATTGATTGGTGAGCAATTTATCAATTGCTTACCAATTGATCAGCAGGAGGTGAGAGGGGAAGGGGGTTGTTTGGGGGATCAATTGATTGGCAAGCAATTGATTTATGGCTTGCCAACTGATCAGGAGGAGGTGGGATGGGCGGGGAGTTGGTTGGCTGATCAATCAGGAGGAGTTTGGAGGGGCTGGCCATTGTTGTCCAATCAATTGATTGCTTTTGGCCAAAAAATCAATTGACCAGAAAGCAAACAACCATTTTCTCACCATTGGATCAATTGGTTGACCAGAAAGCAACCAAGCAATTGCAAGCCAATGGCCCAAAGAGGAGGAGGAGGGGGTGATGGGGAGCAGGAGGAGGGGCTGGAGGGGAGGAGGAGGAGGAGGGTGCTTAACTGAGGTACTGAGGATAAGATCTAAAAGGGAGGAGGAGGGGGGGGAGGTCAGCTTTAACAAATCAAGGAGGTGGAGAGGGGGGGGCTTACTGTGAGAATTACTGGCCCACAAGCTTAGTAAAAGAGAAGTACTTAAAGAAAAAGAAATGCTGAAAAAATAATGTCTTATGATTGATCCTTAATCTGAGGCAGAGGCAATGGAACACTTGTGAATGTGAATGAATTGATGAATAAATGGGTGGAAAAAAGCAGGGAGAAGAGCTCCTTAAATACAAAAGATGGTGCTCATGTGTAGCTCATGTAAGAACAAGGAAAAGGAAAAATTTTTGCCCAAAATGGGCTTTAAAGGCTCTACAAGCCCTTTTAATTGGTTTGGGCTTACTCAGCCCACTTGGCAGTAGTTCTGGACCATTTCAACCAGTCTATACCAGTCAAATTCGGTGTTTTCACCCTCACAACTCTGAACCAGGCCCTTGATGTTCAGACCATGACTGTTTCTCTATTACAACCAGCCCTGTTACCTGGTTAAATTTCTCTTTTAACTGTACTGGCTCTTTCTAGGAGGCAACCAGGCCCCTGTCCCTCAAAATGGCTACGGTGGACCAAGAATCACTCTGGGTCTGGCCAAGAACTCATGAGGGGGGGGGGGTGTAACCAGCGGGTGTGCGCGCCCCCCCTCCAGGGTCCATGGGGGTCAATACCCCCAGGGATTGTCACACTGAAGGTGGGCTGGGTGGTGGTCAGGCCCACCCATCCCCATTGGTTGCCTCCCCCTTGGTAATGGGGGGGGGGGGGGGGGAGGGAGATGGCCCCATTGATCCTGAGGTGGGGGGGTGATCAAGTCCCCTCCCACCTTGCCACTTGCCTTTGTTGCAACCAGCTGGCTGGTATGGTCAAGGAGGGACCAGCCATCCTCTGTCCCCCTTGCGACCAAGTGAGGAGAGGGAGGGAGGCAGGGGCCACCAGCCCCCCCGGCCGCAACCAGCCAGGTGGGGCAACTGGGGCCACAGCGCCGCACACAGCCGAGTCCCCTTCCCTCTAAAATGTCCCTGCGCAGGCCTTTGGGTCCCACAAGGGACCCCAGGTGAGAAACAAGCAGCCCCAAGCAGGCCACAACATGGGCGGTGGCCCCAATGGGCTTCCAAGGCCCAAAGATCCCAAAAAACATACTTTGGCGGGCAAGCCCTTCTGGCCAAGTATGTCCCTAATAATCATTGGGCTCATAAATGCCCAGATAAGCCCATCTGGCTAAGGTGGCCTGTCAAGGCCCGTTTCCCAACTGACTTGGAAAACGTGTTTTGGCTCCTAACTGCCCAAAACCAATAACATCCACATAGGCCTATGTGGCCCATGTGATGTCCAATGGGCCATGGAGGCCCATTTGTGCATATCATTTGGATTAAAGACTAATATTCACATTAACTGAGTGCATCCGTTTTTTAACACACCCCCTTAATCCAAAAGGGATGGCATTTTCATACTAGACACAAAACCTTGATGTTTGTTCCTATCAAACACCTTATTGAAGATATCCAAAATCTTTGCTCCAGTGGGCATGTACCTTCAAAGTAGCTCTTTGAAGTTTAATGCATCACGTTTATAGTTATAATGAAAATCAATATTTTTAGCTCATGAATGGAACACTTGGTTCTCTTCCAACGCAATGGCACTCTGATTTACAGAATAGAAAGATGAAAAACCCTGTGGTCTATGTGTATCCTCTAACAATTTTCTCAAGCATTTTTCTTCCTTTGAAGCTGACAGGAACCCTCTTTACTCTGCTTTTGTTGAAGAAAGACTTATTGCTGACACCTTTTTGGACATCCATGGCACTAAATCCTTCCCTAAGAAGAATATGAGACCACTTGTTGATTTGCTAGTGTTACCATCTGCCCAACTTGCATCAGAATAACCAACCAAGTCAAAGTTTTCTGAATTTGAAAACTTCAGTCCCAGACTGATTGTTCCTTTAAGATACCTCATAACTGTCTGAAATGCTGACCAATTGCTCACGCTAGGTCTCTCCAAGTGTTGTGACAAAACACCTATTGCAAATGCAATTTCTGGCCTTGTACACTTTACCAAATAATTCAAAAATCCAATAGCTGACCTATAATCATTCCCAAATTGAAAAAACTCTAGATGCTCTTCATCAGTAGACTTTTCCAACCAAATGTTAGATTGAATTGGAGTAACAAACTCTTTTGCATCCTCTAAGCCATACCGCTTAAGTAGAGATGACACATAATGGTTCTGATCCAACTTGATCCCATTCTTTGTCTTACTAACTTTCCTTCCCAGCAACTTCTCTGACAGACCAAGATCTTTTATCTTTAACTCCTTTTTGAGTGTCTCCATGACTCTCTCCTTACCATTCCCAATGATGATAATGTCATTGAACCAAAAAAACAAAATTGAATCCTTTCTCACAAAGAGACAAGGGTCAGCCTCACTTGTCCTGAAACCAATCTCCATCAGTTTTTTACTCAAAGTTTTATACCATGACCTAGCTGATTGCTTTAATCCATACAGGGATCCACACAGATTGAGGACATATTCCCCTTTATATGCTGAGAGGAAACTTCCCACAGAAATTTTCTTCATAGTTTCTAGCTTGGTCTCTACCAACCATTCCTTGAAAACATCAGGAATTGACATATACACAGTCTCTTCCTCTCCAAGTTTTGCCTTAAGTATGCAGTCATTAAATCAGCTTTTCTGATTTATTAACCCAACTCCACTTCCAAAGCAAAGATGTAACTGGAGGTGGAAAGCCTCCCCGTTGGCAAGAAAGTCTCCTGGTAATCAATACCCTCTATCTTCTTGAAGCCCTATGAAATGCATCTAGCCTTGAACCTCTTCAAAAATTCATTGGTATCAAACTTTTTAGGCAACACTAATCTAGACCCAACAATGGTCTTTCCCTTTGGAACTGAATCCCCCTTAACCAATTCAAACACACTATTATTCTCCAGAGAATCAAATTCCTAAAAAATAGCTGTCTTCAAATTGGCTCTTTCTTCAGAATTCATAGCTTGGCCAAAGATATTTGGGTAAAATCTATTACCCATCTCTGAACTTGAATATTTAACATAAAATATCATTAAGCATACACTGTTCCCAAATTTTATCTTCCCCATATCCTTCAGAAGCATAATGGGACTTCTATTCCCCATACCTATCAACAGGTATTCTCATCCTGCCACTCCTTCTAACTGGAGGTGAAATCTCATCAGGTTCTGATTCCACAGACTCCCCTGAAGCGGGTACTGAACCCTCCTGTGGCATGTCTGCCATCTCAACATCATCACTCATGATATTCTCTACAGAATCTGCTGGTAAAATAGGCTCCAATTCTATTTCCTGCTGTGATTCCTGCACAGCACTATATTCAATCCTTTTGAGTGGAAAGGTACTTTCTTCAAATTTTACATCCCTGCCATGGATAACCCTTCTTGTACCTGGAAAATAAATCCTGTATGACTTAATTATTAAATAATAGCCTACAAGTGACGCTGTTCTGGCTCTATTATCTAACTTACCAACCACCTCATTATGGTGGACACTATGATACACTAAGCAAACAATTTCTCTTAGGTTTGATGTTTTGGGGTACAACTTCCAAAACTGATAATGCAGAATTTTCCAATTAAAACTTACTATATTGTGCAACAGACACACTATGAAAACTAACTCAGCCCTTAAAAAATTTGGTAGACCAAATTGAGCCATGATAGTTCTGACTTTGTCTAATAAATTTGTAAAATTATGAGGAAACTAAAACCAGTTATATTTTTTCAGAATGGAAGAATAACAGAAAACAGAAATAAATTCAAGGAAAATGAAATTTCTAATAAACTAAAACCAGGAGTCAATGTGGGTATTAAAACAAAAAATGGGAAAACCCTTGATGGAAGCAACACCTTGGAGATGATAACCCTGAACATAAAACTAACCTGAAAGAATCTGACTCACGACCACAGAGGGAAACATTAGAAAAAGACTATGGTAACAGAAACAATGAGGTTGAGGGTGGTAATTTTGAGGATGGAGCTTACCTGCCTCAAAGCACCCTCAGTCCAATAACACAACCGTTTGAGTTGTGTGAGGAAAAGGAAAGAGGAGTGCGCAAGTAAGGTCTCAAGTAGTCTACAAGTGTCAATCTAATACGGAGTATTGGAACTGGAGCGGGTGGAGTGAATGGTAGTGATCACTTGACTCAGCTGAGGTAATATGAGGAAACTGGAATGTTGGAATGAAACAGAAAATAGAGAAAAGGATAAAAAATAGAGAAGCTGAGAGATAATAAAGAAAAGTGTGAGAATTCAACAGCCACCCCATCTCTCAGTTTCAGGCTCAGAAGACATTGATTTCACTCAGGAAGCCTTCTGGGATCTGCCTTGAAACCGGTTTTGTTAGGAAATTGGCATGATTTCTCTTTGAAAAAACCTTTTGCAGACTGACAGTTCCTTTTCCAATTTCTTCTCTAATTAAATGATGACAAATGTCAATGTGTTTAGTTCTAAAAGACAAGTGATTGGCTTGTTGGAGGGCCAGCTTGATGCACCCTTTGTTATCTTTGAGGATGGGAGTTGGTTTGAGTGGTTTGAACTGGATGAACTGAGACAGAAGAGTGGTTAACCAGAGCACCTCTTTTACCCCATCACTGACCAATTTGTATTTGGATTTGGTGGTAGAGAGAGAAATTGTTGGCTGCTTACTTGACTTCCAAGTGATGATATTCCTTTTCCAGGTGATCACCAGCCCCAAGATTGAATGACAAGTTTGAGGGTAGGTGGCCCAGTCCAAGTCCACTAAAGCAACTGCTTCTTCAGCTGTCTATTTTTCTTTCAAAATTAAGCCCTTTGGACTTAGTGTACTTGAGTTAGTTGATGATTTTCAGAGCAGTGTTGTAGTGGGTGAATTTGGGTTTGGTGAGAAACTGCTATAGATAATTTGTTGCAAAGGTATTATCTGGTCATGTGTTGCAGCTGAAATATAGCAGCTTGCCAATTATTTTCCTGTAGTAATGACCAGTTTTGAGAAATTAGGAATATTTTTCTGCAGTAGATGCAATTAGCTTGCCATTTGGTTTGATGGGAGTTGAGTGTTCCTTGTGATCTGAAAGTACATATTTACTCACCAGTGAGTCTATGTTGGTGGACTGGGACAGCTTGAAGCCATTCATAGTGACTTCTACATTGATACCTAGAAGCATAGCTGCCTGGCCCAGATACTTGATTTTGAAATGTAATTAAATCAGATTTCTGAACTTCCAAGGGTCTTTGCTAAAGATTGCTATGTCATCCATGTGGATGTAAATACAGGTGTAATCTGAGAAGAAGACACAGTTGTCACCCTCACTAAAATGAAAGCCTACACTGATTAACCAGGAGCTTAGTTTATGATACCAGGCCATGAGAGCTTGTTTCAGGCCATATAGCACTTTCATGAGCTTGGAGATTTGCCGGGTGATGTTGTTACATTTGCAGGAAGGGCAATGAAGATATTTTACTTTAGAGGTGCATTGAGGAAAGCAAACTTCACATTAAGCTGATGCAAGAGAAGACCGTTTTGAGCGGCATGGGAAATAAGCAGACAGAGTGAAGTCTTGTACCAAGTGGGAGCAAAAACGCTTTCAAAGTTTATGCCTTCCCTTTGGTTGAAACTTTGCACACAAAGTCAAGCTTTGAATTCAATGATTTTGTTGTTGGCATTACTGTTGATTCAATGCTGAATTCACTGAAATTCTGCTGTCACAATACTTTTTGATGCGCTTCAGAACTCTCTGTTACCTGCCCATCACAACTCTCCACTGCCAATGTTCACGCAATCTTTCAAACCTTGAATGCCCAACCAGGGGCCTCTTGCAAAGTTCTACAACTGATTCTCCTCTTTTTCTTTCTTCCTTCACTCTTCTCTATTCTTCTCTCCGTTTAAATTACTTCTTATTAAAACCATCAACTCTTGAACAAATATAATTTAATCCAGGACTACTCAAACCATCCTTCTAAACCCCTGAATTTGGGTCCTTGTCCTATTTGGTGAGAAAGAGCAAATCAGGATTTATCTCAAATTTTTCATCAGCCCTGTTTCCTTCCACTTGTGTTAGCATGATGAATCACCACATCTTTATCAATTCTGTCACTGTTACTGTTTTCAGAACACTATCTTGCCAGCTCCTCATTTTTCCTTCCTCAGTACATCAGTCCATCTCTCAGAAAAGATTTTTGGGTGTGTTCCAGAATCTTTAAGCTTCTATCTATTCTTGTGCCTAAGCCTCTCTTGTTTTGATATTATTTCTGGAATCTTGCTAGTCTGGTTCTACCTCCTACTCTTTACCCAAGAAATTTCACTATTTCTATCACTATTAACACTCAAATTGGACCCTAGACCAGGCCATTGTGGACTCTATCAACCCCACTGGGGCAAGGGCACAAAATTCTGTTTGAGTTTTGAGATGAGTTGATAGGGTCAGTGGGAATTTGTGGCTCAGAGCTGATTTTTTGAGAGGCAGACAAATCTTTAGGGGAGTAGGAAAGGTCAAGAGTGTTCTCTAAGATAAGTGGAAAGGGAGTTTGGGGATTGTCTTTTCTAGATTTTCCCTCTTTAATCTTGCATGAGCAGTGGCATAGACCTTGCCATTAGCTGGATTGAGGATTTTTTAGGAGGAAAATTGGTTGCAGTAACCCAACATAGTACCCTTGAAACCGGATACACCAAATTTGAAGTTGCAGTTAGTTTTAGGAATCTTCCCAGGCTCTCTACCTCTCTCTCTATTTTTTGGTACACCCTCTATCTCTCCTCAACCAAATTGGTATATGAGTTAGTACTTATTACAATTATTATATATATAGTACATACTATTGACTGTATGTTCATCCCATACCCCTAGGACTCCAGATCAGTACATTTCAAACATTCCTCAACAGGCCCATCACCCAATCAGTCAAATACAGCCTCCAGCCCAATCATTCAACATTTATTACCGTAGGAACGCCAACCTGCAACACCAGCCACTCATCCCTCAAGGCCTCCTTCTCAGTTTTCAAATATACTGGCAAGTCCTTCCATCCTGGACTAATTCCCCTCACAAAATTAGTATAATACTTCTTACTGGTTATTCCTGTTATAATTATGGCCAGCAATTAGCTTAGGCAAATGAGCAGTATTTAAAGAAAAATAAATGCTGGACAACTTGTGTAAATAATTTCTTGATGGGCTCTCACAATGGGGCAACACTTGGGATGATATCTTTCATGAATTCAATTGGATGATTAATGGATGAATGGAAAACAGCAGGGAAAATAGCTCCTTAAGTACAAAAGATTGGCCTCTTGTGAGCCTATGATACAACAAGCCAAAAGGCAAATTTTCCGCCCAAAAACAGCTCTAAAGGCTCTACAGGCCTTGTTACTTGGTTTGGGCTACATCAGCCCACATGGAATCAGTCCCTGAACCTTTACTACAAGCTCATTCCAGTCCATTCTGGTGTTTCCACCCTTATGGGGCTGAAAAAGCCCCTGTGCTGTTCAATCCCTGGGCCAGTTGTCTGTTAAAACCGGTCCTATTGCCTCACACACTGGCTGGTTGCCTCATGAAACCAGCCCCTGGCAATACAAATGGCCAGGTGGGACCCAGGACACACCTGGGTCCGGTCTCAGACTAACATGGGGGAGGTGTGACCAGCGGACATGCTGTCCCCCCCTCTATCTCTCAGATCCCTGGAGGGGGCGGTCAAATCCCCCTACCAGGGGCCCTGGGGGTTGATACCCCCAGGGAATTGTCAATGGAAGTGGGCTGGGGGGTGGTCAAATCCCCTCAGCCCCGTCGCTCCTCCCCTTTGGTAAAGAGGGGGGGGGAGAGCGCCCCAGGTCTCTGCATTGCTTCAATGGTGGAGGGGTGATCAGATCCCCCCCACCTCCGGTTGCTCTCCTTGTGGCTGGCCTTGTCATCCCTTGGGCAAGGGGGTGATGAAATCCCCCCTGCCCTGAAAAACAGCCTTGTTGCAGTTGGTTTCCGGCTGGTTCAACCCAGCCAGCCACCCCCTCCCCCTTGCAATGGCGAGCAAGGGGAGGGGGAGGGAGCTGGGGCTGCTGGCCCTTGCTCCCGCGGCGGTGGCTGTTGTTTGCGACTGGCCAGACCCGCGCAGGATCCCTTGCCCGCCGCAACAGCCCCGCCAGGCCTTCGGGCCCCGCGTGGGAAAAACCAAGGGATACAAGCGGCCCTGAGCAGGCCGCAGAACGGGCAGCATCCCCAAGCGGGCTGCAACATGGGAGGCGGCCCCAATGGGCTGCCCCAAGCCCAAAAACTGAGACAAACACACTTTGGGGGGCCATCCCGTCTGGCCAAGTATGTCCAAAATAAACCTTGGGACCAATTTCGCCCATAAAAGCCCATCTAGCTGTATTTGCCCATATCCCCTACCTTATCAGTGATGGAGATCCTCAATTCACCTCTAAGTTCTGGAGAAATCTTTATGACATTCTGGGAACCACCTTATCTTTCTCTACAGCTTATCACCCTCAGACGGATGGCTTAGCCGAAAGAATGATTCAGAACCTAGAAGACATGCTCAGGATATTCTGCTGCTTTGGTCCAGAATATAAGAATACTGATGGGTACTTCCATGACTGGGCCAGCCTTTTACCTGCACTAGAAATGGCCTACCACAGCAGTAAGCACTCTACCACTAAGGAAGCACCCTACATACTGGAAAGAGGATGGATTCCTAAATTAACCAAGGATAACCTGAATCAGCAGCTAAACAATATCCACCCCACGTCACTTGACTTCAAGAATATGATAGATACAGCCAACAAACATGCTGCAAAATGGGTTCAAGAAGCTGTTGAGTACAACCAAAAGATATGGGAAAAAACCCATAAAGAACCTGACTTCAAGATTGGTGATCAAGTCTTAGTTTCTACCACCAATTTCACTAACTTAGCTGGAAACAAGAAACTCAGACCTGCATTTGTTGGACCATTCACAATTAAGAAACTCCATTGAAAGAATGCTGTGGAAGTAATTCTCAGTGATGAACCTTCCAGAAAGCACCCAGTCTTCCCAATAAGCCTTGTCAAACACTACCATCCTTGAGAAGGAGAACACACTCTGTTACCAGCAATTCTTATAGCAGAAAAAACTGAAAAAGAAAAACAAAAAATAAGCAAAATCCTTAAAGAAAAGAAAGAAAGGATAAATGGGAAAGATTTCAGACTTTATCTAGTCAGATACAAAGGAGAATCTGCTGACAAAGATGAATTGTTACCTGGAAACAACATTCCATATGGACCTATCCACTTAAGAAATTACAGAGCCAATAAAATACATTGAGCCCCAAATTTTTTTCAGATATAGACATATCTTGGAGTGGGGGAATTTCAGCTTGCTAATTGAACAGAGCAACCTGTAAAAGCAGATGTAAAAACAGAAATAAAATAATAATATTAGAAGGACTGAGAAATCCATGAATATTTCTACAGAAATGGATTCCCCACCCAAAATCAATTAGGGTCACTCATTGACACCACCCTTGAATTCTAACTCCTTACATTTTTAAATAATTATTAAACAAAATTACCAAACAGACCACGACACCAACATAGCATCTTGATTTTTTACACATTATGCCATGTATAGGTTTCACACCTAAAATTCAGTCAGACTTGAGGTGTTGTTTATATTTTAGGAGTTACAGGCGGATTTGTGTTGTGTCACAATTCCCGCGCGCAGCCCTGCATTCATACCGTAAGGGTACACACGCCTGACACTCAATTTGTAGGCGCATTTCAAAAGGCCTGCATGCAAAATGACTGAACAGGGGCAGGCAACAGATTCCGACACGCAGCTTTCAAGCCTGCGCGCTTCAACAAAATTGTACTTAGCCTGACAGCCAGGTACTGCAGGAACAGGCTACAACCTGCATGCATATATAATGTATATGTAACAACTTGACTGCCGGACAGAGGGATGTCTGAAATCTAAGAATATTGAATAAAAAATATGAAAATCAAAATATAAAGCAAACAAATTGTGGAAAAAAAATAATGAAGGTTGTCATGTAAATGAGATTTCCAAATCTTTATGAACCACAAAACACAACAAGGAGTTAACCTAAAAATTATTAAAAATTCCCGAAATGTGCAGAAGATGCCTTAGAATCTACTAATACCCACTTCTACCCATTTCACTCAAAATAAAGTAAGACAAAATAAGGAAAGGTGTCTGAATCATAAAAATAACAAATTAAAATTTAACACCTTCTTACAATTATTTCACAAAGAAATATGACATAGACAAGGCTAGCAGACTGACAGCACCAGAACTACGTGCCAAACTATCCCTGGCCAGCCTACTGGCCTCAGAACCCAAGCACAACCCTCTCTACATGCCCTGAGAAGGTCTTGTTACCCTAAAAAGGTATATAAACAACCCTTTTTAAGTGATTTAAACCAGAGAGTAATTTTTAAGTATCAATCCAGACCCCTTGCCATCCGTGATCAAGTGTTCATTCAAGATAAACAAGTGATATATGGCTATATTCTGAGAGTATTATTGATAATTCTGGCCCCATTATTGATTCCGTGAAGAATATCAGCAAATAACCCCAATAATTGTCCTGAGACCCTTTCAACCATGAATCTCTGCAAGCTTCTTGGAGTAAGTACTTAAACTAGTAACTTGTCTCCTCCTTGAAACCCAGGAATAAGTGCTGTAAGACAGACAGTCCACCCATCCCCTTGATTTAGTCTTTTGTGAGCAATAATTTAAGACCTCATTATACCAAGGTCTTTACATGGTTCAAAAGAGCCCCTTGAAGAGAGGTTGATATCCAATAAAGATCCCTATTTTGCACAAAATGTGGCCCCTCTTAAAAATATATTTAAACAAATTTAATGCAACCAAACCCACCAAACTTTGCACTTGCTTTTAAATCAATTATTTAACCATTTTACCGTAATTTTCTTGGAATTATTGTTTCAACACCAATATCACTTTCTGTACCTAAAGGACGCCAAAGTTCCTTGCATCAGGAAGCTGAAAAATTACAAATGGAAAGTTTGGACTTCATATCTTATTAAGAAAGGAAGCTATCATCCCAAAATCCTTAATGTGCAGTCTTTAACAACCTGCAAAACGTAAAAAACTTTGCATTTCCTTAAAATTACTGGGTGTAGGTTTTAGCAAGACAGCAGTGTTGTCAAATACTTCTCTTCTCCTGTCACAAGCGTGTGCAAGAGTGAAAAAACTTCAAATCCACTTTACCTTCCATTTCTTCCTTAACCTTCCATTTCTTCCGCTCAGTTCCTCACCTTCAATTCCCTCCTCATCCAATCTTCCAATCCCCGCTCATCTCTTCCACTTCTTCCACTTCTGTTCCTGTTTTCTTTCTTGTCTCTCTCTATCACCTCCCTTCTCATTCCTCCTCCTCAGTGTACACTCATATCAACCAACCTCTCCTGTCTTCGCCTCAAGTTCTGATTCACTTTATTCTAATCAAGTAAATTCCAATTCCTTGTCTTGCCGTATTAGTCCTCAAGACCACTTTCAGGTTTCAATAAATTATCTAGCTGTGAGAAAACATCTTTCTAAACTTATATTTTTTATTGTTTCTGATTTCATTTCTGTCTAGCTTGTTTCTCCTTGTCCTTTTCCTTGTCATAGTCCTATTGTCTAGTCATATTCAGTTGTCAGCCTCTTACCACTAGTGTGCCCTCTATCCAGTGAGATTTCCTTTAAAGGCTTTAAGTCTTCTTTTTTTCATTTATTTAATCTCTTGCTTGTATTTCCAGAATTCAGCTGGTCCTACTTTGAAATCCAAATCTCATGATCTCTGCAAACAGCTACCCTGGTCTAATCTATACCAAGTGATAGACCACTCACAATATGACAAAGAGCTTTCAATTCATTAAATCCAAACAAGCACTTATTCAAAGATATCTTCATATTCATCTTGATTACATTTTCCTGTATTATAGACATTCTTAATTTGTGCTCATCCCATGTCTCTGAAAATTTAATCATATCATCTATATAAAATATTAACCATTTCTGCATCAATTCTTCATGAAACTCTGAATCCATCAATCTCTGAAAGTGGGATGGAGCATTTTTAATACCAAAAGGCATTCTCAGGTATTCAAAAACTCCCAAGTGGCACACTATCCTTAGGAACTTCCTGCTCTCTGGGTCTAGAAAATTCTGATTAAAACCTTTGAGAACATCCACACAAGAAATTTACTTAGCTTGGTGCAATTTTCCCAAGGATTCAACAATCTTTGGCATGGGATATCTATTGGGTGTTGTGTAGGAATTTAATGCCCTGAAGTCTCCAACCATCCTTGAGTTACCATTGTGCCAGGCTATAATAACAGGTGTTGTGATATCTAAATCCTCATTGGCACTGTTGATATATTGACACATCAGTGTCCTGTCCTATATGTGTTTTCTATCTTTCTTTTATATTATTGTTTCCTTTATTTTCTATTCTCATTTCTTTTATTCATTTATTTATCTGTCTCATTTTGGCTGCTTGACTCTTCCCGCTAAGTTGGGCGGTCTGGTTGCTCTCTAAGATGCGCGATCTGGGCATATGCATAAAACCCTACCCAATATTCATCACCTTCTTGGCGCAAGGCAAGGAGTATTTAGGGGAGGAGTCCAAGGAACCAGAGTGGGGGGATTTGTTGATTTTCTTCTTTTTTTCCTGACATAGAAGTGCTTCAGAAGATAAATCTGCCTGAACCAATCAGCTCAAGATCCAGCACATCCAAGAAGAACGGCCCTCCATCTGAAACTCATGGCAATTTGGTGCGATCTCTTTCTCAACAAACACGGCCTTTTCTTTCCTTCTCCTAACTTCTCTGTGTGCTACTTTAGAGGTTATCCGGTATCATCAGAGGTGGTAGTCTAGCAGTTTTCAATCTCATAACTTCAGATTCTGACATTGTGATAGCTGGGTATGATCACTCTCATCTCCATTGTTTTTTCTCTCTTGAACGCATCTCTAACAGATCTGTATATAGTTGTTGGTTTACATTCTTATCCAGAAATATAGGCTCAACACAATTAACAGTCAAACGTAATAACGTAACACAGCCTCAACCTGACAACCAGCATGTCCAAATCCTTGACGGCAACTATCCTTAAAACCGCCATCAAAGCTATTCCTCTTCTCACCATGGATAATTTTTCCATCTGGCGCAATCGAGTGGTGAATATGATGGACCTGCAAGAAGATCTCTACGACAAACATACCAGGAAGAGATTAGACTCTGCAGGAAATCCCATTGGACTAAGTCAAATGGAAAATGTACAAATTAGAACCATTCTTACCTCCAAGCTAGACACCTTGGTTCAAGCCAACATCATAAATCCCAAAAACAAAAAAGACGCTCATCTTATATGGATGAGCATTAATGAATATTTTGCATCAAATAATTCCTCGCGCCAAGCAAGAATCTTTAAAGAATTTCTCAGGACTCCATTCTCTGCCTTGAATGTTTTGGGTTTCATAACAGACACGAAAACCGCGATCTCACGACTTCACAAAGTTGGAATAGACCTGCTGTCCAAAATTATAGCCTATCTTATTTTGGAAAAATTACCAGCCTCAATGGATAATGTCGTACAACAGATCACTCACTCCAATAAGAAAGTTACTCCAGATCATGTTTTTAATCATCTAGACAGATCACAGTGCGGGTTAATCTCTACCAGCTTGGGACTAGACAGTCTCAAGTATTCTGGAACAGGAACCGTATCAGTAACTGACAAGAAGGGGTATAGAGTGATTTTATCCAATGTGTTGTATGCTCCAAGTTCCACCGCAAATCTTCTTTCACTTCAGTCGTTATTGTTGGATGGATTCTCTGTTGCATTTCTTGTAGACAAGGTAGTACTAAAGAAAGGAAGCTGGGCGGCTGTAGGGTATTATGAATGCAATATACCCATCTTTCATCTTTGTCAAGAGTAATCTTACCATGTCTCTCATTTAAGTCAAGAGGATATTCTTTATAAATCTCTGGGTCACGTCAGTTATCATTGAATCAGGCAGAAGCTTGGTATCAAGGTATATAAACCCAAGGAGTGCCTGGCATGCGCGGTCAGCAAAATTACTCAAGCATTGTTCACCTCCAAACATAAGCGTGCCAAAATACCGTTTCAAGAGCTACACTGCGACTTGATAGGCCCAATCAAACCAAGAAGCGTCTCACACGACTCCTACATATTGACGATTGTAGAAAGCTGTACAAGATTTTTAGCAGATATCCCGATTAAGGACAAGAGTCAAACTGGGCCTACTCTCAAGTTTCTGATAAATAGAGAATTGAAACGGTTTGCTTATCTTCCAATGATTGTACATTCAGATAGGGGAACAGAATTTTGCAATGAGTCGATGAAGGCATTTTGCCAAGCAAACAACATCAAGCAAAGGTTTTCTGATCCCTACACTCCCAAGCAGAACGGATTAGCTGAGAGAAACAACCAAACAATTCTTGAGTCTCTTCAAACGACTCTCTTTGACTCAAAACTATCCAATAAATATTGGAATATAATAATCAAAGCTTGCTCTCTTGTTATTAATCAATTTCCGTCTCACAGATCCAAGGAATTGCCGTACAAACAGCTCAAGGGGAGGAAGATCGAGTTGAGTTATTTCCATCCCATTGGTAATCCTGTAACCTATATCTTTGGTGATAAGCCCTCTTCGGCGAAGCTTGAACCTTGTGGAGCATTTGGGAGGATAATAGGATATAACCACGAGCTGCTTTGTTATAAAATACTTTCACAAGATAATAGGGTTGTCGACACGAAGAGCGTTAAAATTCTAGATTTTGATACTTGCTCTACTCCGTCCACCAGCAATGCCAAATTTGTAGTAGAAGAAGAAGATGAGGGGATCTCTGCAGGTGAATTGACTCCGACCTCTTCTCCGAACAAAAGGGTATCTGAGGGCTTGGAAGTGTCCGCTCATTGTCTTGAAGAAGTTCTGCCTGAAGCTGACAATCCTGTTGACACCATCATTCAGCCTGAACCCACTCTCGCAACGTTGCCAACAGAAAATTGACCAGACTCCTTGTCAACAAACAGATACAATCTACGGGAAAGAACAGAAAAAGTGAAGCCAAACCAGTATTCACATCTCAACAGCACGAAAGAGGATCCTTTTTACTGGAAAGAGTCACGCAGAAGCGAATTGAAGGACATCAAAAGTCAAGACGTCTGGGAGGATTGCAATGTAACGCCTAGTCACTTTCTTAGAACGATGTGGGTTGATAAATTGAAACCTGCCACTGCCTTAACTCCCGAACAAAAAAAATCTAGATTATGTATCATGGGGAACTTGCAGACCCCGGGGATTGACTTTGGAGAAACGTTTGCCCCTACAGGGAAGTTCACTTCTCTACTCATCTTGCTGATCCATGGATTAAATCGTGGCCTCAAAATAAGAAAATTTGATGTCAAGGGCGCCTTCTTATTTGCGCCTTTAGATGAAGACATATACATCCTCAAGCCAGAAGAATGTGATCGCAAGTCTTGTTTCTTGAAAGTAAGGAAATCCTTGTACGGGTTAAGAAAGGCACCGGAAAACTGGTTCAAAACCTTGACAACTTGGTTAGAATCCATTGGCTATTGCGAGTCTAACTCAGATCCGTGTTTGTACATTCATCACCTCAAGTGTTTGTCTATTTTTTTTCACGTAGATGATCTGGTGGTGGTAGGAGAGGTGGAATATTTCAAAAAGCTATTTTCAGAGCAATTTCAACAGTCCTCGGCTCATGACTTGGATACCGTGCTGGGAATGAGTGTCAGGTTAACCAAGGGGTAAATAGGTCTGAATCAGTCCTCTCTGATTGCTGAAACTCTCCAGGAGTTGGATCTGACATCTTGTTGACCCGGGGGACGCCTCTTACGCCCGGTTTAAGGTTTAATCAAGCCACGGACAGGGACTGCGAAGAGTTTAGCAAGTTGAACATCAACTTTTTTCAATTTACTGGAATTCTTAATCATCTTTTGTGCAGAACCCGTCCGGACTTGTCTGCGGCTGCGTCTCTGCTGTCAAAGTTCAATCAAAGAACCGGTCTCTCTCATTGGAGAGAGGTCCTCCATGTCTGGAAATATCTAGCCGGAACTACCCACCTGGAACTCACACTTCATCCGAGAAAAGTCAATCATCCACTCCATTTCTATTCAGATGCCCCTTGGGCGGACAACCCGGATACGCAACTCTCGCAATCAGGTTTCATAGTGTCATGGCTGGGGTGTCCCATTGCGTGGAAGAGCCAAAAACAAACGAACATCACCTTATCTATCACGGAAGCTGAGTTGAATTCCCTCACTGACAGTGCGCAGGAGGCACTATGGATCCGTTCAGTCGTGGAGGAAGTTTATAAGAACCCTCAAGAACCTACGACATTTCTCATTGACAACAAAGGTTTACTGGAAAAAATCAAACACTTTGGGTCCAACTTGAAGACAAAGCACATCAATATGAAACTTAAGTGGCTCCGCATTCAACATGCAAATGGCGGGCTATTTGTCCATCTCATTAGCTCGGGGGACATGGTGGCCAACGCACTATCTAAGCCTAAAAATAAAGCCATGCTTGATTTGCTCAATTGACATTGCTTTCAGTGATTGACACCAAATTCCGGGGGGATGTTGATATATTGACACATCAGTGTCCTGTCCTATATGTGTTTTCTATCTTTCTTTTATATTATTGTTTCCTTTATTTTCTATTCTCATTTATTTTATGCATTTATTTATCTGTCTCATTTTGACTGCTTGACTCTGCCCGCTAAGTTGCGCGGTCTGGTTGCTCTCTAAGATGCGCGATCTGGGCGTATGCATAAAACCCTACCCAATATTCATCACCTTCTCGGCGCAAGGCAAGGAGTATTTAGGGGAGGAGTCCAAGGAACCAGGGAGCTCAAGAATTGGGGAGAATGAGGTAGGAGAGGGAGATCTGTCTTTGAACAGGAAGGATTTTGGGAAGAACTTGACATGATCAAAAATTTTAAACTTTTTGGAAGATGGGATCCAGCATTTGTAGGAGTGATGAAGTTCATTGAAGTTGAGGGAGATTGCCTCAGCTCCATTTGCTCAAATTTGGAAGGTTTGAACTTCTTCTCTTTATAAAAAATGCCCCTAAAGCCAAAAGGGATATGTCAAGAAAGGTCAGGTTTGTTTTCAACCCATTTTTTGTGAGGGGTAGCACAATTGAGGGAACTATTGGGGGAGAAATTTTCCAGGAAGATGGAAACAACAAATGCTTTGGCCAACCATTCTAATCCTCATTGGCAAGTGGAGAGGGGAGGTATTGTCTTCTCACTGGTGTTACAATTTCCCCCCTTGGCAAAAGGATTTTGTTGCAGAGAGTAAGGGGAAGTGATGAGCTGACAAATGCCACATTGTTTGAATAAGGAGTGGAAGTCTTTGTTGTAGAATTCCCCCCCATTTCCAGTGACTACAAATTTGTGTTCTGTTTGGTGAATTTTTCTGCTTTTTATTTGAAAAAAGTGAAGATCTTAAATGCTTCTGAATTAAATTGGAGAGGGAAGATGAAACGGAATTTGGAGAAACCATCTACTATCTAGAGAAAGTATATATTTTGCCCTCTTGATCTTGAAATCATTGGTCCACACAGGTCCATGTGTATGCATTCTAATATAGATGTGGGCAAATGAAAGGTTCAAGAGAAAGGGGATCAATGAGATTTGGATAGATAACAGTCTGTGCATGGTAGTTTGGATATGTTGAGATCTGGAAATGCCTTCTTGAGGTATGGTAGACTTGGGTGCCCTAGGGCCCTGTGAAGATCAAGGGGGTGTGGAGTGATGGTGGAGAGAGAAAAAGGGGGATAGAATCAATTAGTAAGACATTTGGGGTGGTGGATCTGGTGATAAGAACATTGGATCCCTTTCTGCCTTCAAATTTTCTTTTCCCATGAGTGGGAATGATGGAGTGACCAAGTTGGATGAACCAATTTAATTGTAATAAGGAATTTTAGAGTTGTGGGGTGTAGAAGTCATGCTGAAGGTTAAGTGGTTCAACTGCATTTTTGACCACCACTTCTCCTTGGCCTAGAATTTGAATGACAGATTCATTGACCCCTTACATTGATGAGGATGAGGTGCTAAGATGGGTGAAATATCTTTGATGTTTGAGGAAGTGGTCTGAGGAACCACTTTCAAGAATGATGAGGTCCCCCTTAATGTTTGTGCAGGTGCTTACATTGGATTTGGATTGTGATTGGTTGTTGGCTCTTTTCATTGCTGATTGATAGAAGGCAACTTCCTTTTCTGTGTTTAGTTCCCATCAGTCAGATTTGTAGTGAGAGGTTTCTGGGTTGTGGGTTTTGTTGTTGCAAATGGGAAGTTTACCACATTTTGAGGGCATGTTTTGTTTTTGGTGTTTTTTTACCAGAAACTGAGACAATTACATGGCTTGAGATGCTGTAAAAGTAGTTCCATTGGATTCCATCTTCCTTCTCAATTTGACTTCTAGTTTGTGGAGGAGCCTCTCAATTTGAAATCTAGTTTTTGGATGATCCTTCAAAAATAATTTCTTCCCCTTTTAAGCTGGAAAACTGGGGATAACAGAAAACCAAGTAGCTTGGATGGAGGTGTTTCAGTGCAAAGAATACTGCTAAAGCTTCAAGAGAGGCAGTATAAAATTTTGATTTAACTTCAACAAGATTCCAAAAGGTCTTGAAAAATGATACCACACTGTTTTCCATTTTTTTCATCAAAAAACTTGGAGTCAAAGAGCATTTTGAGTGCATTCATAGAGTTTCCAACAGTCTTGTTGGAAAGGTGTTTGGTGATCTTGTACCATAGTTTCTTGGGATTGTAGTCAGTGATTTCTGGAACAAAAATTTCTAAATGATGGTGACTCAGATGAATTGGGATGAAGTTGTCGACCCATTTCCATTTCTGTTTATACAGGGGACTTGGCTTCATATTGGGGGTATGGTTGGAGAGAATGAATTTTTCAAGATTTTTTTATCCTAAGGAGGTGAGGGTGCCCCATCTACAGTAGGAAAAATTCTCTTTGTCAGGTTGCTTTTTCACCATTTTAATGAAATAAGCATGTAGTCTATTGTTTTCCATGATGATTGGTTTGAGTATTAAATTTATTTTACATTCAGAATCTGATTATTTGGAGTCTTGAGGATTTTGGGAAACTTCAGAACTTTCCACCAAATACTTGGAGGGATCCACCTTTTATTGAGTGAGTTTTTGGTATTTGATGCAGGCCATGGCATTCAGAGTTTCTGAGATCTGCTGTTGAACTTTAACTCCTATGGGTCCTAGCTTTATTGCGCCGGGCTCTTAACCTGATGGAGTGCCAGTGTGCAGATTAAGCTGAGGATGGTCAATAGTGAGAGGACAACAAAGAGAAAATGAGACAAGAATCACTTCAGGGTGATGAGGGGAGAAACATAAAAGCTTTGGATGAGATTCCAAATGATGAAAAACAGGTAAAAATGAGGCCTTGAGGGAGACACGGAGGAAAAATGAAATACAAGTCTTATTGAACCTGATGGAGTGCCAGTGGGCACAATCAGCTGAGGAGGGTCCATAGTAAGAGGACAAAAAAGAGTGGATGAGACAAGAATCACCTGAGGGTGATGGGGGGAGAAACGGAAAGATGGTGGATGAGGAAGGAAGAGAAATGTATAATGGAGATTTTTGAATACTCTAGTGTATCTGATGTTGAGTTTGAGTTTGATTCCCCAGTTAGATGGTTGAAGAGGATAGTATGAAGTCTTAGTAACATCAAGAGGAACGGATCTAGGGATTCAAGAGAGGGGCACTTGGGTTCAAAGTAAGACAAAAAAGATTATGGATTTCCCTTGGAAAGCTTCAGAATTAAATAGACTAATGTTCTACATTCCTTGGGTGGTAGTGTTTGATGAGACTTACTGGGAAGACTGGATGTTTTTGCATGAATTTCCAGCTATCAGGGCTGATAGGTATTTGGTGAAAACCTTTCAGCATGTACATGGTAGTGATGTACTTAGCTTTGGAAAGGTTATGCAGAGCATGGTAAATCCTTGGAATTGGCTAATAATAAGCTTGGGTGTAGTTGTTCAGCATTCTGAAATCTCCAACCATTCTTGACTTATCATTGTGCCAAGCTATAATTACTGGGGTAGTGATATCCACTTGTTCATTGTGTCCTACTTTCCTTAAGACTTGTAAGTCAACCAACTCTTGAATATGGGGTTCCAGAGCAGCTCTAGATTTTGGACTAGAAGGGTAAGCAGGTCTCCTGAGGTTAGGCGGTTAAGGAGTCTTAATGGTCAGAGTTAGGATCATATCATGTCCTTTTATGTTACCAATGGGGTGATCCTTGGTACAGAAAGCATTCTGATTTTCAAAAAGAACATCTTCCTGAAGAATTGATTGGTTATCATCAATATGTTTCATCAGGTCCAACTTACTAGCTTTTATACTATCCCTGATTTGTTTTATTTCCAACTCATCAATTCTCAAAATCTGAGACTGAGTGTCAATCAGTCTGAAAATACTTGAACTCAATTTTTCCTATTGTTGATAAACTTTGTCAAAGCATTGGCTAATAATAGTAAAATTTTGAGGCACATTTACAGAAAAGCTATTAAGAGCTTCTAAATCTAATCGTGGTACACCCTCTTCCACTGCTGAGCTAGGGATATCATGCTGTCCCAATCCTTTGGGTTCCTTAACTTCTGATGGGCTGAGGACCTCTTCTTTTTGGGGTCCTTTCCCTTTAAGGAAGATAACTGACCCCAAGGATTCCAGTTCTGCACATAGCCTTCTACTTCTTTCTTTGGGATCAACCTTTGAAGAGAAATCTGAGATTTTTTTCCGGAGAAATAGCTTTTCTCATACCTGGTTGATCCTCCTGGGTCTGAGCCAAGTTGAATTGTTCCCAATAGCTCACGTACTCTTTCACTAACACTTTGAATCTTTCCTCCTTGGTTGAGTCCAGCTGGGGTGGCGTAGGAGTACCTGTACCCTCCTGGGATAACCTGGTGGGCAACGGGTGGTTCTCCAATGGTTTGTTGGTCGAGTTGCCAGCCGCAGTCATCGCCTTTGTCATCCCGCGTGACACTATGGTCACGGGTTCGAGTCCCCTCATCGCGCTCGCGACTGAAGTCCTTGTGCGCACGGGTTCCTCTGGGCAGAGATACATACAATGGGGCTCTACCTGTTGCGCAGGTGTTGCCCCTATTTTGATACATAGCACCAAAAAAAATGAGTAAGTATTTTGTCAAAATTTTTGAAAAAGACTTTAAAAATATAAAAATGATATTTTTTGTGTGTTTTATATTTTTAATAATTTTTTATATATATTTTAACTTACTTAAAGTTAAATCCAAGGGTGCCAACACTTGGTTGGGATCACAACTGTCCTTGGGGGGTATTCCAACGGGCCTGAGTGAGTTCCAATCAGATCCTGGGATAAATCCAAGGGTAAGTCCAAGGGTACACTGTCTGGGACATCCTCTAGGAGGTCCCGGTCAATGAGATCACCAAAAACAAAATCCACTGAGATGGATAACAACAAAAGATATAAGTTTAATATTTTTTTGATTTTTACGTGTTAAAATGATATTTTTACAAAAAATAATCACTTTTATTATTTTTGTATTTTTATTTATCTTCAGGGTTATTTAGTTTATAAATATAAATCTTCCTTTGATAAATCTTCCACTCCTTATTTTGCCTTAATAAAGAATTAAAATTGATAATTCTTTCAAGCTCAAGTTCTTTGTCCTTTATAACCTGCTGTTTATTATAAAGCAATTTCTCCTTTTGTTGCTCAGGAGTTATGATACAGGGACAAAGTTATGGAATTTTTCTTCTTTTTTCTTTTTAAGAAGGTTCAAATAATAATTGATCAATTCTTGGTTTGTCTTCAGATCCACTAGAGAAACAAATTATCAAAAATATATGTAATAAGTATTTAACTTAATTTTAAAAAATAAATAGACTGGTCCAAGGAATAAATAATTAAAATTTAATTATTTAAGGATATTTCCCAGCCAGACCCCCAGTTCTCAGCTCTCTGATACCAGGAACCTTGGATTCCTTGAGCTACAGAGAGTTATGAAAATGCTGGAATAAAAATAATAATTATTATTCCAATAATAAACACTTGAAAGCTCAAAAAAATGATATAATTAGAGCAGTTCCAAGGTTTAATTGGTTTGGTAATAAATTGTTTTCAATATAATATAAAAGAGGGGCCACAGTATTATACTACTGGGGATCTTTACAGACTAGCAACCTCTCTTCAAGGGGCCTCCTTAGGCAGTTTAAGAACCTTGGAATAAATATGGGTGGGTTAGAAAGGACTTATTCCACTAATGGCCGGGCTTAACAGCGCAAATGGCCAAGACAGGAAGGGTAACACTCACTTTGAGCACTTTACCACCAGAATCCTGGAATAATTGGAAGGGTTTCAAAGCAGATGGGGTAGATTGCTTGACTAAACTTCAATGGTTGATTGGTTAATAAGGGTAAATAATAATACTACAAACTAAGGCATAAATCACTTGCTTATCTTCATAAAAGCACTTGATCAACAATGACATGGTTTCTGATTGATAATAATCAATTCCTGGTAACTGATTCTGGAATAATGTATCAAAAGAGGTCTGTATAAATACCTTTTTGGGTGATTTTGCGCTTCTCAGGGCACATAGAGAGGGTTCTGCTAGTGGGCTGAGGCTTGCAAGCCAGTCAGGGGAAGATTAGCACGTCCACTTGGTGCTGTCAATAACCTGTCCTCAAGATCTGCTGTATTTATGTACTATTTTAGCCACAGGATCTGTTAATCTGTTATGGCGTAAATTTGATCATTCTGTACTCATCCTTCATTTGTACAATTGATATTGCTTTGAAGCGGGCAGATGTGGATGTTTCCTAATTTTCCATTGTCTGCTGATCATGTAGATAGTTTTCAATAATTTTTAAGAACACTCCTTGTAGTGTTTTGTGGTCTTCAAAGATCAGGGTCAGTGATTTATGTGGTAATCCTAGATCTTTGATTTATTATTAAAAAATGTTTTAAAATTAATTTTCATTAATTTTATTTAAGTTTTGATCCTTTTAGATCATTAGTAATGCATATGTCAGTTTGTTACATATACTAGGCAACTCTAACTAGGTTGTAGCTCTTCTGAGCGGTACCTGGTTGTCAGATTAGTCACGATGGATCCATACGCGGGGATCAGTTAGTACCGATGCGCGTGGGGTAGGATCCGCTGCGTGAGTGGCAGAATCAGCTGCGCGCGGGTCTCTAGTACGCGGGAATCTTCTACTACGAGTACGTAAGGATATGTAATGATGCGGGGCTGCGCGCGGGAATTGTGACATAACACATTTCCGTGTGTAACTCCTAAAATATACACAACACCTCAATTCTGAGTGAAGTTTAGGTGTAAAACCTATACGTGACAATACGTGTGAAATATTAGAATGGCCAAAAAGTGCCATCCTGGTGTTGTAATTTTCAGTACTTTTCTTTTTAATTATTTTAAAAATTTAAATACTTGGAATTCAAGGGTGGGGTCAGTGAGTGACCCTACCTAATTTTGGGTAAGGAATCCATTTCTGTAATAATATTTATGGATTTCTCAATCCTTATTTTGTTAATTGAGATATTCTTATTTTTCATAGTTTTGTGTTGCTATTGACAGGTTGCTCTGTACATAGTAGCAAGCTGACACTCCTTCTCCGCCTCCAGAACTTCCCATGTTACCTGCCCCTGAACCAAATACATCAGGCGCCAACCTAAGGCCCAGGCAAGAGATTTGAAGACCTCAGAGGTACGGGTTCCATCACTATTACAAACCACCTTCATATAAAGCTGCGCAAAAATGCCCTGAATGGCCAAAATGGAAAATAGTTTCCAAAGAAGAATTAAACTCAATAGAGACTCAAGAAGTCTGGGAAGAATACTACGGCACACCAAATAACATTTTGAATACAACATGGGTATTTAAGGTCAAAGAAAACTGCCACGGCGAACCTGTCAAGTACAAAGTTAGGCTATGTGTTCAAGGCTTCAATAAAATCCATGGCGTGGAGTTTGGAGAGACTTGGGCCCAAACCAGGAAACTTGGCTCTCTATGACTCCCATTACTATACAGCCTGAAGAATACAATGACTTCCACTCAGTTCAACGTAAAAGGGGAGTTTCTTCATGCCACCCTAAATGAAACCATTATAATCAAAAAACCCAAAGTTTTGAATAGAAAATCTCCATATTTAAAACTACAAAAATTGCTGTATGGTCTTGGCCAATCACAAAAGAACTGGTACAAGTCTCTTACAGTCTGGATTAAATCTCAAGGATTCAGAGAGTCAACAAGAAATCTGTGTCTCTACATAAATTCTAGATCCGGAGAAGTCCTATACTTCCACATAGATGACCTTATCCACATAGGAAGATCTGATGCCTTTGCTCAAAACTTTCTGGAACGTTTCTTAGATTCTTCTTGCCACCCACCTAACACAATCTTAGGTATGTTGATAGAGTTTGATGGCAACGGGATTCTCCTAAGCCAGCCTAATCACATAGACCAAGAAATAGATGAACTTGGACTCAGTCAATGCAAAGATACACACTTGCCTCTCACCCAGAATTTGCATCTTGAACCCGCAACAGACAAAGATCATGCTGAATTCTGTCAACTGAACATCAACTATTGCTCTGCCATTGGGATTCTCAATCTCATCTCTCAATACACCCATCCTGAAATTTCCTTTGCTGTCTCTAGCCTGGCAAGGTTTAAAACTAAGCCTGGTATGACTCACTGGAGGGAAGTACAAAAGGTCTGGAAATATCTCAAGACCACAAGAAACTTCAAATTAATGATTAAGTACAATCCCTCCCAAGAAGCAATCTCAGGCTATAGTGACGCTACATGGGGAGAAGATCCTACATTTGGCAATTCCCAAACTGGTTACATTATTCTTCATTATGGAAGCCCTGTTATTTGGAACTCTTCAAGACAAATCAACATCACTTAATCTTTGACTGAATCTGAACTCAACTCTCTCCTTGACTTTTACCTGGAGCTAAAGTAGATTTCCCACCTCACTGAGGAGATATACACCAATCTTGAAGCTACACCAACAATCTACATAGATAATAAAGGATTAGAAGATAAGATAAAGATATTTGGTTTGCATTTTAAATCCCAACATATCAATATCAAAACAAAAGGCTTACGGGAAGACTTCAGTACCTCTTAATTTGACCTCCACTTAATCTCAATGGGGGAAATGATAGTGGATCCACTTACCAAATCCTCTTCCTTCAAGTGCCTCCAACTTCTTCAAAACAAGATTTTCTTTGCAACTTCTGCCAAATCCTGTTCTGTCTTGATGCTTACCAGTCACGAGGGTTGTTGAGATATCACAACCTCCACTGCTCTTATCACAACCTCCACTCAAGCCTTCTGCGTCTTTTATCATGCAGCATCCTTGATGTGGGGATCTCTATCCCTTTGTTCTCACCTCATCTCCTTTTTTTTCTTGTCTGATATTCTTTTTCTGTCCGTTTCTTCTTTTTCTTCTTGTTCTTTCAGTTTTCTTTATTTTTTCTCCATTTCCTTCTCATCATACCTGTGCTTCTCCAAAATCTGCCTCTGTCTATCTTCAAACACCTGCCTCAAACCATCTTTACCTGCTTGTCGATCTCAAACCAAGCCTACTACAATATTGACCTAAGTATTTACGCTCTATCTCTGCCTCGTAAGACTCCTCTCCCTCGGATTCTTAGTCTTCCCTCAAATCTAATGACTGAGTCTTCCTAAAAGTCTGCTCCAAAGTCTGAAACCTGAAATCTATCCTAAACCACCAACCTTTACCCATACTGTTGGCTTCATACGCAGGGTTCTATTTTCCTAATCTCTCTCTCTATTTCATCTCTGTTCTATTTCTTTTTGTTATTTGAATTTTCCCCAGTTACTGCTGGTTTTGTGTCATATGAAAATTTAGTCCAAAATTATCAGACTCAACTTAATCCCAGATTCTTGAGAGGAGTGGTTGTATTTAAGGTGTTTGGGATGAACATAAAGCCCATTGGAGGTAATATAAGCACTATTTAAAGATTTGGAACTCCACCAGAGTTGACTACTTGGTCGGACGGTTTTGCTCCTCCTGGGTCAGAGCCTTCGGAGGTGGCTGAGGCTCCACAACGGGTATGGCTTAGGCCGCAGAACTTCCCTCATCTCTGGTTCAACACCGCGGATATTGGGCGGTTTCTGGCAAGGTTTGAGGATATTGCGGACTCTGAACACGCGACGGGCAAGGATAAGGTCCATACAGTTTTCCTCTTTATCACGGAAAAGAATAAACTCTCAGATGTGGAGGATATGTCTGGCTACAAGGCCCAAGACTGGGAAAGGCTCCGGAACAAGATGATGGAAAGGTTGGGGACGCGTGAGCCCTGCTTCCGGGAGACGGACTTTGAGTGGGCCATGGCAGAGGCAATTTTGCAAGGTGGGGTGCGGTCGCAGAGTGATTTGTCTGAATAAAAATCTACGTTTGACCGCATCTACAGTTACCTAGAAAAGAACCAGGGGGTAGCAGGTCAAACAGGGGCAATGAAGCGGGTGTTTTTAGGTGGGCTTGCGCCACAACTTTGTCGGCAGGTCCAACGGTATCTATCCAAACACAGGTTGGTATTGCGGTAAGTGGATTGGAGTGTTGCACTTCTTCCAAACCTAAGCATGATCAACCAGGCGGTATAAAGCAAGATCAATTTGGAAGAACTGATCAAGGATACAGCCAGGTTGTTCCTGGAGGTTTCAAGGCAACCAACAGCCTCTTCCACTCCAGCTCTGACGCAGGTATTGCCTGCGGGCCCACCCGCAACGGAGCAGCGGGAAGCCCTTTTGCAGTCAATGGAAGTACCAGTGAACAAGGTAACGGATATGTTGGGGGACCTACGGATACTTCTGAATCTGATAGAGGCCCCACCAACTGCTCTGCCTCCTCCTCCTCTGCACAGAGTGCCACCTCACATGGGGGGGGCTTCCAGCGCAGTAGTGGGCCATTGAGCGGTTTTTTGGTTTGTTTGTGCACCTATTGCAGCGATTAAGGTCACTGCAAGTCTGGTTGCGTGGAACTGACAAAAGAAATGGACAAGGGGTTGGTCTGCACGTCCATGCTGACTTACATATTCCCAATGCGCAAGTCGGTGGATCTGGGGGCCGGTCAGCCACCTCCGGTGGAGCAGGTTAGGGCAAGAGCCTAGCCTGCAGGGGCTGCTTGGGTGTCACTTGGGATTTTTACCAGGCCCAATACGTGGCAAGCTCCTCAAGTGGAGGCGGAGGTTAGGGCATTGGCGTCAAACCAGCGGATTGTGTGGAGTAGATGGATGTGGATTTCAGAGAGCGGCCGTCAACCCACACCCCAAAAACTGGAATGCAAGGGCCGGTAGGCAACGCGCCATTGACCAGTTCCGGAGGAAGGAGAAAGGCCGCAGAAATTTTGCGACGGGTGATGGGGAGCAAGGCACAAATACCCCTCACGCTGCAAGAGCTGGCAGCAGTCTCCCTGGTGGTTGTTGAGGAAATGGTTCAGGTGCTGAGGGAGGACGGGGGAAGCAGGGTTCCAGCAACGGTGAAGCGCGTAAACATGGCGGGGGAGGAAGGGGAACGCAAGTTGTTCCAATCCTAAGCCGTGTCGGTGCCGCTCTCCTATGTCTCAATGAAGATTGCGGGAAGGAAGGTGTGGGCAATGGTGGACAGCGGGTCAATGGTCAATCTGCTTCTGTCAAAATTGGTGGATGAGTTGGGGCTGGTTTGAAGGAAGTGCGCTATGGGACTACGGGCGCACAACAGAGGGGAATTTTGGGTGGATGGGGTGGTGGAGGAAGAGGAGGTGGAGGTCACAAAGGACCGGAAGTTGCTGTTGTTTCTCTTGGTTGATTGCAGCAACGGTTTATGTTTGGGTTCCGGGCCCAAATGGTGTTTAACACGGAGGAATGGACGGAGGCGCTGACAGTGGATGACGCGTCCAGGGAAAGGTTCAAAAAAAGGATCTGCAACCACAGGAAGGGTGAAATGGGTGCAGCCAGCGGTGGAAGGAAAAGAGGCAGGATCCGACGGGGGGACAACTGTGAGGGTTGCCCCGTGGAGGATTTTGCCTAGTCAACCGTGGGTACTGCGCGGGACAGGCTCTGGTTTTGTGCTGGCGGTTGACTAGGAAGGAGCAGGAGGGGGAAGGAAGCCCGCAGAGGGAGCGGTTTGCAGAAGTAAGTCCTCTTCCTCAGTATGCGTCATTGGAAGGTAGTGTATTTCAAAAACCCTACCATAGTGCCACAATCGTGAACAAAGGCAAGAGCCGCGGGTTGATTATTTCCAGGAATCACAAGGACAACAGTGAATGCGTGAGGATGGTCAGGTGCAATGCAGGGTGATACAAGCCTGTGGAACGAAAGGTTTGGTCCCGGAACAAGCCAATGCCGCAGGGACTGAACAGGCCTCTAAGGCCAATCTCCTGGTCTGGGGAGCCCTGGGTAAGTCCGTTGTGGTGCTCTTTTATGGAGGCGATTCAGGAAAGGGCTGCAGGCGGCGCGCTCAGCAATGGGAAGGGCCTTGCCGCATCTAGCCGCGCTGCGGGCTCAGCAGCAGTCAGGTAGGCCCAGCAGCGTTTGGGTTTGGCTCAGCACCTGGAGACGGGAGACGACGGATCGCGTGGACCAGAAAGCTTGCGCGGATTGGAAAGCTTGTGCGGATTGGAAGGCTTGCGCCAATCGGAAAGCTTTCCCAGATCGGAAGGCTTGCGCAGATCAGAAGGCCTGCGCGGATTGGAAAGCTTGTGCGGGTTTGAAGGCTTGCGCAGATCGGAAAGCTTGCGCGGATCAGACAGCTCGCGCGGACCAGGCGGACCGTGCATCACAAGACCCGCGGATTGGGTCACGTGGGTACGTGGATACCTGGAACGGGTTTTTGGGCGGACGCGTGCGGGCAGGCAAGCCGGGCGTACTTTGATATTGAGGGGCATGGGTTATGGGGAAAGGGATGGAGGGGTAGGATTGGGCTAGGGTTCTGTGCTTAGGGGTTGTATTTCATCATTCTTGCTTACTTGTGGTTGTACTTAGGTTAGGGTTGAGAGGGAGGGCTTAAATACTTTGCTCTCAACTCTGGGTTGTAGAGGAGGAGGGGGGGGGGAATCACTTCACTTTACTTCACTTTACTTCACTTCACTTAACGGACTGGACTGCACTCTAGGATATCACTTCTTACGTCATTGGATTGGATTGGATTGGAAAGGAAGGAACTCATCTTATTATTTGCTCTCTCTCTCTCTCTCTCTCTCTTGAACGGCTGCATTCAATCTCCTTACAGACGCTTTGATCAATAACTTCCGGAACGCAAGGACGACTTTGGGGGTGTTGCACCCTTTAGTTTCCACACCGTTAAAAAATTCCGGGTGGGTAAAAAGGTTGGCGCAGATCACAGATGAGAAGATCAAGGCGCTTAATTTTGGACCAACAGAGTGATTGAGTTCGGAGGAAAAGAATTTTCTGGCATTGGTGTTGGTGCTCCGCAAAAAAGCCCTTGCCTTTGGGCCTGACAAGCGTGGATTGCTGATAAACAAGGTTGGAGATCCCTATGTGATCCCCATGGTTCTGCACAAGCCCTGGCAGATAAAGCCAATCCCAATCCCTTGGACAATGTGGGAAAACTTCTTGGAACTGGTCCGGGAGCGCATGAGTACGGGGCTGTACAAGAAGTCCACATTGAGCTAATCTAGCCCAATCTTTGCGGCCATTAAGCAGGATGGAAAGTTTATTAGAATTGTTCACAACCTGCAGCGGCTTAACTCATTCACCATCTGGGACGCTGGATTGTCGCTGTGTATGGAAATGTTCCTGGAATCAACGGCAGGGTGCCCGTGTTAAGGATTGGTCAATGTAATGGGGGGCTATGATCAGCGCAAGCTCCATCCCAACTTGCGGCCGTTTACCGCGTTTGAGAAAGGATTGGGGAAGATGCAGCTAACCCTGTTGCTGCAGGGCGTGATGGACTTGGTGGCGGTTTATCAGGCCCAGATGATGTGGATTCTGCGGGAGAACATTCCAGACAGGGTTCTGATTTTCATTGAAGACGCGGGCATCAAGTGACCAAAGACGGATTAGGGGGGCACGGTGTTGGAAGAAGCCCCAAAGATCTGCCGCTTCATCTGGGAGTAGGCGCAGACGTTAGAGCAGGTCTTTTTCCAGATTGAGGAAGCAGGGCTTACAGTGTCGGGGAGCATGTTGGCATTTTGTGTTCCAGCGCTGGAAGTGCTAGGACATGTGGTGGCTTTTGATGGCAGAAGAATCGCAGAGAAGAAATGGAACAAAGTCCTGAAATGGCCAACCCCACGGACCCCTTTGCATATTCTCCAATTCCTGGGACTGTGCAGTTAGGATTGCATGTTCATGGAGCGGTGAGCGGAAGTTGCAAGTCCGCTGCAGGAGCTAACACGGAACGGCGCAGCGTGGGAATGGAGGGAAAGGTGTGACGCTGCCTTTTTAAAACTCAAAGAGACTGTGGGCCGCAACATTGTCCTCCGGAACTTGATTACAACGCAGGAGGTATCCGCTTGGCTGTTGACTCTAGCCAGTTTGGCGCGGGCGGCGTCCTGACGCAGGAGGAGGATGGTAAGGAAAGGCTGGTTCTCTACAAGTCCGTGACGTTTAACAGGACAGAGAGTTGGTATTCACAGCCAAAACTGGAATTATGCGGGGTCACCAAAATTGTGCGGAGGCTTCAGAACTTGCTTTGGGGGGTACACTTTGAGCTGTTGGTTGATGCGGAGGCCCTGGCGCAGATGATAAATTCTCCAATTTTGCTGAATGCTCCTATGACTAGGTGGGTGGCATTTCTTCAGCTCTTCACTTTTGGTGTGGTTCATGTTCCAGGGAAGGCGTTCACAATGCCCAGTGCGCTGTTGCAGTATCCGCGGGAGGACCCATTTGAGGGGGCAGAACCCCTGGACGTGGAGTCTCCGGTTATCCGGGTAGGTATGGTGGAGGCAGAGGTCATTCTTCCGCTGCAGTAGTCTGGGCGTTACGCAACCTTGTGCTCCTTTTTGCAGGATCTTTGGTTTATCAAGGGTACTTCAGGGGCAGTGATTGGATGGGTGAAGCGGCGGACAACCAAATTCTACTTGCAGGAAGGGCAGCTGTGGCGGCGGAGAACCCCAGTGCCGTTGGTGGTTGCTAAATCAAGGAAGGACCAGGAAATGATCCTGAGGTGTCTTCACCACAACCTTGGCCACCAGGGCAAGATTGAAGCAAAGAGGGGGGTGAAAGCAAGCTTCTGGTGGCCTGGGGTGGTGCGCGCAGTGCGTGAATGGGTGAAGTCTTGTGAAGCATGTCAACAGCGGAGCTCTAGGCTTCCCAGGGAGGTGGGTCACCCTACGGGGGAGGACATGTTGTTTGGGCGGGTCTCCCTTGACGTAGTCCACATAAAGGTGGGAAAAATTGTGTACCTGCTGGTTGCACAGGACAATCTATTGGGTTGGGTCAAGGCTTGTCCTCTGGTGAAGTTGTTGGCAGGGAAGGTGGCTCAGTTTCTAGAGGAAGATTTGTTTGAGCAGTATGGTCCGCTTTGCCTGGTCACCGTCAACGGAGGCTTGGAGTTCCGGGGTCATCTGATGACACTGGTCTCAAATTGTGGAGCTAAGTTTGGGCGGGTCACGGAGTACTATCTGGAGGGAGCCAGTATGATCAAATGCAGTCATCAGACTATCAAGGAGTCCCTGGTAAAAATGTGCGGTGAGGACAGCAAGCGGTGGCAGGAGGCCCTTCTGGCAGTCCTCTTTGCAGAAAGGATCTTGGTCAAAAGCTTGACGGGCTACTCCCCTTACAAACTTTTCTACGGACAGCGTCCAGTGCTTCCAGTGGACATTGAGATGGAAAGATTCTTGGGCGTGGAATGGTGGAATGGGAAGACCTCCGCAGAGCTTGTTGAGGTGCGCGCTGAACAGCTTCTCTGACAGGAGAAGACCCTGGCAAAGGCTGCCAAAAGGTTACGGAAGACTAGGACGGCGTTGGTCCGCTATTGGGACAAGCGTTTGTGAAATTTTGAGCTAGGTGCTTTGGAGGAAAGAGGAAGGAGAAGGGATGATAAGGTCTTATGTCGCCAAGGGGAGCGGATCAAGAGAGTCAAGGGAGCACTCTAGGTTCAAAGTGAGGAAGGACTGATGTCGATTCATTGAATTGGAAACCAGAAGCTTAAAGAGACTAAGTACATTAAGGCTAGCTTGTGGTTGACAAGATGAATGAAAAAGAATAAGTTTGATAAGCATAACTGTGAAACAGAAGATGTAACAAGATAAATAAATGTTAGGAATTCGGGCCACAATAGATGAAAGGTAAAGAAAGCACTAGAGTTAATACTGGTGGAACAACATAAAGACTTTACTAGACTAGCATACTTGTGAGGAGAGCTACTGTAGGTTAAGATAAATATTATACTGGAAATAAGACTTGACAAGCTTATTATAGAGATAATACTAGACAAAACACTTGGAGCAAGACATGAGAATATAAAGCTGAATAAATTGTTGCACTCTAGTGTTAGGCAACACAATATAAGACTAGAATTCTAACACGCCCCCTTGCCTAAAAGTAGAGGGCAGTGGAAATAATGTTAACCAGTAAGACTTAAGACTTGAGGTAGCTAAAGACCAGACAACTTGATTAGTATCCAAACTGCTCAACTTGAGGAGAGCAAGACAAACCAAAGTAGAAAAAATAGTGCGATGAATCAAACAAGTGCAACAGCGACTAAGTGATGTAGATGGCATTAGATTTATTGACTAAGTAGGCTCCAAGAGACAAGCACGCGCAAGTTCAGAAGAGATGAGGACTACAGAGCCAAGAGCTATTGACCAAGCGAGCAAAAGGTTGATGCTTGAGGGTACAATTGACCAAACGCAAGAGTGACTAGTTGATGTAAATGGCGCGGGGTTGATTCATGAAGAGCAGGCCAAGCGAAGAATTGAGGCGGCAAGCAATCAATTGGCTGAGATTGATGAATTGGCCGACCAAGTTGGTGATGGACAGAATGGTGATTGGGCAATCGCGGAGAGCAGGCATTTGAGAGGACTGAGAGCAAACGACCAAGTTAGCGAGTTGAGGACCAGCAGGCGCACGGGCAGAAAAGAAGGACAATGATTTTGAGGGGCTCCGACCGAGCAAATAGGTGATGATGATGATGCTGAGGATAGGATCAATTAAGATTTGAGTGGTAGGAGCGGGGCAGCAAGATTGATAGGAAGGATGAGTTTGAGAAAGAGACCAAGATACCAAGACAGGGTTCTCAAGAGGACAAGAAGATGGAAAGACAAGCAGGATCAATAGATGAAACAGATCAGACAAGGAAATGGCGGACAGTCAGACAGGTCAGATAAAGAGGAATTGGACAAAAAGATGAGAAGAAGGAGATCTAAGTAGAGAACTGAGTGGGGATTTGACAAGGATAACCAATGGAGGATGGAGTTCAGAAGTTAAAGAAGTGAGCCTCCTCTTGAGGACCATCCAAAGATTGTTTAGACGCTTTAGGCGCCTTCTCTGGATATTTTACCCAGCAGTTGGCTGCTCCATGACCGCGCTTTTTGCAGTTTGGGCAAGTTGAGGGAGCAGAATAAAGTGCGGTGTTTACTGGGGCTGTTGAGTTGGAAAAGGATTGGTCTTCAATTTGATCTTGGGCATGATCTTTTTCAAGTTTCTTGAGAAGATATTTGACGGTTTGCCCTTGGTAATCATTGGACTTTTTGAGGTAGTTGAATTTGTTTGGAAGTTTGGAAAGGGTAAGTATGATAGTCAACTCTCCTCTCATTTGAAACCTACTAATCGCATTTTTTGAGTGGCAGTTTGAATTTGATTCACAAATTTAACAATATCGCTTTGGAACTCAATTTTGTTAAACTGAGAAAATGCAAGGGTCTTGTTGACAAAATAATTGGACATGTATTGCTTTAAGATTAAGTTCCATAAAGCTCGGCCGTTTCTCTTTTGATCAGTTGGAAGGGATCCGGCAACAAAGGAAAGGTTGTCTGAGTCAAGGTGGTCAAGGATGAGGTTATAGGCCTTGCGGTTCAGGCGGTAAAAGTGGTCAATGTTCTTTTGGTCAGTTTCAAGAGGTCGGTTTGTTTTTCCTGAGATCATTTCTAAGGCATCAATTGAGTCAAGTTTCCCTTTCATTGCTAGGGACCAAATATAGTAGTTATAGCATGTGAGCAACAACTTTTGAGGTTGTGAAAGAGAAGTCATCCTTTGATGATCAGCGATGAAGAGGGATGAGAAACTATGAGTTTGACTGAGATGGTCAGGGGAGTATTTTGGCTTTTAACCGTGTGAAATTTTGAGCTAGGTGCTCCGGAGGAAAGAGGAAGGAGAAGGGATGATAAGGTCTTATGTTGCCAAGGGGAGCGGATCAAGAGAGTCAAGGGAGCACTCTTGGTTCAAAGTGAGGAAGAACTGATGTCGATTCATTGACTTGGAAACCAGAAGCTTAAATAGACTAAGTACATTAAGGCTAGCTTGTGGTTGACAAGATGAATGAAAAAGAATAAGTTTGATAAGCATAACTGTGAAACAGAAGATGTCACAAGATAAATAAATGTTTGGAATTTAGGCCACAATAGATGAAAGGTAAAGAAAGCACTAGAGTCGATACTGGTGGAAAAACATAAAGACTTTACTAGACTAGCATAATTGTGAGGAGAGCTAATGTAGTTTAAGATAAAGATTATACTGGAAATAAGACTTGAAAAGCGTATTATAGAGATAATACTAGACAAAACACTTGGAGCAAGACATGAGAATATAAAGCTTAATAAATGGTTGCACTCTAGTGTTAGGAAACACAATATAAGACTAGAATTCTAACAGCGTTGTTCCCATTGTCTCTGGGATCCTTTGTGGAAGGGGGATTTGGTCTTGCTGTACAACAGGAGTCTGGAGTCCCAGTGGGGTAAGCTTTTTGCCAACCAATGAAACGGCCCCTTCTGCGTGGCATCAAAGTTTGAGGGTGGGAGTTATCAGCTTGAGGAATTGGACAGGGCGCTGCTTAAATAGAAGGCAACCGCTTTGCACGTACAAAGCTTATTTGCAGGTGGCTCCACCTCCTTTGAAAATACGGCTGGGGATGGCGCCAATGCAGGGGACAATACCAGTGGTTCAGGATTGTTAGACGGATCAGGCTCTTTGGCTGAAGAGGAGCCTGGGCGCAAAGTGCCGCTTTGAAGGAGAAAGAGGCTACGAACCGCTCGGGAGAGCCATCAAGCTGGGGGGGGGACGTGAGTAGGTTTAAAGGTTGATTTGGTGAGGAGGTGCTCTAGCCGGTTCACAGCCGGAATAACTAGACACCCCAGAATGTTTGTTTTCTTATTTCTTGAATACATCTCTTTGCAAGTTGGTACTGGTTTTGGTTATGATTGGTTGCAGGAACGCGGGCCTGGAACGTGCTGGGTCCGTACAAGCGAGGAAAATACCCGCGGCTAGGTAATGCGGGACAAGGAGCGGAGGCCCAGTGCTAGCAAAAAAAAAAAATTCTTTTTGGGTCTGTTTTGTCTTGGGTTTGGTTCTTTTCTCTGTCTTCTCTTTATCAGTTGTCTTTTACTACAGCATAATGGGTGCGGAGTATGTGTGGGACACGTACGGGAAAGGTCTGATTTGGTGAGGGGGTGTTCTAGCTGGTTCACAGCTGGAAAAGCTAGACACCCCAGAGTGTTTGTTTCCTCAACTTCTTTCCCTTTGTTGGATGACTCGCGCCCTGGTGGGGGTTGGTTGCTTTTGTTGTAGGTTGGGTATGGGAAACTGTGTGGCAGTTTGGCTGGGGCGGTGCAGGTACCTTCTGGGGAACTTTTTTGGCTCAGGACGCGGACACAGATCTCAATATCACTCTCATTCTCACCAGGACGCGGGCAGGGAGTTCAATCTAATTCTCATGCTCACCAGGACGCGGGAGCGGATCTCAATCTCATTCTCATTCTCACCAGGACGCAGGCGCCGATCTCAATCTCACTCTCATTTGCACCAGGACGCGGGCACCAATTTCAATCTCACTCTCAAACTCACTCAGGATGCGGGGATTTGTCCGCAGGACGACCTGCTGGGAAAGGACGCGCGCGCAGGAGACATTTATTTCTCTCAACAAGGGAAGCATGGTAAAAAGGGAAGGAAAACGCAGGAAAAGGGAAGGGGGAGAGGGGGGGCAATGCGCCTAAGCCATTCTCATCATTTCCTCCATTTCCGCCGCAACAACGCCAGTAAGGCCTGCAAAGACGCCAAGAGCTTGCCCCGGGATTCCAAGGATTGAGTGCCGGGGGTTTCTAGGAAGTTGCGGAGCATTGGGGTCAACCTCTCAGCAAATAATCTGGGGGGCTCGGTGCAATGGGAGGCAACAACAGGACCACAATGGGTGATGCGGGGGGTGGAGGGGTGCCTTGAAGAACCGTGGCAGTGGCCAGAGGAGGAGCCAGGGAAGGGGCCGGAGTAGGAGCTCAAGGAGCAGCTGATCACCATCAAAGGATTTGATTGATATGTGGGTACCTCACGCCTTGCATAACCCGGATGCGGTCCGCTGTGGAAACTTTAGAGGTTATCCCTCATGAAGTTGCCGCAGGTTCAGGAGTTCTTGGGTTGAAGCGTCTTTAAGGATTAGATACCAAGCGTAAAGAGAAGTTTTTGAGAGCCTGAAGAGGAGAAAAGGAGAGAAGAGGGGAGGGATTCTGTTTTCCTAAGTCCGCTCCCTTTTCCGCTCCCCGCCTCCTGATGATACAATGGTAAGATGCCCCCCCCTACAACCCGGAGTTGAGGGGAAAGGTATTTGAGCCCTCCCCCTCAACCCTAACCTAAGTACAAGCACATGAACAACCCGACAACAATGAAGAAGGAAACCCTAGGCCCAAAAACCCTATCCCATATCCTAACCTGTACCCTGTCTGTATCCTATTCCGCTGGCTTGCCTGCCATTACACGCATCCGGTTTGTCCCCCGCGGCGCGGCCCTCCGCCGCGCGCTTCTCAAAGTTCACCGCAATTGCCCGTATCCGCCCGAAGCGACGTCGTGAATTTCCTAGTCCCATAGCCGGCCCGCGCTTGCGCGCGGCCGTCCACGGGTATAGCCCCGCGATCGCTCCGCCCTTTCCTTCCCTAACTAACCGCCCAAGAACCTGATTGGCCCGGCTCCATCACTGGGTTGGACACCCAAGCGGGTTGCGGCCCGCCTCCCCTAGTCAGACCCGGCCCGCAGCTGCGTGCTTCGCCCTGCTGCGCCTTCTGCTGAGCCCGCAGCGGCCACTGCTGAGAACGCGCGCACCCCAACTGCTGAGCCCGACCTACCAGATGCTGAGCCCGCAGGCCGCAACGCAGTTCCCGATCCGAGGCTATATATTGACACCACACCGCCCAGAATTGCATAGCCACTTGGTAAGCTGCAAAGTTTGGGAAGTCCTCCTTCCGGGGAGGTCCTGCGCGGCGGAACGGCAAAGAGGAATCACTGATCAAGCTTGCGGTGATCTGGCGAGTCCTCCAAGATGGTTTCATTGTCCAATACCACAAACGGGTCCGGATGGGCCTTCTTGCGCGGGCACAAACAGGAGCCAGATTGAGGGGGAGGCTGGGGCATTCCCTCACTAAGCAAGCAGCAATGGTGGTCGCAACGGCAGGCCCTGCAGGCACATTGACCAGGAGCAATCAAACATGCATGCCCGTTCCGGGCGCAGAAATTGCAGGGGATCATAGCATTGTCAAAAGGTGTAAGGAGGGGCGGGGCTAGTAGCTGGGGTGGACTGGGAGGAGTAAGGGGGGGTAGTCTGGAAGCGCGGTAGAGTCAAGGTAGTGATGGAAGGACCTCTGGGGACAGAAATCAACTTGAGGGGGATGTGGTGTTGTATTTATAGCCTTGGATTGGGAGATGCATGGCAGGCTGTGTGCCCAGCAGTTGGGTAGGTTGGGCTCAGCATTTGGGGTTCGCGCAGTCTCAGAAGTGCCTGCTGCGGGCTAAGCAGCAGCGTTTGAGGGCTCAGCAGCAGGGATTGCGGGGCTTGTAACCAGGTGCGGTTTGGGCCTACTCTGGGGGGGGGGCGCCGGTGTAAGACTCAAAACAGTGCTAGGCCGTGGCAGTTCTGTGGAGGGGAAAGGTGCTGTTTTAGGCTGCCCTCCTGAGTGTTACAAAAATATTTAAATGTAACCAAGATCAAGGTCCAGAACCTGGTAAATGAGAAATCAAGGAGTTGAGGATAAAGATGACAATAGTTTGGTAGCAATGGAACAGCACTATCTGAGACAAAATTATGCAGGTAAAAACTTGAAAAAAGGAATTTAAATTCTGCTTAGAGTTCAAGGAACAAAAGCTGTTGTATGTAAACAATGCCCAGAAGCTAATAACTCTGGTTTTCAGAAGAAGATTGGGGATGATCAACTCAAACCCAAGCAACCTCCAGGTTCTCAATGAACCTGCCCAACTCTTGGCAATCAAGCGCTTGAAGGGTACCAGATAACTGAGGGTGGTTGTACAAGACAAAGCACAATGTTTAAGAAGCTCTAAAGCAAAAATTAAATGATTTGAAGCAAGGATAACCTCAACACTTCTCAAGGGACTCAAGATTGTGCTGGCAGAATGAAACTCCAAAGTAGATAAGGAGAGGTATAACACTCAAGGTCTTAAGCTTAATAAAACCTTTTCAATCAATGGTGATTGGCTCCAGAAAGATGGTCAATGATCAGGACAAGTATGGTCAGAGAAAGGGATCAAGGAGTGGTATAACACACGCAAAAATTCCAACAGACAGAATTTTTCTTCAACCAGCAAGGCTATTGGTTGGTGATAAGGATCAAGGATCAAAGGTTGAGTATGGAGGCTCAAGGATCAAGGGTGGTCTGATTTCATGCTGGATGATTTCCCTCCCCCCTCCAAAAGGCAGGGGAGAGCCCCTCCTTATATGGGCAGGAGGCCCTGTTAGAATATGTACACGGATTCTACAAATAGAGCGGAAAAAGAAAGAAAATCAAGTTATCGGTTTGCATCCTTCCGTGGATGGGCGCACGCGACAATAGCGGAATCACCCACCCCTTTCCCAAAGGCGGAAGGGGTAGAAAAGGGAAATGAACCAAACCGCCGCGGATGTTTGCGGGCGGTAGTCAACACTCTCCACCCCTCTTCCGAAGGCGGAAGTGGGTGGGAGAGTCCAAGGAAAGGTGACGGATGAAGTTTGTGTTGGAATAAATTGCCTCTTTCTTTATTGGCTCTTTCTTTAGTATTCATTTCTTTCATTTCTTTATTATTTTCTTTCCTCCTTATTATTTTATCATCTTCTTCATTATCTTTTTTCTTATTATCTATTCTTTCTCAGGCGCGTACTTTTCCCTGAGTCCGCGCTACACTACTTCAGCGTATGCATATTCATTATTATCATGAGCTACTTCAGCGTATGCATATTCATTATTATCATGAGTCCGCGCTACTTTACTCAGCATATGCATATTCATCATGATCATACGAGTCTAAGTCTTGTTCTACTCTCCACAATCACTGTGGTCCCTTTCAATCGTTGACCTTCTTTCTCATTTCTTTGAACCATCCTCAAGATTCAGCATTTGCGACAAGGATTAGATCAATCAGAAGGTTTGGACCACCCGCGGTTTACTTGGATAATTTGGTGCAATTACCTACTCCAACTTCCGTAGCTCAGGACTATCCTAATCTTCTCTTCTCTGTCCTTTTGTCTCTAAAGTTTATTGTCTTTCTTAGCTTGTATCGTGGTTGTCTCATAAGTCTTCTTTATCTCAAAGTGCCTCTGAATCCCCTCATTTTCATCAGCTTGGGTATGACCATCTCCAACTCTAGTTGTGTTCTAGTGATAAAATTTCTAACCACTTTGTTCAGTTTTCTGGTTTCATGTCAATCAATATTTTATTGAAAAGGAAATAGTCACAGTTTGTGAGAGCGCAGATGGGCCAATAGGAGATTGGCTCAAGGCAGTTGAGTAAATCCTGAAAGGCTTGAGATTCACGACTGATAGATCAAGTGAGACGGGAGATTGACAGATCCAAGGATTGGACAAATGCCTGGGGGTGCGGTTGGGATGGATTTGGTAAGTCATGGATGAGCGGCACGCGGCGGTGTGGAAACTTTAGGGAGCAACACCCCAGAAGTTGTCCTCAAGTTCCGGAAGTTATTGATCAAAGCGTCTGTAAGGAGATTGGATGCAGCCGTTCAAGAGAGAGAGAGGGAGAGACAGAGAGAAATAATAAGATGAATTCCTTCCTTTCCAATCCAATCCAATCCAATGCCATAAAAAGTGATATCCTAAAGTGCAGTCCAGTCCGTAAAGCGAAGTGAAGTGGGGTGAAGTGTTTTTCCTGTGCTTCCCCTCCCTTCCTCTGATCATCCGATGCTCCTACAACCCGGAGTTGAGAGCAAAGTATTTAAGTCCTCCCTCTCAACCCTAACCTAAGTACAACCACAAGCAACAAGAAAGAGTGATGATATACAACCCTAAGCCACAGAACCCTAGCCCAACCCTATCCCTCCATCCCTTGCCATTACCCGTGCGCTTCGGTATTAACGTAGCCCGGTTTGTCCGCCCGCGCGCGTCCGCCCAAAAACCCATTCCAATATCTGGGGCGTACCCACGTGATCCAATCCGCGCGTCTTGTGATGCGCGGTCCGATCCGTGCAAGCTTTCCGATCCGCGCAAGCCTTCCGATCCACGCAAGCCTTCCGATCTGCGCAAGCTTTCCAATCTGCGCAAGCTTTCTGGTCCGCGCGATCCGTTGTCTCCCGTCTCCAGGTGCTGAGCCCAACCCAACCGCTGCTGGGCCTACCTGACTGCTGCTGAGCCCGCAGCGCGGCTAGCTGCGACAAAGCCCTTCCCATTTCTGAGCGCGCCGCCTGCAGCCCTTTCCTGACTCGCGTACATAAAAGAGCACCACAGCGGTTGGACAAGAGATTGGGACGCGCGCGGACAGGAGATCAGGACGCGCGACGACAAAGGTGAGGACCCGGGACGCGCAACGCGCGAAAAAAAAGATGAGGAGGCGGGACGCGCAACGCGCAAGGATGACAAGCAATGCGCGACGACAAAGATGAGGACACGGGAAGCGCGATGGGCAAGGATGACAAGCAACGCGCAACAAAAAAGATGAGGATGCGGGACGCGCAATGCGCGAGGATGACAAGCAACGCGCGACGGCAAGGATGATGATGCGCGGATGAGGGACGCGCGACGCGCAAGGATGAGGATGCGGATGAACCTGAGGATGAGTGGGATTTTTTTTTTTTTCTTTTAATTTTCTTTTTTTTTAAAAAATGCTGGACGGTACGTTTGCGCAACATTTTATGGGTCAAGGTTTTAAGGTGGCCAGGGTGTCCAGGATGGGGCACCACACCGGGCCGCGACCTGCCCAGGGAACGCGGACCAAGTGATGGAGCCGGCACAACCAAGCTTGCGGGGGGCTAGTCCGGAAAGGCAAGGGCGGGGCAATTGGGGGTTATACGCGCCAGGGAGGTTTGCACAGGCATAAGTGTGGGCCAACTCATGGATTGCGGGATCCAAGGGCGCGCAGGGATGGATAAACCTGGGGGCTCCCAGTAGGGCAGGGCAAAGGGCCGCGCCATGAGAAGGAAAAACTGGACGTAGGTGATACTGAAGGGGAGGGTTTTGGATGGGGTGGGTGGTACAGGGTAGGGTTAGGGTGAAGCTAGGGTTCTGTACTTGGAGTTATGTTCTCATCTATCTTGCTGCTTGTGGTTTTACCTAGGTTAGGGTTGAGAGGGAGGACTCAAAAATACCTCACTCTCAACTCCGGGTCGGGGGGGAGGCTACAAGATTACCATAGATATCATATTTTTCATATCACCAGACCGCAAGGAAATGGTATAAGAAGGATTGGATTGCAGGGAAGGAATTTATCTTAGCATCACTCTCTCTATTCTTAAACTCATCCCATCCAATCTCCTTACAGGCAATTAGACCAATAACTTCCTGAACTTGAGGACAACTTTGAGGGGTATCATTCCTCTTTTTTCCACAACGGTCAACTGGCACATAACCCTTGGCCATCCGTCAGACGTCTATCTGAAGAAGTTTCTTAACCTCCAAAAGATACCAACACCTTTTCCCTTCCCGTCATCTTCCTGCTGCAACATCTGCTCAGAGTTAAAGATAAAATGCAGGGGGAATTCAAACAAGCCATTCCAACAACTTCACATGGACATCCTCCAGATCACTCCCCTGTGCAAGCAGTCGGTGTAATACATGTTGGCAATCATCAATGAATACTCAAGGCTCAACCAAGTCTACATCATAAAAAATAAATCTGATGCCAAGGATAGAATAGTCAGTTACATCATGAGATAAAAAATCAGCTGGACATCACTCCTGCTTTGCTGCACTGCAACCGCGGCGGTGAATTTGGGTCAACAAACCTTGGGGAATTTCTCTCTGTCCGCAGTATTGTTCTTGACCATGGCCCAGATAACTGACCACAATCAAATGGACTTGCGGAAAAATTAAACCAAACAATTCTCACAAAGATGCGCTGTCTCCTTTAGCCCCTCTATAAAAATATTCAATAATAAATTTATCCATATTGATTTAAAACAATAAACCATAACCAAACCACTTAACCTTGCAATAAGCTTAATCCAAATATTTTAAAGATTGCTGCTGCATTTATTAAATAATATATTTATTATTTATTCTATCACCTCTGGTAGCTAATGGATAGCAAGATTCTTGACATCCAGGAGGCTGACAGGCGTATTTAATCACTCCCAAATACAATGCTCCTGACTGTTTTAAAAGAAATATGATATAATGATACAGGAATAATATCATTGAAGCTAAACAAAATGAAATGAGCTTACCATATTAGATCCCCCACAAGATGAATGGGAGTGATGGGGGATCTAATACCTTGGAGGACAAATCTCACTTATATATTGGCGGGACAACACTTAGAGAGTGTAGGGCTTTGCATCACTTGGCTAGTGAAGTCACCACGCTCAGACACTCATGACATAACGTCCTGCGTATCACAGGTACACGCGCTCAGACTTACCAATTTCCTCACTTGTTGTATATGTCATAGTTTTTACGGTAGAATTCTAAACCCCCCCCTCAAAAAGTTGAGGAAATTACCCATTTTATGCCAATGCTTTCTTGGAGCTTATTGAATAAATTTTTGTTTAGGGCTTCAGTTAGTAGGTCAGTCATCATGGTTTCCATAGGGCAGTTTTGAATCTTGAATTTCCCTGTTTTACTAGTTCTTGGATCCAATGGTGTTGGATCCTGATGTGTTTTGTTCAAGCGTGAAATATTGACTTGGATGTGAGATGTATAGCACTGAGGTTGTTGCAATGTAGAGGTATTGGTATGTTGCAAGGTTGTTGTAGAAAATTTAGAGATTCTATTAACCAGAAAGCTTCCTGTCCTGCTTTGGTGGTGGATTTATACTCAGCTTCTGTGAAAGATAGGGCCACTGTTTGTTGGAGCTTAGATTTCCAATTTATTGGTCCGTTCATCATGGTGAATATTTATCCAGTAGTAGATTTTCAGGTGGCCTTATCTCCCACCCAGTCAGCATCTGAATGGCCAAATGGGACGTAGCAGCTTTGGCTGGCTGTTATAGAGCTCATAGATGATGAGTATTCAATACCATATTTAACAGCTTGTTTTAGGTACTGTAATATGTGACAGAATTCCTTCTAATGGGTGTGATTTGTTTTGTTCATATATTGTTCTAAAACACCTACCACATGTGAGATGTCCGGGTGAAAGCATTGAGCAAGGTAGAAAAGGGAGTAGACGCCACTTTGGTATGGGAGGTTCAATCTGATGAAGGATTCATGTACAATAGCACTAGTTTTCTGGTTATAGGTAAGGGATTTGCGGAAGATTTTGCTTCAGTGTGTTTGAATGCTTGTAGGATTTGTGAGGCCATATGGTGTTGATTGAGGCTGTATCCACTGGAGGTTTGTTTTAGTTGTATTCCTACTATACTTTCAGCTCTTCCTTAGTCCTCCGTTTCCCATTTTTTAGATATTTTGGTCTTTACAACTGCCATGTTGTTGCAAGTAATTATTATATCATTGCATGAACATACAAGTAGGTGTAATTTTTGTTTTTATTTCTCATATACACACATTTGTTGCATGGTGACTTGAAAAAACCAATAATTTGAAGGAATGTGTTGATGCTGTCATTCCACATTCTTGGTGATTGTTTCAATCCATAGATGGCCCTGTTGAGGAGCCATACCATGTCTGTGCCTTCTTCAAACACGCTTGGTTGTTCCAAATAGACCTCTTCTTTGAGTGGAGAATTGAGGAAGGCAGTGACAGAATCCATTTGATGGATTTACCAATTATTTTTGGCAGCAAGCACTATAGGGAGTCAGAGTGAGTTTAGATTGCCAGTGGGTGAGAATGTGTTGTGGTCATCTACTCATTCAATTTGCAAGAATCCTTTTGAAACATATTGTGATTTTTGTTTGATGATTGCGCCATTTGTATTATGCTTGGTTTTGCACAGCCACTTAGCTTTTATGACCTTCCTGTGTGTGGGCCTTTTGACTAGTGTGAAGACAGGTGTATTGTGTGGGGGTGGAGGCGGCCCAATTTTGAGTATTAGTTTTGGTGTTTGGGTTCCTTGGGCCAGTGAGGGTGTGTGATTTTGGCATTGTGAATCAGGATGATAGGTGAGTGTTTGGTTGTCAGTGGTTTTGGGAATGAATAGTAATGAAAGTTTGCTTTTATTGGTGGTAGTTTCTTGACACCATTGTTATTTGAATGGAAAAGTGCTCTTTTCAAATGTCATGATAGGGACTTGGGAGGTGGCTAGGTTTAGTATGATGTAGTTCTGGTTCTTCTTGGTGAAACCCACAAGTATTCCTTCATCGGATACAGCAGAGAACTTGTTTTCTTGTAATGGTTTTTGGATGATGGGGTACGCCTTACATCCAAAAACTCTGAGGTGGTTGAGATTAGGTTAATATCCGTGCCACATCTCAAACAGGGTGCAATCCCTTTTGGTTATGGCCCTGGTGAAGATTCCTTTGATAATACATATCGCAGTGCAAAATGCCTCCCACCAGTATTGCGGGGGAGTTCCACTGTGTATCATAATTGATTGGGCTTTCTCCACCACCGTTTGATTACTCCATTCAGCAACATTATTTTGTTCCGGCGTATAGGGTGCTGTGGTACGGGTGGTGATTCCTAATTGATTTAGTTAGCTGGTGACCTCAGAGTTATAGAATTTGGACCTGCTATCAATGGTGAAATTGATGACTTTATGGCCTTTTTGCCTTTCAGCTTTAGAAATATAGGATTGTATTGCATCTAGAACATCCAATTTCGATTTTGACAAAAGTGGATAACCTATTCTATAGGATGTGTAGTCATCTTTGAAGAGAGCGTAATATGCGTAAGGGGAAGTGGTAAAAATTATCCCGCTTAGATCTAAATGTAAATTTTGTAGCAGTTTGATACTTCTATGTTGTTATTGTTTATGGGAATGTTGCTGTGACTTGCTTTTTATACATGTTTCACAGTTCATTGTATGGGCTGTGTCACATTTGAAATGATTTCTTGCCGCCATTAGATTTATTAGATTATGTTTTGTGTGTGCCAATTGGAAATGAACCAGTTCAGCTGATGGTTTTTGAGACAAAGTATTGAGGGCAAAGGTTCTCACATTGGGGTTAGCTTTGAACTCCATTAAGTTTTTTTTGAAAGGTCCCTTTAACAGCACTATGTTGCACTTCTTTAGTTCCACTTGGGGTCCATTAGTGCTGATGTTAATGTTGTCCTGGAAAATTATGCATCCAGCAATGAGATTTTTGGATAAATCAGGTACGTTTAATTTGTTTTCAAATCTGATGGGAAGTTTATGTTCTCATTGGATGACAGCAGACCCTGTTCCCACAATTGGTAAGGTGATTCATCCACCAGCTAGTTTTAGTTCAACCCCAATTACTTCAGAATATCCCTAATTTTCAAAATATTCCAGACTATTGAACATGTGCTGGGTGGCTCTGGTGCCTAATAGCATGATGTTCTTGCTGATACCACTTTTTCTATAGAAACACATTGTTTGTGTTGGTTCTGGGCAGTTTAGGAAGATGGTTGAAAGTTTAGATTTGGATTGGGGGCACTTTCCTGAGCGGTTTGAAGAGTACCAATCCGGAATTTTGCCCTTCCATTCTCCAGATGGGACCTTCCTCTCAATCCAAGCCCTTCTTAGATATTCATTTCTGTCATGAAATTGGCTTGGGTTATGGAGACCAACACATTTTTCCTTTGTACAACGGGGCCTTGGATTTTTTGCAGCACTTAAGTTTGCTTCTTTGTAATTTTGAGGGAGTCGTTGGTTTATAGAGGAAAATTTGTGTGTCTCTAGGAGTTCTTCAAACACTTGTGTGTAGGTGAGGGGTTTTACAAATCTAGTGATGGATCTGACTTCACTAGCATATTTTGGGTGTATGGAATCAAGGAGTACATAGACAAGGGGGTCATTATCAATGTTCCCTCTGGTCTGAGAGATTTGAGATTTTAAGTTTTCAAACTTTTCAAGGTGGTCTTGGAGGGATGTACTTGAGCCTTGTTTGACTGTGCGCAGTTGTTTCTGTAGGTCATAAATGTTGTGACTGGTGTTTTTTAGATTGAAGTCCTTCCATGCATTCCAGATTTCAGTTGGGCTTGAATATTTGGTGTGTTTGGCTGATTTTTTGAAATATGGAATTCAACCAATCGGAATTATGATGATCTATACGGCTGATTAGCCATGAAAAGAGTAGTCTTTTGGTTGCTTTGTGGTGGAGTATGGATTGGTTTTGTGGGATAATGGTGTTTCCTGTTAAATATAGTTTTAACGTGATGGCTTCAAGTGCCCAATTGGTTACCACATTAGCCCACATGGCATAGTTTCCATCATTGATCCTAACTGAGATTGAGAGTTTGAATAATAACTTTATAACTTCTTGCTGTATGGTGTAACCTAGTCTGCTGGTTTAAGGGTCTACGGTGAAAGTGGAAGTAGGCTCTCTGACATATGGCTGGGTGGTGAAGGGGGAATATTGGGGCTGATATACGCTCCAACTGGATTCACTTTTGGTACCCGGCTGGACGTGGGTGAGCATGAAACACGTGCCATGTTGGATTGATGTCTTTCCCTACCATGTAAATGTTTGAGAGTATAATGACAAAAATTAAGGATGATAAGTCTTAGCTTATGGCTAAGGTGTATTTTATCACTCCCAAATACAATGCTCCTGAGATATCAGATCCCCCACAAGATGAATGGAAGTGATATTAGCTGCATCAAAGGATAGAATAAGCAGACTGTACAAATAACACCTAATGAGAACAATTAAGGATCATACGTCTTAGCTTCTGGCTAAGGGGTATTCAATCACTCCCAAATACAATGATCCTGACTGTTTTAAAAGAAATAATTTTGTGTGAGATAATGAGACAGAGATAATATCATTGAAGCTAAACAAAATGAAATGCACTTACCATATTAGATCCCACACAAGATGAATGGAAGTGATGGGGGATCTTATACCTTGGATGACAACTCTCACTTATATATTGGCAGGAAAAAACATAGAGAGTGAAGGGCTTTGCTTCACTTGGCTAGTGACGTCACCACACTCAGACACCTAAGACCTAGCTTCCTGAGCGTCACAGGTACATGCGCTCAGACTTACCAATTTCCTCACTTGTTGTAGAGGTCATAGTTGTGACCGTAGAATTATAAAAGCTCATTGCTTCTAAGTAAATCAATCTCCAATACATAGCCACAGTTAACAAACTGCCAGATTTACTCACCAAATCCTGCTCCAAAGGCAGAATACACAGGGCCCTCATCAGCATGCACATTACCACCATTTCTCCTGGCCCAGTGGCCAAGAGCATGGGGGGATGTTGGAGTGAAAGTAGAAAGACACTGTGTGAGGATGTGTAAAGGTAGATGCGGAAGTACCACAGGCGGTGACACGTACTCATAACTGTGACAGGTTCAAGGTTCCCTTGGGTGTCTCACAATGGTTATTTCAAATACCACTTGAAGGAGGAACTCTCATGGTTTCCAAAAGGATTCAAAAAAAGGGACAACTCAAGATTAAAGATCCAATTTTCTATTTTTCTTATTTTCTTTTTCATTTCTGATTTTCCCTGCTCTCTCAGTTTTCTACTGTTCTCTTCACTCAACTGTCCATCACAAACGCCAGACAAACACCATTCTTGACATTCTTGAACTCACTCAACCTTGACCATATACTTGTTGACCGCCAATTCTGAAACAAGCTCTTAATCTCAATCATCAAGCCTTAACACTCAAGAGAATAACCTTATCTTCTTTACTTGGTAAGATGAATTATAACTGAAGATCATCCGGAAAGTTACTTATTGGTTATCTTCAATCTTGATTAAGCTCTGTCATGTATTTCTCTTATTCACTCATATAGCCATAGGCTACTTGGGAAAATTCCTCACTGTGTTGGTTTTCTCAAACTGGATTCTGCTTATCTGTCTATATTCATTTGTTCCTGATTCTCATCCATTTATTATGTTTCATAGCTTTCTGTTTCAATCAAATAATCAATCAAAGTTATAAGGTTAAAAGCTGAATTCTCCTCAACCAGAAAGACATAAGACTATGGCTACAGGATTGGGATTCTCAATGGACTCTTTCCCTCAAGCTATGCTCAAAACAGCTCTCAAGACGACCCCCTCCTAACCAAAGAAAATTATAGGATATGGAAAGAAAAAATGATGGCCTTTCTCAAACTCACAGGAGTACTGGAAATGCTGAAATCAACCTCTGAATTTCTTTCCACTCAAGATAATGAAAAAATACAACTCTTACTCATTTCCAAGGTCAATTCTGTTACACACAATAATTTTATAAGAGCGGTCAATATCAATTCAGCCAAGACATCTGAAAAGAAAGAAAGGAACAATTCTCATCCTCTCAAGACTCCAACCAAGCAAGGATTTTCAGCAACTTTCTACATCTGAATTTTAAAGATGATGAGATTCTGAACTTTTTGACAAACATCAAAACATCCATCAAAAAGATGATTGATATAGGTATAGACCTACCAAACAACATCCTAGCTTACCTAACCATGTTCAAGTTCCCGTCAAACCTTCAGGATCTGAAACGCTATAAGACCCCAAACGGTGCTAGGCCGTGGCAGTCCTGTGGAGGGGAAAGGTGCTGTTTAGGCTGCCCTCCTGAGTGTTACAAAAATATTTAAATGTAACCAAGATCAAGGTCCAGAACCTGATAAATGAGGAATCAAGGAGTAGAGGATAAAGATGATAATAGTTTGGTAGCAAAGGAACAGCACTATCTGAGACAAGATTATGCAGGGAAAAACTTGAACAAAAGAACTTAAATTCCCCTTAGAGTTCAAAGAACAAAAGCTTTTGTATGTAAACAACGCCCACACGTTAATAACTCTGGCCGTCAGAAGAAGATTGGGGATGATCAACTCAAACCCAAGCAACCTCCAGGTTCTCAATGAACCTGCCCAACTCTCCGCAATCAAGTGCTTGAAGGGTACCAGATAACTGAGGGTGGCTGTACAGGAAAAAGCACAATGTTTAAGAAGCTCTAAAGCAAACAGTAACTGATTTGAAGCAAGGATAACCTCAAAAATTCTCAAGGGACTCAAGAGTAGGCTGGCAGAATGCAACTCCAAAGAAGATAAGGGGAGGTATAACACTCCAGGTCTTAAGCTTAATAAGACTTCTTCAATCAATTGTGATTGGCTCCAGAAAGGTGATCAGGGATCAGGACCAGTATGGTCAGAGAAAGGGATCAAGGAGTGGTATAACACACTCAAAAATTCCAACAGACAGAATTTTTCTTCAACCAGCAAGGCTATTGGTTGGTGATAAGGATCAAGGATCAAGGGTTTGAGTATGGAAGCTCAAGGATCAAGGGTGTGCTGATTTCATGCTAGATGATCCCATGCTCCAATGCTGGATCCAAAAGGCAGGGGAGAGCCCCTCCTCATATGGGCAGGAGGCCCTGTTAGACTATGTACAATGGATTCTACAAATAGAGCAAAAAAGGAAAGAAAATCATGTGGTCACTTGTGTCCGTCCATGGATGGGCACCAGAAACAATACCGGAATCACCCACCCCTTGTCCAAAGGCAGAGGGGGCGGGAAAGGGAAATGAACCAAACCGCTGCGGATCTCTGCGGGCGGTAGTTGACACTCTTCACCCCTTTTCCAAAGGCGGAAGTGGGTGGGAAAGCCCCAGGAAAGGTGAAGGATGAAGTTCATGAGAGCGCGGATGGGCGGATAGGAGATCAGCTTGAGACGGTTGAGTAAATCCTGAAAGGCTTGAGATTCACAACTGATAGATTTAGTGCAATAGGAGATTTGATGGATCCGAGGATTTGACAAATGCTTGGGGGTGCGGTGGAGATGTATTTGGTAAATAATGGATGAGCGCCGCGCGACGCGCAAGGATAAGGACGCGCAACGCGCGAAGCGCAAGGATAATGACGCGCAATGCGCGATGATGACGGTGCGGATGAGCCTGAGGATGAGTTGGAATTATTATTTTTTTTTTTTAGATGCCGGACGGTACATTTGCGCAATAGTTTATGGATTGAGGTCTTAAGGTGGCCAGGGTGTCCAGGATGGGGCACCAAAACGCCAACTCATGCATTCCAAAAAACACATCTCTGTGGACTTTGTGTGCAACCACCTTGTTCAATATAATAACAAGGTTAAGGCCAAAACCTCAGAGAAAGGAACTGTAGAAGGAACTGCTGAAACTGGCTTGACCACCATGAGAACCAAGACAAAGAATGCCCTATCTAGCCAATGTATCAAGGGTTACCATAATCAAAAACAAGATAAACACCACTCTGAATCTGAATGCTTCCATCTCCATCAGGAAAAGTCCCCTGAGTTGTGGAGGGAAAATCAGAGCAAATGTAAAGAGAAGGAAAGGAAGAATCAAGATTCAGCGCACTTTCATGCGTTTGTGACAAGATGGATTGATTCCATAATTGGCGCAGATAAAAACATTCTGATTGATAGTGGTGCAATCTCACATATCTTCAACAATAAAAGCTTCTTCACCACACTCAAAGACTACACGGGAGAACACATAACTACGGGAAGACTGGAGCAAACCTACCCATTCTGGGACTAGGAACGGTGAGATTGGAATGGAAAATTGAACAATTGTGTTTTCCAATTGTCTTTTTGTTCCCAATATTGTGGTCAACCTGATAATCCCGGGAAAACATCTTGACCAAGGATGTATCTTAAAGGCTGAAGCTGGTCATTTTGAGTTAAGAAAGAATGATCAAAAGACTTTCCAAGGATCAATCATCAAAAATCTATTTGTTCTGGATCAACCACGCCAAATTGGCAACAACGAGTGTTATTGGACTGATCATGAAGACCGAAGTACCTTGAAGGATCTACATCTGTCTTACGTTCATTCCTTGCTTGGCCGCCTAGCTAAGATCAAGGGGATTCAATACAGTCCCACCAAGAAGGAACAATTTGAATGCAAGGATTGTCTAGTTTGTAAGATAACTAAGAGTCCATTCAAATCCACCTCCACATCGGCATCCAAGCCTTTGAAAAGGATACATCTTGACATCATTGGTCCAATCACACCAGAATTGCAGAGACATGAGAAGTACATTCTGACTGTTGTGGATAATTACTCCAGTTAAATCTTGGGTATTCCTCTCCATGGAAAGGACAACATTACCCCAGTACTGATAAAAGTAATAGAAAAACAGAAGAATGTCTGTGGGTATTATCCCACCTCAGTTTGTTTGGATGGGGGATCTGATTTTGTTAATTTGGGGTTAGTAAAGTATTTCAAGTAGAAGTACCTCAATCAGTTGGTAACTGAACCATATCATCCCAAAAACAACAGTAGGGCTGAAAGGGCCAATCGGAAAATTATCAAAAGTGTGAGGTCCTCTCTGAGCTCTGCTCACTTACACAAAAAGTACTGGTTGTAAGTGCTTAAAGCATGCTGCCTTGGTCTTAACCAAATACCAAAAGACGGTCTGGACCAATCTCCCTGGGAACTCATTAAAAGAAGCAAAATACCCAATAATTACCTTCAACCAATTGGAGTCTCTGATGTCATTCTGAACCAAAAAAGAATAAAAGGAGGAAAATTCAAACCAAAGGGAAGAGAAGGTAAACTTGTTGGCTACAACCCCAAATTTCTCTTGTATTGGATCCTCATTGCTGACAGGATGATTCTCCAATCTAAACATTTTTGTTTCCTCAAACACTCAGTGGACCAATTGGGAATCTAGTCTACCATGGATCTCGACTTCACTACTGATGAAGCAACAGATGAGAGCCCATCAATAACTGAAGTGGATACCATTCCTGGTTGAATGAACTACCGCAATCCGCCAGCTGGAGTGATCTCTTCTGATGAGGGAGTGTCGAGTGCCTCTGAGTCAGAGTCAAGCTCTGAGGACAAATCTGATGAACCATGCGGCCAAGCAACTGGCACACATAGAGAATCCACAACATCTGAGTCCGTCAAAAGACCAATCCAAAGAAATTTCCGCGATCAATTGTCCATCAGACCCCATCAACAATATTGATTCCATCACTATTTCAAGCCAAAAACGTTCAATAAAGCTAGACAGTGTGCGGAAAGTCCTAAATGGGGTGGAGCAATTAAAAGAGAAATGGATCAAGGCAATCTAATTAAGGTATGGGAAGACTATGAGGGGGAGACACCACTGAACCCATTAGATATGATGTTGATATTCAAAATTAGGGACAACTTGAACAAAAAACTGTCATTCACAAGGCCCTGATTTGTGTCAAAGGGTTCAATCAATTTCACGGTCTAGATTTCAAAGAAAAATTTGCTCCGACCGGTAAAATAGCCTCTCTGAGAGCAATTCTACTATTCGCCCTGAAGAATCAACTTAACATCAGACAGTATGATGTAAAAGCTGCCTTTCTGCACGCTCCCATAAATGAAGAAGTCATCATTATGAAGCCGCAGGAATGCCCTTGAACGTGTCAGTACTTAAGACTTAAGAAAAGTCTGTATGGACTCAAGCAGTATCCAAAAACTGGTATGGTACCTTTACTGAATGGATCAAGTCTGTGGGGTTCAAAGAGTCAGACAGTGACCCATGTCTATACAGATTGGAGGACAACAAGTCCATTCCCTTCTTTCACATTGATGAAGTAATTCTTGTTGGGGATGGTGACAATTTTGATGATAAGTTCAAGACAAGATTCAAAGATTCTCAAGCTCATGAACCAGACACGATTCTTGGTATGAAGTTTGAAAGAACTTTGGATAGAATCCTACTCAGTCAAACCAGGAATATCATGCATGGCTTAGAAGAACTCAGCTTGTTGGAATCCAGACCATCCTCAACTCATTTAACGCCCCATCTTCAGATGAGTGAGGCTTTGGAAAAAGACTTTGAAGTTTTCAAGAAACTAAAAACAAACTACAAATCAGCCATTGGACTTCTCAATCATATTGCCATTCAAACTCATCCAGTCATCAGTTATTCTGTCTTCAGCTTAGCTTGATTTCAGAATAAACTGGGTCTCACTCACTGGAGGGAACTTAGACAAACTTGGCCATATCTGAATCGCACCAAGGATTGGAAACTCAAACTCGCATACGATGAATCAAAAGGACCCATTGAGTACTACAGTGACGCCTCCTGGGCCAAAGACCAAATCAGTCTCAAATCTCAATCAGGCTATTTGTGTATGTCCTTTGGAAGCCTTATCTTGTGGAAAATTTATAAGCAACAAAACATAACGTACTCATCCACGGAGGCGGAGCTGAATTTTTCGCTGGACTCATATCTTGAGAGGAAATGGGTATTTCACTTATTGGAAGAATTATTCCAATCCAGTATGTCATCCTCAATACACTACACCAATAATAAGGGTGTGGACGACAAACTAAAGAAATTTGGACCTAATGCCAAGACTCGTCATATGGACCTCAAAACCAAAGGACTGAGGGAAGGACTTAAAGAAGGTTATCTCTTGATCCATCTAAGAGACAATGGAGAGATCATTGCTGATCCTTTGACAAAGGAAGTCAACCTTTGTTAATTGGAGAAGTTCTCTAGTCTGATTTTTCACTAAAACCAGAATGATCTCCAGTTAAGGGGAGTGTAAAGGTAGATGCAGAAGTACCACAGGCAGTGAAACGTACTCATAAATGTGACAGGTTCAAGGTTCCCGCGGGTGTCTCAAAACGGTGATTTCAAATACCACTTGAAGGAGGAACTTTCATGGTTTCCAAAAGGATTCAAAAAAAGGGACAAATCAAAGATCAAAGATCCAATTTTCTATTTTTCTTATTTTCTTTTTCATTTCTGATTTTCTCTGCTCTCTCAGTTTTCTACTGTTCTCTTCACTCCACTTTACATCACAAACACCGGACAAAAACCATTCTTGACGGTCTTCAACTCACTCAACCTCAACCATATACTCGTCAACCGCTGATTCTGAAACAAGCTCTTAATCTCAATCATCAAGCCTTAACACCCAAGAGAATAACCTTATCTTCTTTACTTGGTAAGATGAATTCTAACTGAAGATCATCTGGAAAGTTACTTATTGGTTATCTTTGATCTTGATTAAGCTCTGTCATGTATTTCTCTTACTGACTCATATAGTCATAGGCTACTCTGGAAACCTCCTCACTGTGTTGGTTTTCTCAAACTGTATTCTGCTTATCTGTCTATCTTCATTTTTTCCTGATTCTCATCCATTTATTATGTTTCATAGCTTTCTGTTTCAATCAAATCATCAATCAAAGTTATAGGAAGCAAGTGAGGAAAGGAGAAAAGGGCCCAAATACAGCAGGCAGCGTAAGCCCAGCCTAGACCCCTTGTCAGGACTAGAAATCAGATCTTAGACAAGCCTTGGAATCCATAAAACTGATCCCATGATTCTCAACACTAATCCACAGCTCTTGAATGACTGCAAAGCACGCAACAAAGAAAATTGGGATGAAATGTGTACAAACCAAGGCCACCCACAACAAGTCAAACATAAATGACCACGTAAGGTAATTCAAGGATACAGGCTTTCCAAAGATTTACTCCCTGTATTTTCTTTTTATAATTGCATCATGCCAATAAGCGCGTCATTCTCCCCATAAATAAAAATTCAATTTGTACCTAGATATCTTACTAGATTTTTTAATATCTTTGCCAATTAAGTAAAAAAGGGGCCCAGAAATGACTGTTGATTATTTGAATGTTTCTGGTCTCATCACCATTGATTCCCTTGTTTGAATCCTTCTATCTTCTTTTTGCTAATCTTTCTATTTCTCCTTTAGTCTTAATTTAATCTATATTATCATAGTGATGGTTGTTGAGAATGCGGGGGTGTTGTGCAGTTATTGTCACTGGATCTGTGATACCTTGACTCTCAAAGATCTATTGCGGGACAGCCCACACAAGTTGGACACATCTTTCAGTTCCTGCTCACTTCCCAGACTCACCTTCAGAGCTCCAACAAGTTCTTAACCATTGAAAATACTACAAATAACCTCTCAAGACCTGAAGACTCAACTCTGACTTGATCACAAATTAATCAAATCTTAGTGGTTATTATCCCTTTACTTCAAATCAACATTAAGACAACTCACCTCTTCTATCTTTCAGTTGAAATAAAATATCCTACGTTATTGGGCAGATCAGTCAAGGTAATCTTATCAGCATTCTGGCAGTTCATATTCTGTAAATCTATCACCAAACTCCTCTGTTTCTTCCCAACTCTCATTTGCTCATCAATCTTCTTCTACAAGTTTTATGCAGTGTTGGTTCTGTTGGAGTCAAAGCTGCTCTTATGCAGACCTCCACCCAAGTATTCTAAGCCTTGGTAATGAAAGCCTGAACAGCATTGTCAAACAACGCATCAGGTCTTTACAGATAAACCCAAGCAAACCCTTGTTGAGTGGACAGGCACAATGGCCCATCCGGAAATGGCGCACTTAGGTTAGTGGTTAAAGCATCACTCATTAATATTGAGGTCATGGTTTCAAATCCCATAGTGCACAACTAAATTTTGGATTCTAACATGGTAGCAAGAGTCTTCAGCCAAAAAGGGCGCACCCTAACAGATTCAAAAAGACAAGATGACCAGAACCAACTTGAGTTTTGAATAGCTGTATGCACCCTGCACAGAGAAAGGGGGAGTGTTGGAGTCAAATCTGGTCTTATGCAGACTGCCACCAAAGGATTCTAAGCCTTGGTACTGAAAGCCCGAGCAGAATTTTCAAACAACACATCAGGTCTTTACAGCTAAACCCAAGCAAACCCTTGTTGAGTGGACAGACAAAATGGCCCATCCCGCAATGGCAAACTTAACTTAGTGGTTAAAGCACCACTCATGAAGGTTGAGGTCATGGGTTAAAATCCCATAGTGCACAACTACATTTTGGATTCTAACAGGCTCTCCTCAGTCTGTTTATAGGCCAAAATCTTGACTGTAGAACTTGTCTCTCTTGTTGGTTTCTTCATTCATTTCATCTCTATTTCCTTTTTTCTATTTCTTGTTCCTCTTATTGAATCAATTGAAATTTGCAGCCTGGTCTAGGTTTTCTGTCAATCCAACCCTTTCAAACGGTTAAAAGCCAAAATTGATCCCTCAAGCTCAACAAGAATGGACATAATGTCAACCACACCTGGACCAGGGGGGGAGGGTAGCTATAAGGCCCTCACGTTAAAGTCTTGGATGGAGTTGACTCCTCTTTTGTCCAACAAAAGCTACTCAATATGGCGGAAAAAGATGGAAATGCTGTTTAAGATGAGGGGGATTCTTCACCTGGTCAACTCCCCCAATACCTACAAAGAAATCACCAACAACAACAAGATGGCTGGCTATCTGATGTCCAAATTGGACCCTGAAAGGCATAAAAACATAGTTACAATTGGAAGCAAAGGCTCAATGAAAATTATCTGGAAAGCCGCCAAGGATCATTTTGCATCAAACCAGGTGGCTCAATGCATGCGCATGTTTTTCAATTTCTTACATATTTCTTTTGACCTAAACAACATCAATGGATTTTTTGCAAACGTCAAACTCCATCTTGGAAAGTTGAATGAAGTCGGCATAGAGCTACCCAGAGAAATTCTCATTTACTTAATTCTTTTTAAGCTGCCTGAATCCCTGAATTCCATCAGATCTCAAATAATGCCCTTGGTCGCAGACCTTTTGGTCAATTTTTTTCCTGAATCACTTGGTCCAACATTGGAACAAGGTGCAGTCTAAGGCACAGGAATCAACAGCTATAAATTCTGCCTTATATCACTTGGGCGGGAAAAACTCAGATTGAACTCAATGTAACAATGGGAAGCATATAAATACGGCCGTCACCTCACACCCTTGTTCATTGTGCTGGGCTGAGTTCCCCAAGCTTTAATGAGAGCATCCAATGGGTAAAGCAAGGAGGCCCCAAAAGAAGGCCCAAGATCAATCACACTTTTACTTGTTCTTCTGCGCCTTCAACAAACAAGAATCCAATGATAAGCAATTCATACTGGACAGCAGGTGCTCAATCCACATGATAAGAGATAAATCAGCATTTAAAACCCTCTGCAAACAGGAAGGCGATGAGAAAATCAAAACCAGAAAAAAAGGGAGACAGACTACCAATTTGTGGCCTTGGTACAGCACACACAATGTATGGATCAAAAACAATCAGCCTCCAGAAAGCGGCTTGGGTCCCTGAAGCAACAATGAATCTAATATCCATGGGTGCCTTACTAAAAAGGGTTGCTTCCTCCACGTCAACCTGTCAAATGATCCTGCCATCTTCACCATGAAACTCAATGGAAAAGTAGTTCTTGGCGGCTCAATCAATAACAACCTACTCAAACTGAACTCCAAGTCTCACTCTGTTTGCAAATCCTGCTATCTAACCTCATCAGAACTTGTTAACCTACATCAAAAACTTGGTCACGCCAGTCTTAGTTGAATTGAGAAGCACCTGGGACAAAATCTGCAACAAGAAGTCAAAGACAACTTTGAATTTCTTGCTTGCAAGAAATCCAAGATAACCAAATATTCCTTCAAAGAAAAACAGTCCCCCGCTCAGTGAGTTTACAATGGATTAAACTTGGATATCATGGGACCTCTTAAACACATAAGCAAAGGCAGCATGAAATACTTCCTCACCATTTTTGACAATAAACCTAGATACATATCTACGTTTCCTCTCCCAACCAAGGAAGCTGCAGCTGGAAAAATTGTATTTGTGATCAAGAAAAAAGCCAAGAAGCAGAACAGGTACCCATTAGAGGTTGTCACAGATGGTGGGGGAGAATTTGTCAACAATTCCCTAAAAAATTTCTTTAAATCCAAAAGTATCAACCACATTATCAGCAAACCGTACCACTCGTAGCACAATGGGAAAGCGGAGAAAGAAAATAGAACCATCATGGAATCCCTAAGATTGGTCTTCAGCTTGACTTCTATCCCCAAAAGCTATTTGCACATTGTTATTCAAAGTTACTGTTTCTCCATATATCAAATCCCAGCTGAATTGAAAGAGAAAATCCCTTGGGAGCTCCTTCATAAAAACTCAGTCCCCAAACAATACCTTCAACCCATAGGCTCATCTGTCACTTATCTAATCAATCAGAATAAAATAATGTTTAAAATGAACAAGAAAGGTGCGGAAGGGACTTTGATTGGCTTCAGTCCTAAACTCTTGTCATAAAAGTTTCTCTCCAAAAGCAGGCCAATAGTAGAAAGCAAGCACATCAAATTTCCGAAGAAAAAATTACCAACTGAATCATCTTTGTTAGATCTTGAGGAAAATACTTGAGTTGAAAAAATCACAGACCCATCCAAAACTTTTCAACACAATCATGGAACTTGCTCTCCGGACAGCAAAGATCACAAACCAAGTGTGGAGGATTCAGAAGACCAAAGTGTATGTGACTCAGACAATTCCAACCAGAAAGTTCTCAAATGCCTCAGAACAAACCTGAGAGAAAGGATTCCAATCAAACCCCCTGAGAGATATGGCTACTATCACACCAACATTCCTAAAAATATACATGAAGCTCTCAAGACTCCAACCTGGATCCCATCCATATACAAAGAGCTGGATAAGTCCAAGGACTTGGAAGTATGGGAGAAAGTAGACAAGTATGAGTTAATTAATTCACTTGACACCACCTGGGTCTTCCAAAGTAAGCAAGATCTCCACTATGGGACTGAGGCACTTAAGTCAAGAGTCTTTGTGCAGGGATTCAACCAGAGTTTTGTTATTGATTACCTGGACACAATTGCTCCCACAGGAAAAATTGCTTCTCTGCAAACCCTCCTCACGTACTCTGTGGATAAGAAAATTCCTATTCATTGATTTGACTTGCAAGAGCCTTTCTTCACGCTCTATTAGACAAAAACCTTCATATCCAAACTCCAGTTGGATCAAAAAGGAAAAGTAAAATCTAAAACTAAAAAAAATCCTTGTACGGCCTCAAACAGGCTCCCCTAAACTGGTAAAAAACACTAAGCGGCTGGCTCAAAATTCAACGCTTTCTCAGAAGCAATGCCAATCCATTCCTCTACCTCCACAAAGATTCAATTTCTGCCTTATTCTATCACATGGAAAAATTAGTAGTGGTAGGAAACGTCAAAAGCTTCAAACAGGCCTTTCTTGATTGCTTCAAAGACTAATCCACTCATCCAGTAGATACCTTACTGGTTATGAAAGTCAAAAATTCAATAGATTCCATCTACCTATGTCTGCCCAATCACATTCAAAAAGTTCTGGAAGCAATGAAAGTCCTTGATGGGAAACCGCTGAATAACCCTTGCACCTCTGGAATACAACTGCTGCCTGCCACTGAAGAAAAAGTCTCAAAATTCAAGGATTTCAATTTGAACCATTGTTCACCCCTAGGCCAACTCAATTTCATTGCAAACTTAGCTAGAACAGACATCAGCTTTGCTGTCTCCAATTTGGCCAGATTCTCTGATAGGCCAGGTATCAATCCCTGGAAAGAGGTCATCCTTGTCTGGCAATACTTTTTAAAAACCATAGATTTCAAATTATTACTCAAATGCAAAACTGCCAAAAACCATATTGTGACATACAGAAATGCCACCTGGGGAGACAATCCCCACACCCAAATTTATTAAACTGGCTTCCTGGCTCTTTTCAACAGAAGTCCAATATACTGGACCAGTCAACGCAAACAAAACATAGCATGCTTTTCAACCAAATCAGAATTCAACTCTCTGTCCTCAAGCCACCTAGAGGGGGGATGGCTGAACCACCTTTAAGAAGAACTGTGGCGAACAAACTAGACTCCATCCTCCACTTCATGTAATTGGCAATAAAGGCCCAGAGGAAAAGCTTAAGAAATTTGGTTCCAAATTGCATGCCAAACAGGTTGCCATCAAGCTCAATAGTCTACGCAAAAACCTGAATGACAGAATCATCAAAATTTAACTAGTATTGTCCGGCAACATGCTTGCCAATGCCCTCACCAAGGCCACTAGTCAACTTGATGTTATGAAATTGGTTAAGTATTTTGGATCTTGAATTCTCTTAATGTTGATTTGTGCCAGGGTGTTGATTATTTGAATGTTTCCTGGTCTCATCACAATTTATTCCCTTGTTTGAATCCTTCTATCTTCTTTTTGCTACTCAACCTCTTTCTCCTTTAGTTCTAAATTCCTCTATTTTTTGATAGTGTTGGGTGTTGAGAATGCGGGGTTGTTGTGTGGTCTTTGTCACTGGATCTGTGATACCTTGACTCTCACAGATCTATTGCGGGACAGCCCCCGCGAGTTGGGCACATCTGTCCATACCTGCTCACTTCTTGGACTCACCTTCATACCTCCAACAAGTTTGCCACCTTTAAAAATACTATAAACAACCTGTCAAGACCTGAAGACTCAACTTGGACTTGAACACGAATTAATCAAAGCTTAGTGGGTATTATCCTTGTACTTCAAATCAAAATTAAGAAAACTCACCTCTGCTCTCTTTCAGTTGAACTAAAACATCCTACGCTATTTGGCGGATCAGTCAAGGTAATCTTATCAGAAGTCTGGCAGTTCATATTTTGTAAATCTATCACCAAAAAACTATGTTTCTTCCCAACTCTCATTTGCTCATCAATCTTCTTCTACCAGTTGTATGCAGTGTTGGTTCTACTCAGTCTGTTTAGAGGCCATAATCTTGACCGTAGAACTTTTCTCTCTTGTTGGTGGCTTCATTAATTTCATCTCTATTTCCTTTTTTCTCTTTCTTGTTCCTCTTATTTACTAAATTGAAATTTTCAGCCTGGTCTAGGTTTTCTGTCAATCCAACCCTTTCACAATAAACAAAAACACCAATAAGAATAACAGTTCCCCCCTGAATATAGAGCTCCAAAATTGCCTCAGAAGCCAAAATCCCAAAAGCCTCCTTATTCCATCACCATGGAAATCCCATCAAGTTGCAAAGTTTGTGGAACTTCAAAGGCTCCAGCAAAACCATACCAACACTACTTTGAGGAAACAGAAGCCCCTATGGATTGTATCCATTTGGACTTGGTGGATCCAATAAACCCTACAACTGTGGCGGGATTCAAATAGTTCCTCACGGTGGTGGATCCATACTCTTCCTTAAAATAGGTGCAGGTTCTCAAAGAAAAGTACAATGCACTGGGCCATTTTCCAACCTCAAAAACCTGATGGAGAACTTCCATGATCAAAATATCAAGAAAGTTTTCTAGTATTGAGGAGGCAAATTCACAAGCAAGGAATTCAGAGATTTATAAAAGGACAGTGGATTCTGTAAAAGTTTAAGTGAATTGGAAAACCTAGACCAGGCTAATTTATTTCAGATCACAATATTAGGTTAGAAACTTGGACACAAACAGAGTGAAAACATAAAGAAAGAAATTGTGAGGAACACAAACAGGAACTGATTGCTCTACAGGTTAGATGATGACCTCTAATGAGATTGAGTAGAGCAGAGCAGTTGTTGAGGATTCAACGTAGACTGATCCGACCAAGGAATAGTTCAGAGACTGATGGTTGATTGGTTTGGAGGACTGTTGAGTTGACTCCTTTGATTCAGTGTTCAGGTCCTGATTGTTTGGTGATTGAAGTCGTGTTTGAGGAGTTGTTCGAGTCTGAGTAGTCGGACATTGATCGTGAGATGCTTGCTTGTCTCTTAAGTGAGTTGTGTAGTTGCTGGAGTTGAGTAGTTGCTGTATAGCCGCGGGTGAGATATTCTTCTGGCGTGCATGACAGGTGACAGGACAGGTGAAGGTACAGATGAATGAACTACAATAAGACGCTCAGAGACAAGCAGGATGCAGAACACTTGGTGTGAAACAAACAAATAAAAATATGGAGGAAACACAATGACAGTGCTGAAAATGAGGATGAAAGCAGATAAAACATCAACCCGCCGGCTCAACTCAACGTCCGAAGAGCTCAGCTCCCTACATACCTTGTGAGTCTGAGTACGGAAGCAGGATTCGCTGGTTTGGTTATTGGATCTGCCAACATGTTGTGGCAGGAAATGAGTTTGACGTTAATTACACCATCATTCCAGTCATTCCTGATGCTTTTGAGCTTGATATCAATGTACTTCGCATGTGATTTACATCCGAACTTCTTGATTTTATCAATGAGACCCTTGTTGTCAATGAGATGCATTGGGGGTCCGAGTGAAGAGGTCCTCCAGATTTCTGTTATGAGATGATGAAGCCAACAACCTTTGAGGTGGCTAGCTGAGAGTGCATTGCATTCTGATTCTGTTGAGGATAGAGCTATGCTTTGTTGTTTCCTACTGGTCCATTAGATAGGACATCCTTTGAAGAGTGAGATGAAGCCAGTTTGCAAGAGTCTGGTGACCGGATCATCGCTGCAGGTTGCATCACTGTAGGTGACAAGATGATTCGCAATGGACTTTGATAAAAATTCAAGTTTGAAGTTGATTGTTTTGAGTAAGTACCGCCATACATGGATCACTTCTTTCCAATGGGTGATTCCAGGTTTTTCGCAGAATCAAGCAAGATTTGAGATTGCAAAGCTAATGTCGGGTCTTGCCAGATTTGCAATGAAGTTAAGCCTACCTATTGGGGACCTGTAGTTCTTCCCAAGCTTCTCAAATTCTTCTATTTCTTCAGATGTCGCTGGCTTCAGTTGGAGTCCGGAGGTACATGGATTGTTCAGTGGCTTTGCATTGAGAAGGTTCATTTCCTCCAGTCCTTTCTTGATGTGATTGGGAAGTGAAAGACTGATTGAATTGGGAGTGAGTTCAACCTTCATTCCAAGTAGAGTGTTGACTTTGTGCGCTGAGGAATCCTTGAATTTTGTGAGGAACCTTTTTTTGAAGTCATTGGTGTTCCCCACAACAATAAGATCATCTACATGAAAGAAGAGAGCCGTAATTTGGTCTTTTTGTGGAGATAGAGACAAGGATTGCTGTCACTCTCCTTGAAGCCGTTTTCCTTGATCCACTCACTCAAGGTTTTATACCAGTTTAGCGGTGCTTGTTTCAGCCCGTACAGAGATTTCTTCAGCTTGAGGTATTTGGCAGTTTGCTTTGATCCAGCTGGAGTCTTGATGTAAATGTCCTCGCTCAGCGGAGCGTGAAGGAAGGCTCCTTTTACATCAAATTGAAGAATATTAAGCTTTCTATCCACAGAGTAGCATAGTAAGGCTCGTAAAGAGGCCACCTTACCTGTGGGAGAAAATGTATCAAAGTAGTCAATACCAAATCGTTGGTTGAATCCCTGAACACAGACGCGAGCCTTGAGGGTGGTGTCACCAGTGTGCAAGTCTTGTTTGCATTGGAAGGCCCAGGTGGTGTCAAGGGGATTAGTGACTTCTGATTCATCGGCGTCTTCCCAGACTCCTAGTTCCTCTATTGTGCCGAGTTCTTTGTTGACAGGAGGTACCCAGGTTGGATCTTTGAGTTCTTTGTGAATGTTCTTTGGCACATCAGAGTGATAGTACCCATATCTTTGGGGAGGCCTGAGCTGACTACAATTGCGCAGATTTGGTTTGAGGGTTTTGAGAACTTCTGTGTTTGAGCTGTCAGATTCAGACAGGTCTGATTTGGTGGTGGATTCAGTGGAAGGTTTGATATCTTCTTTGAGTTCTATGACAGATCCATCAGTACCTGCTCCCGAACCCTTGAGACCCTCATTCTGAGTTGGGTGAGTTGTACCTTTGGCTGCATGCTTGTTTGTAGGAGGTTCGAGGTTGATAGCTGGCTCTTTGTTCATGAATTTGACATTTTTTGTCTCAATAATCCTTCCGCTTCTTGACAGAATTTTGTAGGAGAAAAGTTGAGGGTTGTAACCAAGAAGAATCCCCTTGTCTCCTTTTTCACTTAGTTTTGACGGGATCTTGGAGTTGCTGAGTAAATAGATTACTGAAGAACCTATGGGCTGTAGATAGTTTGAGGGTAAGTTGGTCCTTTGAAACATCTTCCACGGCGTCTCCCCGCCTTTTTCAAAAGGGATTTGGTTGAGAGCAAAGCAGCAGCTTTGTATAACAAAGTGCCAATAGTTCTTTGGAATTGAAGTGGAGCTGAACATGGAGCAAACTGACTCCATAATTGTGCGATTGGCCCCTTCTGCCTTTCCATTGTGCTGAGAGTGGTACGGTTTGCTGATGATGTGCTGAATTGCCTTGGATTTTAAGAATTGTTTCAGACCTTCATTCACAAATTCTCCTCCTCTGCCAGAGATGAATTTGGAGGGATATCTAAGTAGTTTCTTGGCTTTGTTTTCAATGACAAATTTGATGGCATCGGAGGCAGCGTCTTTCAAAGGGAGTGGAAACGAAGCGAGATACCCTGACTTGTTATCAACAATCGTGAGAGCGAATTGAATCCCTCCTTTGCTGGTTGGATTCAGGGGCCCCATCAAATCCAGATGAAGCCAGTCAAAAAACCTTGAGGCTGGAGCTTGAGTGCTGTCAAAGGGATGTTTGGATATCTTCGCCTTTCTGCATGCTAGACATTCAAAGTTGCTGGCTAGAGTTCTGGTGATACTGTGACCTAAGTGTTTTTCCATGCGTTTGATGCTTGCATGACCGAGTTTTTTGTGAAGATCAGTTAAGTTGGATTGAGTTAGGTAGCACATGAGAGGCCGTGATTGGTTTGTGGCCCCAAACTTGATGAGAAGCAAATTGTTCTCTATGACACCAGATAGAAGCAACTTGCCCTTGAGGCTGAGTGAAAAAGTGGAGGGTTCGGTCTCAATATTGACTTGTAGTAAGCATCCTTTGTTCAGCAGAGCTCCTAGGGAGATAAGATTTACCGTAGCTTCAGGAACCCAGGCTGCTTTGTTGAAACGTATACGTTTGCCTCAATCCAAAATTTCTGTTGTGCCAAGACCTTTGATGATCAGGCCTTCTCCTCTCTTTCCAGTTTTGATGGTGTCATCGCCTGTCTTTTCAGCCAGAGAGGTGAAGAGTTCCTTGCTTCAAAACATGTGAATTGAGCATCCACTATCAAGAATGTATTGGTCTTCAGGGTCCGACTTTGCTTCTCCATCTGCGCAGTAGAAGCTATAGAAGTGAGACTCTTCCTGTGATTTCTTCTTTTGTCCCCGTCTTGTTTTGTTAGGTGGGTTGTCAGGTTTTAGTTCAGGGAACTCAACCCAGCAGGAGGACTGAGAATGAGACTTAACCGCAGGATTGTGTTTCCCGTCCAGGCATCTTGGGTAGTTCAAGTCTCTTTGATAGCTGGAGTGATACAGCGCAGAATTGATGTCTGTTGTCTTGGGGAGTTTGGCCTGGACTTCATTCTTGTGTTGGACAAGATGGTCAAGTACCATGGAAACTGAGAGTTGAAGACCCAAATGCATGATTTGGGACCGAATGGCCTTGAGTGACTCGGGTAGCTTGAATAGGACTAGGTAGCTAAGGATGTCGGCCGGTAGTTTGATCCCAACTTCATCAAGTTTTCCTAGATGGGATCTTACAGAGGTTACAAAGCTTTCTATGTCATTTTGGTCAAATGCCAGGTATAGGAAGTTGAAGAATGTTTGAGCCCAATTGGCAGCTTGACTGGAGGCAAAGTGATTCTTTGTGGCCAGCCAGATCAGCTTTGTTGAGTCTTCATTTTCAGAGTTGATGATATTGGTGTGAGTTGCAGGATCCAATTTTGACATGATGTATCCCGCCATCTCATTGTCGTCGGGAATTTCCGTATAGGGGTCACTTGAGTTGATAAGGTCAAGGATTCCACGCATTTTGAATAGGTGTTCCATCTTCTTTTGCCAGATTGAGTAGTTTGTTTCTGTCAGTAGTGGGGTGGATTCCATGAGAGACTTCAGTGCCAGTGCCTTAAAGTTTCCTTCTCCTCCTCCTCCTGGTCCAGGTGTTTCTGTAATTTGATTCCTGCCGGTTGAGCTGGGGTGATCCATTTTCGGCTTTTAACCGTGTAAAAGTTTAAGTGAATTGGAAAACCTAGACCAGGCTAATTTATTTCAGATCACAATATTAGGTTAGAAACTTGGACACAAACAGAGTGAAAACATAAAGAAAGAAATTGTGAGGAACACAAACAGTAACTGATTGCTCTACAGGTTAGATGATGACCTCTAATGAGATTGAGTAGAGCAGAGCAGTTGTTGAGGATTCGACGTAGACTGATCCAACCAAGGAATAGTTCACAGACTGATGGTTGATTGGTTTGGAGAAATTTTGAGCTGACTCCTTTGATTCAGTCTTCAGGTCCTGATTTTTTGGTGATCAAAGTTGTGTTCGAGGAGTTGGTCGAGTCTGAGTAGTCGGAAATTGATTGTGAGATGCTTGCTTGTCTCTTAAGTGAGTTGTGTAGTCACTGGAGTTGAGTAGTCGCTGTATAGCCGCGGGTGAGATATTCTTCTGGCATGCATGACAGGTGACAGGACAGGTGAAGTTACAGATGAATGAACTACAATAAGACGCTCAGAGACAAGCAGAATGCAGAACACTTGGTGTGAAAAAAACAAATAAAAATATGGAGGAAACACAATGAAAGGGCTGACAATGAGGATGAAAGCAGATAAAACATCAACAGATTCATTCACACTTTCTCTCTGCTAGAAAACCCAGAACACAATGAGTTTTCTGAATCAGCAAACCAAAAAATACTTGACAAAGCAATATTCCTGTTGCAAGCGTCCAACTTGCCCAGGTGCTACTGGGGAGAGGCATTTAACACTGCTGTGTTCCTGTCCAATATAACACCAACCATGTCAAGGAAAAACTTCTCTCCCTACCATCTCTGTACTAAGAAATCCTTGGGCATCAAAAACCTCCAGCTCTTTGATTGCAAAGCATACATCTTTCTCCCCAAGCATTGTTGATCATGGAGGCTTAGTTCCACCAGTGACAAAAAAATTCTTCTTGGTTATGAAAACAAAACTTCATTGTACTGACTCCTTTGACTTCAAGACAAGAAAGTTGTAATGACAAGGAACAACATGGTGGTTATTTATAGACACAGATGCAAGTAGGCTCACCACAGGAAATTTGACTTGGAGAAGCTCAGCTGTGGTTGGAATTCCGCAGTAAAATAGGCTCAGGAAAGCGCGTTGGCTGAATTTCTATTCCAGAGTACATCATCTGAGGGCTTGGCATTGGTGTGGCATGCACTTTTTGCAGGCATAATGACAAGAATTCGCTGGATTTTTTGCCTTTTGCAGGCATTGGGTGGTCAAACATAACTTTTGCTCTGCAGCGGTGGGTTTTTTAATGCGGAAGCAAGTGATCAAAGCTAATTAGTACGGATTAGGCCAATTATGGGATATGCACTGAGATTGCAGAGCGCTGTGGGGCGATGAATGCTAAAGTTCAGGAGGCGGCATTTGGGTTTTTGGGGATCCATAGTTATTCCACAGGCAGAATCGGGAGTAATCTTCTAGTGAAGATCAACAAGGATCTGTTTTTAGTTATGCATATGCGCAACTCAAATTTTAAGGGGAGTTGGCAACAGGATAATTGAATATACTCCAGATCATCAGATTGGGTAAGGATTGGAATATTAGTGAGGAGGATCAATGCGGATTGCACGGAGGTGGTGGAAAAAAAGGAGTCTTCCTTTAGAAGTTTACGTTCCTTTGTTATTTGTTGTATATATAAGGAAGATTTTCTTTTTTTGTATGGAAAATTATAAAGATTATTTGGGGGAGGAGTTTATCATAATGGGAGATTACCATCATTGAAGTTTACCATTAACAGAGATATCATCATCATTATTGGAGATTTTTGCAGCAAATTATAGCTGTATCCTTTTCTTCTGTTACTTTGGAGTGTATTAAAAAGCAAGAGTTCTTGGAGGTCATATTTAGGGAAATATTTCAAGTGCAGAGCTTTTTGGGGAGTTCAATTTGTTTATTTACTATTATTTGATTGCAAGTTAGCTTGAGTGGTTTGCAGCTTGGGTGCGGAAGCGGAGTTCAATTAGGAATTGAAGATGTACAGGAGTGTGACTCAAGGCCTCGTGGGCTTTCCAGAACTTAGAGCAGGATTTTTGCGGAGAATTTTATATTGTTGCAGGGAATTTACCAAACACACAATCTCTTTCCACAACTTCAATTTCTCCAAGGATATCTTCCCACAACTGAATAATGAAAGTACTGGAACTTCTTGTCATGGCAGATGGAGGGATCTGGAAATTGGAGATGGAGATATCTTCTTTGATTTCAAGGAGTTTGGTGAATTCAAAATGGTGGGTGGAAATGGGATAAATTTACCCACAGCAAATGCTCTGGCTGAACAAAACTGCAAGATCTCTACTAATTCAATAGAAGAACCAGTGGTCCATCAGACAAAAACTGCAGAAGCAGAAACCTTGGCAGCCCCTAACCTACAACAAATCAAGGTCATTGGCCAAGGCACCCAACTTGCTATGAAAGTAGCATTTCAAGTATTAAAATCCTCCTATTTGCAAGGAGACCAGCTTCCGATACAACCTTAATGGATCCTCACAACACTCCTTGGATTTATAGGGAGACCATGGAATCAAATGAGTGGGATTTCTGGTTAGATTCCATCAGGAGGGAAATAGAGTCAATGGAACAGCTGAAAGCTTGGGAGAAAAGGGATGATGTGGGGCAGAAAAAAGTAGGAATGACATGGGTCTTCAGAAAGAAAAGGGACCACACTGGAAAATTTGTGGAATAAAAAGCCCAATTATGTTCATGGGGATTCAGTGAAATTTGAGGAAAAAATTACTCAAAGACCTTTGCAGTGACACAAAGACTCAACTCCTTAAGAGCCCTGATTGCCCATGCGGCTACAAGTGACCTTGACTTCCATCAGATGGATGTCAAATCAGCCTTGCTGAATGCACCTCTGGAGAAGGATTTCTACATTTCTATACCTCAAGGAGTGTCTCTCCAAGTAAATATGTGCCTAAAACTCAACAAGGCACTTTAAGGTCTCAAAAGAGAACCTCTGGCATGTTAAAATTGACCCACAAGCTGGCTGGAGGGATCTGGGTTCTCCTGCTTGCTAATGGATGCTTGCGTCTTTCACCAAGGGGGGAAATCTCCCATCTGGCTGTTCATCCCTGTTGATGACATTGCCATCTTTGGAATAATTTTTGAGCCCTTCAAAAATGAAAAAAAGGAATTTTATGTGACATACCTTGGTAAAGCCAAACTGCTGCTGGTAATGAATATAAATCAGAAAGAAAACATGATTTAACTCTCACAAGCGCACTATGCTGAGTCAATAATGCACAATTATGGCATGACTTAATTTAGTTCAGTGGTCACCCCCATGATTCCCACCACCCACCTTGAAGCTTATTCCAATGAAAACATATGAAAGTTCAAGTCACTTGAAATTAAATAGAAAGGTGCCATTTGCTCCTTGAGTTATATTGGCACGGTCACCCAACCAGATTTGGTTTTTGTGGTCAGAATCCCGTCCCAACACTACAAATGGTGTGGAAAGTAATAGAGTGATACTCCCCTAGTTATCTTTGAGTTCTGGTATCAATGTTCCTAGCTTCTGTAAGGATAAGGATGCTCCAGTAAAGGGAGAGGGATGGATTTCCTTTCTGTTCTGTATCCTTTATCCATCCATCCATCCAATACAATACAATCTCATCCAATCCATGTATCCATACAACCCAGAGTTGAGAGTGATGTATTTAAGTCCTTCCTCTCAACCCTAACCTAAGTTCAAGCGCAAAAAGAAAGCCTAACAAGAAAGAAAGAAAATCCTACGGCCCAGAACCCTAACACAGCACTACCCAATCCGTTCCCTCCATCACTACATACTTCCAGTTTGTCCTTGTCATGGCGCCGCCCTCTGCTGCTTCCTACTTGGAGCCCCCCCTGTTTACCCATCTGCGGGCATCTGCAAATCCTGTGATCCACAGATTGGTCAGCGCCCATGCTTGCGCAGACCTTCCTGGCGCGTATAACACCGCTATTGCCCCACTCCTGCTTCCTGGACTAGCTGCTTGAAAACGTGGTTGGGTTGGCTCCATCACATGGTCCACATTGTCCAAGCAGGTTGTGAGCCCAAACCCCACCTGGAGCTGAGCCCTGCAATTCCTACTGCTGAGCCCGCAGCAGGCACTGCTGAGACGGCGCGCACCCCACATGCTGAGTCCAACATACCCAACTTCTGAGCAAGCAGACCGCAAAGCAGTTCCCAATCCAAGGTTATAAATAAAACACCAAATCCCCACCCAAGTTGAGTTCTGTCCCAAGACATCATCCCATTTCCCCCTTGACCATTTTTGCGCCTACCCTCCAAGTTGTTCACCACTCAAGTCCTACTCCTTCCCCTACCTCACTTTGTCTCACCATTTTTCCGCCATGCACCTTCTGTGCCAGGAAAGGGTTGTCCTGTAACCTTCTCTTGGGCTGTTCCATGTGCTTGTCCTTCCCCTCTGTTAATCAACATTTCTTGCTTGGCAACACCATGCCACGGGATTTTCCCAGACCTAACCCAGCTCATCCATGCAAAAGGGCTTTCCAAAGCTTGTTTGTAGTTTCTACAAATGATTCAATCTTGGAGAAATCATGAAACCTGCCTGGCTCCCCTTCATCCCCTTGTCCCCATGCTCTTCCCCCCCCCAACCTTGGCCAAAAGCTGCAGCTTGGCCACCCCACTTTGCAGTTCCGGACCACTGCCTAAGGAGGAATTTTCCAATCCCACGGAGTGGCAAGCAGCTCTCTGCTTCTGGACTTACCAATTCCGCTTAAATCAAGTCACAAACAACCAACAAGTCAAGGAACTCTTCAGAAAGCTCCCAGCTCCTCCTCCGGCTCCCAGCCCAACTCCCAGTCCTCTTACCCCTCCTCCTTCAGCTCCTGCAACCCCTCCTCTGGTGCCTCCAGCAGCATCACTGTCAACATCCCTGTGGGATGCATGTCCACTCTGGCATCCCCGGAACGGGTCATTTTTTTGTCTTCCCCAGCTCCAACCCCAGCTCCACCTTGCGCAACAACTTCAGGAAATCCCAGACATCCCTACATGACTGGCACTAAGGGAGGCACCCTTTGAAGACTTTACAGCCAAGTTGGAAAATATCCTCCATGGGTTCCTTTCAGCTCTGGGCGCCCATGGAGCCAAATACTGATGCAAAATCTTTGCGGCCTTCTGAGGACTAGTGGACGTGGCGCGGTTGGAAATGGTGGAGGTTATTGACTTGATCTAGGCGGATGGACCCTCCTGCTTTCCCTTATTTTCTTTCTTTGTCTTTACCCACTAAATTCTGTACCTTCCAAAGAAATAGACTTTTGGTGGGCTATTGTTTGTTGAGTGAGCCGCCTTGGGCCTGAAGTGAGAGTGAGAGTGAGTCAGAAATCTGCACCCAGGTGTGAGCCCTGCAAGCAACCTTGAGTCTGAGTAAGAGTGAGAAAAAAAAACTAGCTCTGCCTGTCAGCTTGTTACTATTGCAGAGCAAGCTGCAAAAGTAACAAAAATAACATAAAAATAATAATAATATAATTAACCTGAGAAGGAATAGGAAAACCATGCATATTATTACAGAAATGAATTCTCCACCCAAAATTAGGTAGGGTCACTCACTAACTACACCCTTGAAATCCAACTCCCCATATTTTTAAATAATTAAGCCTCATATTTTTAGATAATTAAGTAAAGAAAGACCAAAATACCACCGCTCCACTATTGAGATTTTTGGTCAATTATATATTTCACACGTATTGTCACGTATAGGTTTCACATCTAAAATTCATTCATAATTGAGGTGTTGTGTATATTTTAGGAGTTACAGATGGAAATGTGTTTTGTCACAATTCCCACACGCAGCCATGGCAGCCAACGCCCCCCGCACGTGGCTGAAATAAATCCCTGTCACTCTTTCAAGGTTGTGTACGCAGCAACGGGCCTCTGAAAAGTATGCAGCCGCGGGACTACGGGTTGACAGAGTGACAGGCGGACTGAGAGGCTTAGGTACTGCGTAAACATGCTAAAACCCACACGGGAACATTCTACATATGTAATAAATGTTTCTGTGGATAGTACATAGTCTAAAAGTAAACAATATTATATAAAAATACTTAAATAACCCTTATATGTATTTTTTATTAAATATAATTCAAATTACCAAGAATTTCGAAAATAAGACAATGAAAACTTCTACAAATATCTTAAAATACTTTAAATATACTTTTATGAGAATTTCTAGACATCAATGTTTTTGTGAAATACTAAGAAAACTAATGATTTAAAAATATTACATTAATTCCCATGACTTATATTTTTAAGTAATTATCTTAGTAAATCAACTGGAACTCAAAAATAAGCAGTAAAAACAATATCATGACTTTACTCCAGTTATTTAATTCATAATGAGAACTCATCTGACATCAGGATGTCCATAGAAATGTCTGTTTAAATAATTATTAAATTACTGGGAACATTTACTAAGGATAATAAATTAAATAATACATAAATAGGAAAGATTAGTGTTATTCCTACGTCCTAATATCTATTATAAAGTAGAATAATTTCCATACCCTGGGGAATTTGATACTACCCGTGCTATAGCACCAAGAACACGTGACAGGCTACTACTGATTACCCTGATAGCCTTAGTAGCCGTCCCTTTGAGCCCCTTTAACCCTCAGAAGGATAGTATTGGGACTCCAAAAGCTATAAATAAAGATCTCTTTTGAGGATATTGATGGGCAGAGACCCAGATATATTTATATCCAGACACCGTTTCATGGTAATAAAGTACTTATAAGAGATAAGCAAGTTCTTTATGGCTAATTCTGATCAATAATATCTGTCCTCAACCTCTCCTTATCAGTTAAAACTTCTGAACAACCTTATAACCCCAGTATACAGGTTTAACCCATCAGTGCACGTCCCAAACAGATACCCAAAGGATTTAATAATATACCAGGGTTACAACGCCCTGTAACTCCACCCTGTATTTTATATACATATTATCATTGGGTAAAATATCCTTTAAACTAAAGAGCCCAAAGTAACCGGGACAACCTTTTTTCATACTGAAATCCCTGAAGAGAGGTTTTAAAGATCCCCAATATAATTGTGTCCCCTCTATAAAAATATTTAACAATCAATTTATTCATATTGATTTAAAACAATAAACCATAACCAAACCACTTAACCTTGCAATATGCTTAATCCAAATATTTTGTGGATTTTTGCTGCATTTATTAAAAAATATATTTATTATTTATTCCATCACCTCTGGTAGCTAAAGGATAGAAAAGGTCTTGGCATCCAAGAGGCTGAAAATTGGTGGTCTGTCCGGGAAATATTCCGTTTTAATATATTTAATACCTTGGACCAGACATTTCATGTAAAAATAAATCAAATATAAATTTATCTGACTTTACAACCGTGATTTATCATTAAATTCTTTTGCAGTGGATTTAAAAACCAATGCAGAATTAATAATAAATTATTTAAATCTTTTAGAGATAAGAAAAGAAGAATATATTCAAAATTATAAACCTACTGGTTGGAAAGCTTTAACTCAAGCTGATCAACTTAATATCTCTTCTGCACATAAAAAATTTTATAAACTCCTTGAAAAAGAAGATCTTGAGAGCCCTATCAACTTTCAGGCCCTATTAAGGAAACATAAAGCTTGAAAGAAATACTTTATTAATTACTTTTTGAAATATAAAAGTAAGTATAAAACTTGTATTACCATATTATTTTTTAAAAATAATATTGATTTATTTTATTGACCAATAAAACAAAACTTTTCTTTACATCAGTGAACCCTCCTGTACCAGAAACCACCTCCACTGAAATTGATTTATTGGATCAAGAAATCCCAGATATCTCTGGACGCCCTGAAAATATTGATTGGGCAAGTGAAGACCTCATTGGAACACACCAAGACCCCATAGGATTACCTACTAAGGATCAATTTAATCCCAATAAAGTCTTGGTACCTTTGAACATCAACTTAAGTGATTTTTGAATAAAACTTATTTTTACGGATTTTTTCTGTAAAATACTTATAAAATTTTTATTCAAAAATGAATAGAGGTAACACAAGAGCCTCAGGAAGAATTCCCTCCTATGGATCTTTGCCAAAAGCTCCCAGTAACCGTGAGACCACCAATAAGGACAACAATGAAGGGACTGGAACCCGTGAAGCAAATTTTGATGGACAAGGAGCAGCACCAATTTCTTCTGCCCTCTCCCAACCTAGAACTGGAGAAGGTAGTAGAATCAAGCCACCCTCCTTTACAAGAAGATTCCCTGCAGCCACCCCAGAAGAATCTGCCCAAGGAAGCCAGGATCAAAGACTTAGTCAAAGAGCACGTGAAATATTAGGAAGAGTTCAAAGAAGCCCAAGACAAAGAGGACATGGTGTCTATGAAAAAGATAATCTCCCAGGAAAAAGCTACTCAGATAGCTCTTCACAAAATGTTTCCAAGGAAAGAGGTAGAATCCTACATAGAAAAATGAAATCCTTGGGATCAGTTAGCCCAACTGAAAGGCAAAGGATCAGGAAAGAAGAGATTTTCTTCCCATCCAAAGCCAAAGGGAAAGAAAGATTGGGATCAGATAATATCCCTAGCTCAAAAATGGAAAAAGGTTAACAAAAATTAGCTTCTAATTCTGAGTCCAAACAAACCTCTGATGTAATTACTTCCTTTTCTAATTATATGCGTCATAATTTCAAAATTGTTTGTGAAAATTTGGACGGTGTTCATACCCAAATGGATAAATTAACCTCAGTAGTAGCCAAATTGATTAATAACCAAACAAAGATGGTAGGAATGGAAGAAATCAAAGAACACACAGAACAGTTATTGGAGACAATTAATCAAGGTAGGATCAGACAGACTCAAAAAATTGAGAATATGTTATCAGGAATCCAAAAATATTTTATTATGTCTTTCCAACCCTTAAAAGAAGAATTGGTAACCACTACTAACATCTCCATTCTATCCCTTAGTGAAAAACTGGATTTTCTCAATAAAAAAGTGGACCTGCAACTTCATCTGATCAAAAATGATCTTAGAGACTTAAAATTCTGTCTGACCAACCCCTTGGGGAGTACCACAGAGGAACCAAAACCTCCCAGACAAACCACTACTCCTAATGCACCACCCTTATTAGGAATGCATAGGAGTGACACCTTTAGGCCTAGTCCTATCCCTGAGATGGAGAAAGCCCTTAAACTTTTACCCCCTATTTCTGAATGGCTCAAGTTCTCTGGTGAAGGAGAATACAATCATATAAGTTTTATTAAATTTATTGAATACACTATCAACTCTTATGACCTACCAGAATCTATAGCTGTAGTCAGGCTGCCCAGAATATTTTAAGGAGTAGCCTTGGACTGGTTTGTCAGTAAAAGAGAAGAAGTAGGATCCTTACGATGGAATTCTTGGAAACTTCTGATTAAAGAACAATTTGGTTATAGAATGTGGAAAACAAAAATGATGAAAAATTTCAAAAATTCCTCATTTGATCCCTCCAAGGATAAACCTCACAAATGGTGCTTGGAACAGAAGAAAATTTGGGATTGCTTCTATCCAGATGCTGATAAAGAGGAAGTAAATGAAAGACTGCTCAACCTGTATCCTGGCAATCTTAACCATGGTGTAAGATATAGGACCAGTATGGATGCTGACTTGCCAACTCTAATAAATGTGCTAGAAGAATTAATAGAAATGACTGAGTTAGAAAAGAAAGACCCTTCTAGACCCAAAGAGAACTACAACATTAAAAAAACCAGAGAACAACCTCCTCTGATGAATACCTCTGATAATAAGAAACCTAATGAGAATAGGGATAAAGAGAGGATTCCTGCAACTTTTTGGAATCTTAACAAGACTGGGAATATTAGAAAAGACTGCCCATTACCTAAAAGAAATATAGCCGTCTTGGAAGGAGAGCAGGAGGTTGAGGGGAATCAGAACTATGAAGATATAGCTTATACTAAAGAATCTCTTTCTGAATGTGAATTGATCCTGACCAAACCTAGTAATGTTATAGACGGAGATATAGGCACTTCTGTAGAAATCAATAACATTCATGGGGATTCCAGCTTGCCCCAAAAATGGGATCCTACCATAATTCCTAGACATATAATGGATGTCAAACCATTAACAGTTAAACCTATGAGTCGGAAAAGTTATACCACTGGTCAAACTTGTTATGCAACAGGATTGTATAAAGACAGAACAATAAGTTTATTACAGGATAGTGGAGCTTTTTTCTCATGTGTCTGTGCTGAATTCTTAAACAAATGGGATCCCAATTGGAAAGAACACCTTCTGCCCGTCCCAAAAGCCAGGTTCAGCTCTTGCAACTCTACCATGAATTCTTTTGGAGTATGGACTGATCCTATAATACTACCTCATACTAAAGGATCTTTGAGGATACAAGTGGAATTTTTTGCATTTCTCAACGGACTATGTGACTACCTGATACTGGGTAATGATGCCTTATTTCTATATGGTATAGATGTGTTCCAGAGTAAAGGGAGATAATTCACAGTAGGTGGCAATTGGGAGAAGAAGTTTAAGATATGCACCATTCAGTCTAACTTCCCCTCCTCTACTTACCAAAAGCATTTAGAAGAATTTGACCAAGAAGATTTCTCTCAAGCAGCAATGAATATGAAACTTTCTGAGGATCAGAAGAAAGATATATTGACAGTCTGCTTTGAGAACCAAAATTCTTTTTGTACTAAAGATCATCCCATTGGTGATATTAAAAGACATGATATGGCATTGACATTGACCATTAAGCCTCCTTATCCTACAAACTTAAGAAGGCCAGCCTATCCCTGTAGTCCAAGTCTAGAAAAGCTCTTGAGGAGCATATCCAAGAACTAATAGACTTACAAGTATTACTGAAAGTAGGGCATAATGAACAGTAGATGTGACCACACCTGTAATCATAGCTGATGTGGGTATACCCAAGATTATAATCAGTAACTGAGACGCCAAATTCACCTCTGAGTTTTGGAGGAATCTACATGATATACTGGGTACTACTCTAGCATTTTCTACAGCATACCATTTCCAAACTGATGGATTAGCTGAAAGAATGATACAGACCCTAGAAGATATGTTAAGGAGGTTTTGTATCTTTGGTCTAGAATGCAAAAACTCAAATTTTTATTGCCATTATTGGTTAAGCCTACTCCCAGCCCTAGAAATGGCTTATGACAGCAGTAAAAATTCTACTACCAAAAAAGCTCCTTACATACTAGAAAGAGGATGGATTCCAAAACTTCCTAGGAATAACTTAAACAATAACTTAGCCACTATTCATCCAACATCTATTGACTTTAAGAAGATGATAGATCTTGATAATAATCATGCTCAAAAATGCGTAGAAGAAGCAGTAGAATACAACAAACAAAGATGGGACAAATCACATAAAGAACCTGACTTTAAAATATAAGATCAGATCTTGATATCTACAACCAATTTCAACAATCTAGCAGGTAACAGAAAACTGAAACCAGCCTTTGTTGGACCATTTTTTATGAAGAAGATGCATGGCAAAAATGCTGTGGAAGTAATCATGAGTGTAGAATTATCAAGGAAACACCCAATATCTCCTGTTAGCCTAGTCAAACACTTTCAACCAAGAGAAGGTAGCAACCTCCCCCCAGCAATAATCCCAATAGAACCTGACCCTGTGAAAGAAAAAGGGAAATTCAGCAGGATATTGAGAGAAAAGAAAGGGAGAGTACAAGGAAAAGATGTTAGAATATACTTAGTAAGATAAAAAGGAGAATCTGCAGACAAAGATGAATGGTTACTAGAAAATAACATACCTGATGAACCAATACATCTCAGAAACTACAGGGCCAGAAAAAGGAACTGAAACACACTTGAAGTTGATTTTCTCCCAACATCCTCCAGATTCTTTTTTCAGATATGGCCATATCTTGGAGTGGGGGAATGTCAGCTTGCCACTATTGCAGAGCAAGCTGCAAAACTAACAAAAATAACATGAAAATAATAATAATATAATTAACCTGAGAAGGAGTAGGAAAACCATAAATATTATTACAGAAACTAATTTTCGACCCAAAATTAGGTAGGGTCCCTCACTGACCCCAACCTTGAAATCCAACTCCTTATATTTTTAAATAATTAAGGAAAGAAAGACCAAAATAGCACGGCTCCATTATTGAGCTTTTTGGTCAATTAAATATTTCACACTTATTGTCATTTATAGGTTTCACACCTAAAAATTCAATCAGAATTGAGGTTTTGTGTAGATTTTAGGAGTTAGGGATGGAAATGTGTTTTGTCACAATTCCCGCACGCACCCGCGGCAGCCAATGCACCTGCGCACGGTTAAGATACAGCCCTGTCACTTAGTCAAGGTTGTGTATGCAGCCCTGGTCCTCTGACAAGTACGCAGCCACGGGACTACGGGTTGAAAGAGTGACAGGCGGAATGAGAGGCTTAGGTGCCGCGTAAACATGCTACAACCCACACGGGAAAATTCTACATATGTAATAAATGTTCCCATGGATAGTAGATAGTCTAAAAGTACATAATATTATTTAAAAATACTTAAATAACCCTTAAATGTATTTTTTATTAAATATAATTCAAAATACCAAGAATTTCAAAAATAAGACAATGAAAACTTCTAAAAATATATTAAAATACTTTAATATACCGTAAAAATTTGACATGAATTCCCATGACTTATATTTTGAAGTAATTATCTTGTTAAATCAACTGGAACTCAAAAATAAGGAGTAAAATCAATATCATGACTTTACTCCAGTTATTTAATACATAATGAGAACTCACCTGACATCAGGATTTCCGTAGAAATGTCTATTTAAATGATTATTAAATTACTGGGAACATTTACTAAGGATAATTAATTAAATAATACATAAATAGGAAAGATTAGTGTTATTCACACGACCTAATATCTATTAAAGTAGAATAATTCCCATAGCCTGAGGAATTAGATGCTACCCGTGCTATAGCACCAAGAAAAAGTGACAGGATGCCACTGGTGACCCTGCTAGCCTTAGTGTACTTCCGTTTGAGACCCTGTACCCCTCAAAAGGATAGTATTGGGACTCCAAAAGCTATAAATAAAGAGCTCTTTTGAGGATATTGATGGGCAGAGACCCAGATATATTTATATCCAGACACTGTTCCAAGTTAATCAAGTATTTATAAGTGATAAGTAAGTGATTTATGGCTAATTCTGATCAATAATATCAGTCTTCAACCTCTTTTTTATTAATTAAAACTGCTGAACAACCTTATAACCCCAGTATACAGGTTTAACCCATCAGTGAACGTCCCAAACAGATACCCAAAGGATTAATAATATAACGGTGAGTTTTATTATCTTTTCTCTGGCATGGCAGCTTGGTTACATGGCCCTGCCACTCCACCATGTATTTTAATTATCTTTGGTTAAAATATCCTTTAAACTAAAGAGCACAAAGTAACCAGGACTTCATGTTTTCATACTGAAATCGCTGAAGAGAGGTTTTAAAGATCCCCAATATAATTGTGGCCCCTCTATAAAAATATTTGATAATCAATTTATTCATATTGATTTAAAACAATAAACCATAACCAAACCACTTAACCTTGCAATAAGCTTAATCCAAATATTTTTCGGATTTTTTCTGCATTTATCAAATAATATATTTATTATTTATTCTATCACCTCTGGTAGCTAAAGGATAGCAAGGTTCTTGGCTTCCAGGAGGCTGACACCGCCTCCGCACGCAAGCCTGAGAGGAAAAGCCCTGTGATCCGCGCCCCATATTGTCAACGTCTCCGGAAAGGAGCACCTGGACCGCCCCAGAAAAACTGCCACACAGTTCCCCGTACCCTTTCTACAAAATATAAAAAGACAAGCCACCATTGCGCATGCACAACTATCCAAGAGAGAGAGATAATAAGGGAAAAAAACATTCTGGGGTGCCTAATTAATTGGGCTTTGAACCAGCTAGGACACCCCCTCACCAAGTCAAGCTTGTCCCCCAGTACCCCAAACATACTTCCACTCCATTATGCCCATCTGTAGAAAAAGAAACAGAGAAACAAACCCAGAGAAAAAAAGGAAAAGTAAAAGAAAGGGAAAGAAAGAGTTTTTTTTGCAGTGCTCCACTCCTTTCCCGCCTTGTATTCTACCATTTTTTGCGTGGCTTTTCCTTGTGTGTATTGATCTGGAATGGCGCGGAAACTTGTTCCTGAAACCCTCCGTTTGTCCCCCCCACGCCTTGCTGCTGTAACAGTGGATTGCCACCTTCCACTCCGCTGGGAGAGAGAGAACTGCACGGCCTCATTCAATCCCACGCAGGTTGTTTCCACAGGCTTTTTTCGTAACCTTCTGTCCAGGAGCGCCTTCTGTTGCCAAAGCCCTTGCAAACCCAAATTCCTTCTTACCAGATATACCATTGATTCCCAGTCCTTTCCCATTCTGAACCTAAAGCCCCACTGCGTGTGTCTGTTGCATAAATGCCAGAATCTCTGCTAGCGGTGAGGGCAACGGGCCCGCCCTTGGCCCACCCATTTTTCATTCCCTGCGCTCCATGTCCTTCCATTCTGTATGCATCCTCCCCGCTGTCAAAGGGGTCCAACTCCCCTTGCAATACTCCAACTCCTGGCCTGTTCCTTCTGCCACCGCTCCTATCTTCTCCGCAAGACCCATTTGCTGTTCATTAGCTCACAAGCGGCACCAAATATTGGCCCCCATCCCCTTCTTGGACAACTTGCCTGCCTCCCATCAATTCCCAAGCCATTCCCAATACCTGCTCTTTGTTCCCTCCTCCTTGGTTGCTTCATAGCAACGGGCTGATCCAAATCTTCCAAGACCCGCTTTCCCAACATGTATCCTGTCTCCACTGGGGAAACCAGTCCCGCATTTAAATCCATTGTCCTTTTCTCGCGTCCCAACCGCCAATAGCCATCATTGTCACCATAGGTGCACACCTGGGGCGCCGGCGTTCTAGGGAGCTGAAGACCCTACAAACAGATATTTAGGTCCCTTTCCAACCCCCCAAGTTGACTAAACCAAGGGAGGTTTGCCGGTGGTGGGGCCAGAGCACACACTTCCGTGTAATCTGAACCTGCTTGCAACCATACCCCGCTGTGGGCTCCTGCCTTGTAATCCCATTCCGCTTGCAACCGCACCCCGCCATGCGCGCCTGCCTTTTAATCCAATTCCACAGATTTTTTGAAATTTCCTTCCTGGAAACAAGACTTGCGCTTCCCCCACCTTCCCAGGATGTCCCCCCTAAGAGAAAGATGGCTGGAAACCGGGTCCTCTGGATTGATTTCAACAACAGAAGAATGAAGAAATGAAATGAATTAAATCAGTTGAAAAATTGACAAAAACTTGAATCAGAATAAAAGATCAAACCAACAAGATCAATGTGATTCTGATTGGTTATTGAATCAGCACGTGCCAAGCTTCTTCATGGCCTGAGTGGAAAGCGCGGACATCTGCTGATAGTTGATTAGAATAAAGGATATTGAAAGAATGGGGAAGTGAGACAGACGGATTAGTTGTACTTAGCCAGTAGCCTCTTCAGATGAAAGGAAGTCGTCTTGAAGTCTTCTGAGTGATGGCCAAGGATCTGTGGATTGAGTTCAATCAGTGCATTGCTGTGGATTGCTTGAAATACTTTGAATCAATCTTTTACCTGCTTGAGATGCTTCCGGACTTGACTGAGTTGAGAGGGGGAACTTGATGGATGAGAGTGTTGGAAATGAGGAACAGGAAGTAGAAGGGAATGAGATGGTGTGGAGAATGATGAAGATGGTGATTGTTGGCGTGGTTGATGCTTTGTGCAAGTTGCAGTTGAGCAGCTGGGAGGAGAAGAAGACCGCGCGTGCGGGTCCATTGGAGTTGAGCCAAAAATGGAGCACCTGTACCGGAAGGCCAGAGAGGGGCGGGCTTCAGTCTCAAGTGGGAGCTTGAGGACGCAATTTTTACAACATCCCTCCTTGATTCAAAGTGTGAGAGGTCTAAGTACTGACGTGATGGATTAGTCGTAGATTTGAAGTTTTGTTTGCAGCTTTGTTGAGTCCATCTGCTACCATTTGATCCGACTTGATGAGTTGGACCTTGATTGCTTTGTTGGATATGTCCTCTTGAAGTCCTTTGGTCTTCAGGTCAGTGAACTTTGTTTTTGAGTTGCTTCCAAATTTTTTTTTTGTCGTCCAAACCTTTGTTGTTGATCATGTGGATACTTGCTTTGATAGGCTTTCTCCAGAGTTCATGGATTAGGTGATTGATCCACCTGCATTCAAGTTGACCGTTGCTTAGAGCGTTGCACTCGGCTTCGGTCAATGAGTAAGTGATGTTTCTCTGGCGTTGAATGGTCCAGTAGAGAGGTGATCCTTGGTGGAAAAAGATGAACCCTGTTTGGGAGGTTCTAGTGACTGGATTGTTGGCCCAAGTTGAGTTGCTGTAGCAGATGAGGTTGTCCAAATTGTTTTTCTTGGAGATCAAAAGTTGCTGATTTTTAGTGCTTCCGAGATACTTCCATACCCTGAGGACCTCCTTCCAGTGAGAGATCCCAGGTTTTTCAGAAAACCTTGCCGGAGATGACACAGCATAGCTGATGTCCGGCCGAGCAAGTCCAGCTATGAAGTTGAGTCTTCCTATTGGAGACCGGTAGGATACCCCCAACTCGTCAAATTTCTCTATCTCGTCAATGCTGGCTGGTGTGAGATGAATGCCAGGAGTGCAGGGAGTGCTCATTGGCTTGCAGTTGGTGAGATCCAGCTCTGCCAGACCTTTATCAATGTGCATTGGAAGTGATAACCTTATTCCTTCTGGAGACCATTCAACCTTCATGCCAAGTAATGTATTAGGAGGATGAACTGACGAGTTTTTTAATTCGTTGAGGAATGCGTCCTTGAACTTTTTGACGTTTCCTACCACGAGTAAATTGTCTACATGGACAAATATTGCTGATTTCTGATTGGTTCCTAGGTAGAGACAAGGGTCTGCTTCAGAGGGGATGAACCCTTGATCTTGGATCCATTCGCTCAACATCTTGTACGAATTCTTTGGTGATTGCTTAAGTCCGTACAGGGATTTATTGAGCTTGAGAATTGGAGTTTGTCTTGTCGAGCCAGTCAGTTTTTGTATGAACACTTCTTCCTCCAGAGGTGCATGCAAGAACGCTCCTTTGATGTCAAACTGCAGCATATCTAGATTAAGGTCCACCGCTAGCAGTAAAACTGCCCTTAGGGATGCCACCTTGCTCATAGGTGCATAGTTTTTGAAGTAGTCAATCCCGTAGCTTTGATTGAATCCTTGCACGCAGACTCTTGACTTGTAGGTTGGGGCTTCTACATGTGTGTTCTCTTTGATTAGAAAAGCATAGGTGACATTGAGCAAATTGCTTGGCTTTGGTCCTTCATAATCTTCCCAGACTTTGAATTCTTTGCAAGTGTTCAACTCCTTGTGTAGGGACTTGGACCAGACAGGAGAGCAAAGAGCTTCCTCCGTGATTTGGGAACAGATTTGGAGAAGTATCTGTACCCTTCTGGAGGTCTGAGTTCTTGACAATTCCAAAGCGTTCAAAATCTTGGGAACAACTCTTGAATCACTTCATCACCAGCATTATCTTCTGGTTCTGAGTCGGACTTGATCAATTCTTCTTTGACTTCCGGGTCTGCCTCGGTCTGGATTTCAGAGGTGTTTGGAGCTTTGATTGGAGGGTGAGTTTGATCCACAATGGGTTCACTTTGATTTGTTGGATAGTTCTCCAACGTCTTCAATGGAGATTTAGTGAATTTTACATTCTTGGTTTCTATGACGGCGCCGGTGTTGGTTAAGATGCAGTAGGACAGGAGCTTGGGAACATATCCGACAAGTCTTCCTGGTGAGTTTTTTTCATCAAACTTCCTTGGCGACTGACTCCCAAGATCCAAATAATAGAGGCTGCTTCCTATTGGATGAAGATAGTCAATCGGTAATGATTTTCCATGAATTAGCTACCATGGCGTGAGACCTTCAGAGTTGGTTATTTGATTCAGAGCCAGGGTACAGCTTTGGATCACTTCATGCCAGTAGTTCTTAGGAAGTTTTGACGAGGCAAAGGTTGCTCTGATGGATTTGGCTACTGTTTGGTTTGCTCTTTTGGCTCTTCCATTATGTTGTGGATGTTAAGGTTCCAATATTACTTGGCATATCCCCTTGTTTTTGAAGAATTCAGTGAGATCCTTGCTTATGAATTCATCTCCCCCGTCACAACAGAATTCTGAGGGGAAGTAGTTGGTATTTGTTTGAGAGAATGAATTTGATAGTTTCAGATGCGTTGCTCTTGTTTTTCAAAGGGAATGAGATGATATATCCACTGAAGTTTTTGACCATTTTCAATGAATATCAAAATCCTCCTTTTGATGTTGGTGAGATTGGCCCAATCAACTCGGCGTGAACACGCTGGAATACTTTTTCTGCCTTTGCTGATGAACCTTTGAAGATTGCTTGCGTGATTTTGCTTTTGTTGCAGCTGGGGCAGGAAAAGTTGTTCTTTGTATCTGCCGAGATGGATTTCCCTAGGAAACGTTCCATCCTGGCAATTCCTGCATTTCCAAGTTTAAGATGAAGTTTGTTAACCTTTTTCAGTTCAGAATTCTCAATCCCATGGTAGCTTTGGTTTGAGGACACTTCTACATGCAGGAGGTTGTTAACAATCTTTCCTTGCAGAATGACTGACTGATTGGCGACCAATTTGAAGGTAGGTGGATTTGCTCAATTGTTCACAACCAGCTTTTCTCCCTTTTTGAGAAATGGTCCCATTGAGAGCAGATTGATGCAAGCGTCCGGAGTCCAGGAAGCATTTTGAAGCTCGACATTTCCAGAGTCAGTGATGATTGATCCTGTTCCTCTTCCTTTTATTTTGAGTGATGCGCCAGGTTTTCCTGTTTTTATCACACTGGAAACGTCCTCTTCATTCATCATCTTGAACCAGTTTTTATTAGTTAGCATATGAATCAAGCATCCTGAATCTAAGATAAAAGTTTTTGAATCCGTAGAAAACATGTTGGTAAAGCAGAAATAGTAAGAGAAGAAATTTGAGACTTCTTCCTTTTTCTTCTTTTCTGTTTTTTGAGATTTGAATCCTTTCGGTCGAAGTTCTGGAAATTCAATCCAACACTTCTCACAAGGATGGTTTTGAACATCAGGATTGTGTAAACCATTCTTGCAACGTGGATAGCTTGAGTAGAGGTTCATGTTGGCTTTGGAAGTAGGAACTCCTTCATTGACCTTTGGGTTTATTTTGTTTTTGTTTTGTACGAGGTGATCCAGAACTCTTTTGACGGTTATTTCCTTTTCACTGTGCATTATGTGAAGTCTTCAGCGGTTCTCAACTAATCCCCGCAACCTCTTGGGGTGAAGACACTCTATTTCTGTTTCATGGTCATCTGGATCTAGAGCAGGATTTGAGGTATTTGAAATAACCGCTCATTTTCATGAATTGTACTAGTTCAATCTGGTCTTCAGTTGTTCTTCACGAATCACAATAGACCTTCAAACCATCAGCCTCATTGTAGACTTTTCAAACCTTACTTTCCATATCATTCTCATCGCACTTTTTCCTTCGACTCAATCTTACATCTCTTATCCTTTCATTCTTCCCAAACCACCCTTGATTAAGATCCTTGTACTTTGCCTTCATGCCCGGTGAGATGTTCTTCCTTTTCATGAATCCTTATTTTCTTTTCTCATTCTTGTATTGACTCAAGATCTGTTCAGCCCTACACTGTCAACATCTCCTCACTGGCGTCACTCCAATCGTGCTCTGATTTCCTTCATCTTTCAACTGCTTCTCCAAGACCACATCCGTGCTAAACCTCCATCAGCCATCTCCTCAGTCAACACTCATCTTTCAATGCCTGATGTTTGTAGAAGTCTTTCTTATCTGAGCTTGTCTTTATGCTCATCCTTCTTGTCCTGATGTTTCATCCCTTCTGTGTGTGACTGTAGTTCCCAGTTTTCAGTAATATCAATTCAACCTCTTAACACATTATTTGAGATGCAATACTTTTAAGTGTGGATGGGAACTTGAATAATATAAGATATGCCAGTATTTCTGACGGTAGCTCAATTCCCACTTCTGAGAGCTTGTTGAGACTTAGTCGTACATTGGTTACGAATTTATCAATGTTGTCTTTGCTGAAGGGAAGATACAGAAAGGAATTGAAGATTCTTGCTTGATTTGCTGATTGGGATGAGGCAAAATAGCTTTTAGTCGCAATCCAGATTTCTTGGGCATTGCGTACATTTCCCGCATTGATGATGTTGGTGTGTGTGGCTGGTTCTAGCTTGGCCAACAAGAAGGGGGCCATGTACTTGTTGATTTTGGGATCTAACTGAACGTCATTGCTTGTGTTTTACATTATGTGGAGGATGCCTCGTAGAACAAACAGACTGTCCATTTTGACCTTCCATATGGAGTAATTGTCCTCATTCAAGAGAGGAGTTGATTCTACGAGTGTTTTGAGCGTGATTGTTTGCATTGTGCTGTCGCCCCCAGGTCCTGGTTTTGAGTGGTAATTGGTCATTTTAGTGAGTCGTTTCGGCTTTGAACCGTAAGAGAAAGATGGCTGGAAACCAGGACCTCTGGATTGATTTCAACAACAGAAGAATGAAGAAATGAAATGAATAACAGCAGTTGACAAATTGACAAAAAATTGAATCAGAATAAAAGATCAAACCAACAAGATCAATGTGATTCTGATTGGTTTTTCAATCAGCACGTTCCAAGCTTCTTCATGGCCTGAGTGGAAAGCGCGGACATCTGCTGATAGTTGATTAGAATACAGGATATTGAAAGAATGAAGAAGTGAGACAGACGGATTAGTTGTACTTAGCCAGTAGCCTCTTCAGATGAAAGGAAGTCATCTTGAAGTCTTCTGAGTGATGGCCAAGGATCTGTGGATTGAGTTCAATCATTTCATTGCCATGGATTGCTCAAAATACTTTGAATCAATCTTTTACCCGCTTGAGACGCTTTGGGACTTGACTGAGTTGAGAGGGGGAACTTGATGGATGAGAGTGTTGGAAATGAGGAACAGGAAGTAGAAGGGAATGAGATGTTGTGGAGAATGATGAAGATGGTGATTGTTGGCGTGGTTGATGCTTCGTGCAAGTTGCAGTTGAGCAGCTGGGAGGAGAAGAGGACCGCGCGTGCGGGTCCCTTGGAGTTGAGCCAGGAATGGAGCACCTGTACCGGAAGGCCAGAGAGGGGCGGGCTTCAGTCTCAAGTGGGAGCTTGAGGACGCAATTTTTACAACACCCCCTCAGTTTTGGCCAATCAAGGTTTTGGTAGCCTTCCATCTCTTCCATTTCCCAAAGCTCTTCCGCTTCCATGATGAACAGGAAAAAATGGGGCGCCTTGTTGGAATCCAATGTGCCTTCAGAGTGCGCAATAACTTTGTATTGTGAGATGAATTGCTCCAAATCTGCTGTTTTGAGTAAAATGTCAGTGTAATCCTTTGGGTCAATGAGAAGATGGCGGGAGGAGCAAGAAGAGGGAGAAGCAACCGCTGGTAGGATCTTGAGTAAATTTGAGAGACTTGAGACAAAAGAAGTTCATAGCCAGACCCCCAGATGTGGAAAGTAAGAGAGTGATACTCCCCCAGTTATCCTCAAGTTCTGGTATCAATGGTCTTAGCTTCTGTAGGTATAAGGATGCTCCAGTAAAGGGAGAGAGATAGAGTTATAGAGAGATGGATTTCCTTTCTGTTCTTTATCCTTTATCCATCCATCCATCCAATCCAATCCAATCCAATCCATGTATCCATACAACCCAGAGTTTAGAGTGATGCATTTAATTCCTTACTCTCAACCCTAACCTAATTACAAGCGCAAACAGAAAGCCTAGCAACAAAGAAAAAAAACCCTATGGCCCAGAACCCTAACCTAGCCCTATCCAATCCTTCCACTCCCTCCAACACTGTTTCCTCCGTTATTACGTACTTCCCGTTTGTCCTTCTCATGGGGCAGCACTCTACTGCGCCCTATTTGGAGCCCCCAGCGTTTACCCATTGGTGCGCATCTGAAAATCCTGTGATCCAGGGATTGCTCTGGGCCTATGCTTGGGAAGACCTTCCCGGCACGTATAACCCCTCTTTTTCCCCTGTCCTTTTTCTGGACTAGCCAACGGCAAACTTGGTTGGGTTGGCTCCATCAAATGGTCTGCATGGTCCAACTGGGTTGCAAGCCCAACACACACCCAGCGCTGAGCCCTGCAATTCCTACTGCTGAGGCCGCGCGCAGCCCGAATTCTGAGCCCAACCTACCCAACTTCTGAGTGGACAGCCCTCTACCCATTCTCCAATCTGAGGTTATAAATGAAACACCATAACGGCCAGGAATGCAACATTGGGATTCCTTTCTGCATGTGCTGAAATACCTGAAAGGATCCCTTCATCTGTCTCTCTCCTACTCAAAGAAAAATCCATCCCTGTTGTGGCATACTCCAAAGCCAATTGGGAGAATTGTCAAATCACCCAAAAATCTTTCTCTGGATACCTGGATCTGTTTGACAGCTGTTTGATTCTCTGGAGATCCAGAAAAAAGCCCTGCGTGTCCCTCTCGCCTTCTGAAGCAAAATACCAAGCCCTAATCAATCTAACTGGAGAGCTGTTGTGCCTGCGCCAATTTCTCATAGAAAACAAACTCATCAGTAGAGAACCCACTTCTCTGACTTTCTATGAAGACAATCAGGCATGCATTAACACTTCCAATAACAACTGTAACTCCCACCATTTGATAATGAAGCATGTCAAAATAAAGCTCCAATTTATCCAAGAATTTATCAAGAGATCAATCATCAGTCTCAAATACACAAGAAATGTCAACATTCTTGCCAACTTCCTTACCAAACCTCTCAGTCAACCAGCCCTACAACAAGCATTCTGCCTTTTGGTTATCCTCAAACTCACCGTCAGGGGGGGTGAGGAAGTATGACAAATCCAGAAGTGGCAGAATGCTTGACACACTTCAGCAATGGATAAAACCTCCCCATGCCAATTCTGTTGCTCCTCCAGGGAGTTTTCAGTAACGTTGAACCTTTTGGAGAACCCTATGCATTTAAAATTTTCTTCCCTTCCCTGACTCTGTGTTCCTGTGGCTTTTTCTTCTTTTCTTATTTATCCCAGGACTTTTGTGCAAAGATATTGTTGATTCTGTGGAGGACTCTGTGATCACTCCTGTGCTCTGATTTTCATTCTTCTGCTCATTGCATTATCATTTTTCTCTCTGGTCTGTTTTTCTGCCGTGCTCTCAGCTATCATCTCATTGTCATTCCCAGTTTGTGTCAAGTCACACCTGCTACTTTTTCACCCTTTTTTAGGTATTTGATCATTCTCTTTGACTCTTTTGATGGCAATGACTCCTTATTTCCCTTTTTTAGTCAAACAATCTAACAGTAATATGCAGGAAAGCGGAAAATTTGGGAATACAAAAGGCTATTTACACAAATGAACTATGTAGATTTTAAACAATGAGCAACTGTTGTTTGTATTACACACATATGTAACATGTGACTAGTTTTTTTAGGGTATACAATCCATGGCTTCTTCACCAAGAGATCTCAGTTCATTCCGATATTCACCAAATTATAACCATCAGATTGAAACCACATAATCTCAAGCTTCTTCACCTTGACAAATAACTTGATTATACCATGGCTGATTTCCCTTTTAAGTGTTCCAATTCCCTGGGTCCCTTGTGCTATAATACTAATTTGAAATGGCATGATAAATTTTTAGAACAAAACGCTCTTAATCAATTTGATGCACTCCTTTGTGAGAAATATCTCGAAAGATCCCATAAACAAGTATTGCAGTCAATGCTTGACTTTTATCAGAAAAATTACAATGCAAAGGTGGAACAGTTCAAGTTAAAAAACTGCATAGATCTTGGTCTGCTTGAGATTTCAACTGAAGAACAACAACAGCCAAAAATAGCTGAGAGTTCAGATGTTCAATCAACCCACAAGGTACCAACAGTGGATGATTAAACAGAAACTTCTCAAGACCTTCCTTTCCCCCAGCTTACAGGGTTTTTAGCAGATCACCTGGAAAACCAACCCAGCGAGTTGAAAGAATCATTTGATGCAAAAAAGAGTTTATCAAAAATTATCCAAATACACAAACCTGATGCATTCACAATATCTCCAGACAAACCTGAAATATCCACTTTATCTGTGCCTTTGGAGGATACATTTCAAGATTCCGGGGTTGTTTCCATTGATAATGAAACTTTCAAGGCCTCTGACAATACTTCAGTGCTGCAACCAGATACGCCAGCTGTAGAACCCCAGATCACTCCAGGAATCAGGGCATCTGCTTGGCTGGCTACCCAAGGTCATCAGCAAGCAGCTAGAAAATCAAGATGAAGGCTTCCCTCTAGCTCTCAAGAATCATCTGAATCCTCTGATTCCAAGACAGAATTCATTCACTCAAGTGATGCACAACCAGATCAACAAGAAATCTTGATTATTGAACCATCACCCAGGAGTCCCACACCTGCACCCACCCTAGTACCATCATCCCCTGAGCTGGTCAGTTTCCTATTTTGAAGGCTATGATGGATAATCAATCCAAAATTTACTTCAAAATTAATCTTCCCTTTCAAAATCAGAGTGCCCCATCCTTAATAAACCAAAAGCGGAATGCATCTAACTCCAGACTCATCAATAGGGATATGGAACAGACAACTTCAAGGCAAAGGATTAAGATCCCTTAATTGAAAAATTAATCTCATCCCAAAGGCCAGACTAGTAGCAAAACTGAAACCACAGCCCAAACCATTGGGCCAACATCAAATACTGGATCAATAAAGCCAGGTCAGTGGAATCATTTTGTGATGAAATGAAAATAATGGAAGCTAATTCTATTGCATTGCCTATAATGTTCTTTTTTGGCTTGAACAAGGAAGACCTTTTGAGGTTTTCATACTGGGAAGAATTAAAGGACAATGAAACACCTTCAACCTATTCCAAAATTATAAGAAGTACACAGTTCTGAATTACCAACACCCTTAAGTTTCTTGGCCAAAGGATCCTGTCAAACCCCCTGAGTCATCAACAATCTTAAATTTGTTGGAACTATGTTTAAAATTGTGCAAAGATTGTAGATTTCAATGATGATGTCTTCAAATCCTATGAAAAGAACCCAATTCTTACTTTTGATTGATCAGAAAAAGGTTTCTCAGAAAAGACAATGATATTCTTGTTGGAAGCACCTTCATCAACAAAAATTCCCTCTCTTGCTCCAGGAAGACAGTCCACATCAATATGCATCCCCTGTCTGATATCCTAACTAATAACAGAGAGGCAATACGTGGGGCATACATGAAACTTAAGCACACCTTGAATGACAGCATGGGTGTAGTCTCACACAAAATCTCAAGAAATGCCCTTTTATTGATGGAGGGCATTGACCAAAATTCAGATGACGCTTTACTTGAAGCACAAACATACTTTTCCAACTGAAAGAAGCTGTAATTAATGATTCCACCTTTGATCAACACAAGAAGTTGAGTGCTAACGCGTAAGCTGAGATGAATGGTGGAAGAGGTTGGCTTCATACTTTTTTTGAATATGTTGTCTATGTAGTCAATGGGCTCATCAACTTATGGATTGATGAAAAAGAAGATCATTGGAAGCCTCTTATGTCAAAGTACTTGGTATAGAAGAATAATTGATGGGGGACCAATTCTCTAGCATGTGTTTCACACATTTTAGTTTTTGGTTCTGCTGCTATATGGGTATGTCCAGGAAATTGACAAGTCATGCCAAAGTGAAATTCTGGCATGGTCCTTGAATTTGAAAGTCTTTTTCTTGAGTCAAAGTTGAAGGCAGAATTTCCTGCTGATCCACTCTGGGGCCAACTTGTTAACACAAGGGCATGAATTCTCACTGCCTTGAGTGATATGGCCTCTAGTAAAGGACAAAAAATCAACTTTTAGTAAAGGACAAAAAATCAACTGAAGAGATGCAATTAGCATTTTTACTGAAAGATTTTCTTATGAGAACATTTCTCAGGTCCTTCTGGAGGATATTTTTCTGGTTACTGACTATGATTGGGGTAGCCACTTTAATACTGTCTGGGATGTAGAAAAAACTACCTCTTCTACTTAAGTTGAAGTTACCTCCGAACCCCCAGCTTCCAATAGTTAATTCTGGTGAATTTTGAGGAAATTAGACTATTAGTTTTTCTGGATAGATAATTCTTGTTTTCAAATTCTTTCTGATCTTGGTATAATCAAATTATTTACTTTGAAACATGGTTCTTTTAGATGATTGAATGCTTGATAATGATCATACTGCCCATGTAATTTATTGACTAAGTAGCTGATTTCAAATTGAAGAAGGATTAAGTGTAGCTTTTACATTTAAAACAAACTGTACATTTTTGGAAGATAATAATATTAATTTCTCATGAAATAATTTTTTTCTATCATCTGCTGCAAAGAATTAAAATTTTTCTTCAAATTAAGAATAGCTCAGTTTTTTTTAATAAATTAATTTGATAATTTGATTTTATTGGAATCAACTACCACTTAATGAATGATTTCATCATGTTGCGTATCAAAAAAATTGCAAATGAAACATTGAATTGGTCAAAAATGTTGGGCCTTCCATATGAAAATATCATGCTTTTATGCCTCAGCAGAATTGATGCAGTGTGTTTCTGAAATACTCATACAAAGGTCATGGAATGCAACTCAAAGCAAGTAGGCACTGCACCCTGCTTAAAAATTATTGGATATCTCCAAAAAATTCTGTTCAATTTTATTATTGGTTTTTTAAAGGCAGTAAAACAAAGCAAGGGATCATATCATGGCTGTTTTTAGTGTACATAATATTAATCAAATAAATAAAAAAATCCAAATCAATACAAATCTTTCTCTATCCTAAGTTTTAGTTTAGCTGTGATTTGTTTTTTTTTATCGACATCAGTGATTCACAATACCTTCCTTTATCAAACAATCATCCATTTTTTGAGAAATCAATAATCCATGAAGACTTAATTAAAATCTTTGTATAATCTTAAACCCAAAAGATCCAATAAAATTCAACATTTATACTTCAAAATGCCACAGGAAATTCTTGAAAATTGGTAAAATTTTTCCCAGAGGTATACAGTATTTATTACTCTTTAATTAAAAAAATTCATGCATATAATGATTATCACCCATGAGAATCTCCATATAATTTACTCATAGGTTTTTTTTATATCCAATATTCAATTAGAAGTGATGCAATAGTATAATTCCTTTTCATTTACCATAAATATCAACCCAAAATTTATTCTTACGGAATTCATCAAACCAACTCATATTTCACAGAATACACATATCCAATCCACCACTCCCTCCCAATAACCCTCAAACATCAAGCAACAAAAATGGCCCAATTATCAAAGCAAAAACAAACATGGTTTGAAGAAACAAAAAAAAATATTGATCACAATCTCAAGGAAAAAATTGAGCCATTTCCTGAAATCAGGACACAAAGTGAAAGGTTGATGAATGAAGAGCAGAATGAGAGAGCTTGGGTATGCAGGCTGCAGAAAATAATTGAAAGGGAGGCATTAGAAATGTTTATTCCAGAGCAATTGATTCCAAAAGTCTGAAACCTTTGAATGGAGAGGCATGAATTTCTTGGAAGGTTTCAGTTAATATATTGTTGAAAAATCATATTTGGTATATATGATAAATTGCCAATCATTTTAAGCTGTTCCACTAGTGGTAAATAGAATTTCAATCCCAATGGATTTTTGAATGTTTCTGATAGATTATTATTTGAAATTTTCCCAATTCTAGGTTTCTCTACTTGATCTTTCATGAAAATTCCATCTATTTTCACTTAAAACACAAGTTTTTATGAGAACAGAAAATAGAAAGTGCCTTATCTCAAAGTCAATGCTAGAAAAAGCCTTTTTATGCAAGGAGGAAAGAAACCCTCATCTCTGTTTCATAAAGATCCAATAATGCATTGAAAGTTGTGAACTATGGAATCTAAGACATTTTGATAATATTTAAATTTTCAAGTTAAATATATTTTTTGATATCAGGCAAAAAAACTGAATTCATTTTCCATTGGCTTCATTATAAAATGAATTATTTCAGCCTAAGAAAATCCATGCATTTTTGCAATGGGGTTTTCTAACTCAAAGGTATCAAATCAAAATGTTTTCTGAAGAGATCACCTCATTTTAATCTCAAAAAAAGCTTGAAAAATGCACTATGAATTTAAATGACAGAACTTACTTTTTCATTAGAAGCTCTATTTATAAAGAAATTCAATCATATTTGTCTTAAAATAAAAATAAAACTTTAAAAAATAACGCTTGATGTGTTTTGCAAGTAACTTGAACTCTTTTTTTGAAATATTGTCCTCTCATGAACTTCAACTCACCCATGAAGTTTAAAACAAGGGTAGATGTGGTAAGATTGACTTCAATTTATGCAGTCAGGTTTGATATGTCTCAAGAGATTTCAGTTGAATATTCCTAATTCATGTTTAACCAAATAGTATGAAATGATTTCCATACATGAAAGGAAGTCAGAAAATGATTTTTATCAAAAAATTCTATTCTATCTAATTCAATTGCAAAAAATTTATCTAAAATGTGGTAAATGATCAAGAAATGAATTTTTCATACTTTTCTTTTTGAGAATATTGCCTTGGCCATCTTTTCAATTAGGAAGAATTTCAGCACTCCAAATTTTAGATGAATCCTTTTGAATTTCCAATCAACACCAGAAATATTTAGTTAATGAGAAACCTTTTTATATTTTCATTACCTGTAGCAGATATCAAAACGGATTCACAATCAGATTTTATGGCACGTTGGATCAAAATTGCACTTCATAATTTCATCAGAGGAATCATTTTTTTTCTAAAGAATTTTCATACCAATTCACAATTGAAATTTGACTTCCCATGTAAAAAATCATAAAAGCATTTCATTTATTTCAATACTAAACCTGGTTAAATTGATCATGTTGATCATAATTTTGATTTAAATAATGGAGGTGAAATTTGAAACACCTTAAGTGCTCATCACAGTAATTTAAGAAAAATTCTATTTTTAATGATAGTTTTCTTCTTGATTTTAAATAAGGTTGATGATAAATCACAACTCCCAGTAGTATGGGAGTTGGATAGGGCCCCACATGACCTGTGGGAGTTTTTTAGGGCCCCAAAAAACCTTTGGGAGTAGTTTAGAGCCCCACAAAACCTTTGGGAGTTTTGTAGGGCCCCTCAACGCGTGGGGGCCCATACACTACTCCAAAGGGCTGTTCCAAACACGCGCAACCCCTGGGGGGGGATATACCACACATAATGGGCATTTTTTATTTTTTTACCCCTTTACACAACCATTTAGAGCTGTTCAAGGGGGTATACAAACCCACAGGGTTTTTCAATAATTTAGTTATTTTTGTTTTTTTTTATATTTTATAGTTTATATTTTATTTTTTTAAAACCAAAAAATTAACGTTTTTTGATTTTTTGGTTGATTTATGTTTTTTATTTATTTTAGTTTTTTTTAAGCCTGCAATTATTTTATTTTTTTGGCACGGAGAACAACTAGATTTGAGTTATGCACAACCCTATAGGAATTGAATTTAGTCGTGCGTGGTGCCACACAAGACTGAACCGTGATTTGGGGGCTACACAACTGCATTAAAGTCATTTGGAGGCTACAAAACTTGATTTTACTTTTTTAGCGTGCCACACAGCTCAAATGGAATGTGTGGCTTGCTACAAGACTCAAATTGGCTTTTTAGGATGCCACAAGACCCATTTGAGCTGTGTAGCATTCCACATGGCCCATTCAAGCTGTGTAGCATGTCACACGGCCCATTTTAGTCGTTTAGCCTGCCACATGGCCCATTCTAGTTGTGTAGCATTACACAAGGCTAATTTGCGTCGTGTAGCATGGAAAAGGCCCATTTGAGTTGTGTACAAGACTCAAAGAGTTGTGAATTTAAGATTAAACTTTAAATAAATGTACCAAGTAAATACTTTGTTTGCAACAGCAAGCTATTGAATTTCAATGTAGAATCTCTAAAATTATTTCAACTTTAAAATTCAATCATAAATTTCAATCTATTTTCTGGATTGCTTCTTTTGCCCTTTCAAGGGAGCAGAATGATTTTTATTCCTCACAAAATGAAAAAAAAATCATCATCAAAATTAAGATCCATGATAAAGCAAAACATGAATGAAAAATTTGGTTTTCTATCAAAATCCAAGCGGTAAGTCCCAAACATTTCTTCCTTCTGAAAATATTTTTTAATTGCAAAATGTAGAATTCGGCTTAAATATTTGAAATGAATTATGGAGTACATGCATAACCAATGTGAGATATTCAATTTTTAAATGAAACCTTTAAAATCTCTGAAATTCATGATTTTCAATAGCCTTTAACTTCAGATTTAATTGTCTGAAAATTCCTTCCCTTCATAAGGTCTAAACTTCAAACAACCTCACAACCTTTCCAAGTGCTACTTCAAGACTTCCCTACGTTATAATATGGATTATAGACCTGCTAACATTTCAAAATCCATAAAAACTTTCACATTAAACCAGGAAGTAGCATAACATTTTCCAAATTCCAAGGACCCCATAGTTCAATGCCTACGTGACTATGTTAATACTATTTTAAACATGAAACCTCAAGGGGAGAGGGTTCCACATCCACTCACTGAAGATCAAGTAAAAGGTTAAAACTCAAAAATCATCAATGCAATTGACACAAACAACAAATTTTTCAAATTGGAAAAAAGCAATGAAAACCTCTATGTAAGAAACAAGAGCATTCCTGGAAAGTTCAAAGGGCAATTGCAGAGATAATTAGAAATTTATGGCATACATGTTCCAAATTTCCAATGGGAGAATCATAATTCAACAAAGTGGGACCAAATATTGTCAGAAGTTTTAATGAAACATTGGCTAAATGCTAAGGAAAATGATGCATTTAAAAATCATCCACTTTATATTGAGTTTTGCAAGAAGGACATACTCTTTTGCTACTGGAACTTTGGAAAAACCAACAGAAGGATAATTTGATGAAGCCTAGCACACATAAAAAGAAGCCTAGTTCTAGAGTTAGACACAGAGTAGGCTTAAGATTCCCCTCCATTTTCCAAATCCTGTTAGCTGAAATTTTGGTATTCAATATTAAAGAAAACAGAAACCTCTTGGCCACTGCAGAGCACCATATGGGAAAAGATTTGGAAAAAGGCCTTCTCCCTAGTGTGGAATAGTGCTCTGATACAGAAAAAGAAAATGAGGGGAAATATCACTCTGTCCAAGTGTATTGGAGGAGAACAATTTATTGAAAATTTCTTCATAATCTTAATAAAAACACTCTCAAATATTTATCTGAGATAAAAGGTGAAATTAAATCTAAAAAACAAGTAGAATATGGAAGAAATTATGATGAAATAGTCCCACATTATCAGATAAAACCATGTAAAGCACTCCCTTCTGATTTTTACTGCCCTCTATTTTTTGCCACATTGAATTGGCCAGAGGAATTTTTTTTTTGGATGAAGCAAGTAGAAAATGAACCAGAAAGATTAGAAAAATCAATTGAAACCCCACATTGGTTTGAATAAATTTGTTTCCAATTAGTCCTATATTTCCTCTGCTGTCACCCAGAAAATAATAACAAAATCTCAAAATTTTAGAACATGTTTATTTATTAATATATTCTTTCTAAATGAAACAATTCATTATCACTAGATTACTCCTTTTGAGCTTCCAATATTATATGATATTTTTCAAACAAGTTTTCTTCCAAAAGATATTAAAGAAATAAAATAATTCAAGGAAATTGTTTGCTTTTTGTAAATTCATTCATTTCAAAAAGAAAATTTGAACCTCCCCAATTATTTCAATGTCAAATTTATTTATTTTAAATATATGATTGAACTCAATATTTATGTGGTACAATATTTCCAACATTTCTGAACAGATTATTGCATCCTAAGTTAAACTTAAGATTGAATTTTAAATTTCCCACATCAAGTTAAGATTTATTTCATTTCACAAGAATAAAAAGAAGATATTTAAAATGGAAATCAATCCTTTTAAAAAATATTATTTTTTTCACCCACAAAGTAAAAAAAAGGGGGGGCCCTAAAACCTCTTGTAATGATCTGATAGGAAATAGAAAGAGAAAAGGATCAAAATCATGACTTATCCAATCCAGGTAGTGAATTTAATGTGTCAGGTGTGAAACCCCACTGCTTCACCTTCTATCAATTTAAATAACATTGAATTTCCTATTAATTCCAAATATTCTGTATTCCATGCATGCACTAGAATTACTTGAGATCCTCAAGAACTCATAAAAACATCTTTTCTGAGGTTCCAAATCAAGTTAGAAACAGAGTTTTCTCAGATTCAAAACAAAAAAAAACAAGATTCAGGTGCTACCCCTACCAGGAGGTGCAGCCTTTTTCTTTCAGGGTGATTGGATGATAAAATGGGGGTTTTCAGTGGCTTAATCTTTTGGTTTGCTGAAAAAGGGTGAGACTTTTTAGAGGTTGTGTGTGATTATTCACCAGAAATTTTCAATATAACATGTACTTACTGTTGATAAAAAAAATGCTTTGGCTGGTTTGGTAGGTTACGAAACATTAGATTTATCCTCCTGCAGGCTAAGAGGATTTTGAATTAATTTTTCTAAGATTTGAAGGCTAGAATCAGAAGAGGCAAGTTTTTGATCCTAGTATTACTTTGAATTGATCATTGATGTGGACGTGGACCCAATCATACCTGTTCTTTGGGGATTCCTTGGCTTCAGATTTGGCCACTTCTAGGGTTCCTCAATAAATTATTGCTCATTATCCCCATCAATTGGCTCAGGATTGTCTACCATCTCCTAATCATCAATTGAGCTGGACCTTGGGGAATCATAATGAGTTCCAGGGCTGATTTTGGCTTTCAATCCAGATATTTAATAAATTTGAAAATACAAAGGTCAAACTGAGTCCATCTTATCAATCACCAAGTTGATCCCTTTGGCTTGATCAGAATCATTGATGGCAAATCTAGTTGATATTGACATTGAGTGGACTTTTTTATACTTGGAACAATAGTTCTTGAATTGATACCTCATTTTTTTGATGGAATATAAAGCCTAAATTTGATTTTATTCTGCAACTAACTGCCCATAGGAGATAAACTTTGACCTTGGAAAATGGATTTTTTCCCACAAACATATTTTTCAGCATAAAAAAAGGCATTTTAGTTGGCAGGAGTTCTTTGCCAGTTGAAAAGGGTAAGATGATTATTTTTCTAGAGTTTAATGGAGCGATTGGAAACAGATAGGGTAGTAGGGTGGATGTTTTTTAAACTCTTTGCTTTTGAGCTCCTTTGAGAGGTTCTCTTGAAAGAATTGCAATGGTACCTGAGGGGTCCATTTCAAAAGTTGAAAAGAGATCAAGTGATGAGTGCAAGTGCAATAACATGGTGAGACTGATGAATTTTGGAGTGGTAAGGCTTGATTCCAAGGTGAAAAGTGTTGAGTATACTATATTGTACCAGGTTAAAGCCCGCAATCTCCAGACATCAATGCAGATACTCCAATCTTGGATGAGCCAACATCAGAGCGCATCCAATTTATCACACTGGCTTGTGATGGAAATGAAGCAAATGTTGAGGAGCGTTGCTCATCTGCTCCTCATTATTCTCAGTTCTTTTCATCCTTTCATTTAATTCTTTCTTGCATTACCCTCAAAACTTGATCCACATTTCCATAGACCACTTTTCCACCCTAGCACCAAAGGACTTCAAATTGGTAATATCTGATTCAACACGCATGACATTTAGACCTCAAATAACTCTCTGGACCAACAGATTATCTCACTCAAATCAACCATAGGGTGTCAAGGTCACTTCCTCATAGCTCAGTAGATCAACCTCAACAAGTGTGATGACGTCCAGTCCTTGTATGAGAAGCAAAATGATTTTATCTCATTATTCGTTTATCCAATTAAGGCCTTTCCTTCCTAACATTCTGGATCCAACTTTGTGCTGAACCTTCAACTGAATTCAATCTCATCCCTGTTGTTAAGATTCTCATATGATGCTACTAAATCTTGTTTCATGTATTTTTCATCAAGCTAAACCATTTCCTTTTCTTCTTGTTTGAAATGAACTCACCAGTGGTTCTGGCATTTAGAAATACCAACTCTTTCAGGGTTAAAAGCCAAAAGGACTGTCTTGAGATGGCCAACTATCAATCATCACCGGGACCAGGGGGTAACAGCACAATGAGGACAATCATGCTCAAAACCCTTGTCAATTCAACTCCGCTCTTGAACAAAGACAAATACTCCATCTGGAAAGTCAAGATGGAAAGGCTTTTTGAACTACAACGGATTTTCCAAATCATGGAAAGCGACAGCAAGAATTTCCAATTGGATCCAGAAATCAAGAAATACATGGCACCCTTTCTCCTTGAAAAGCTAGAACTGGGAACACAACAGAAACACTCATAAACATCGTCAAGCTGGGAAACGTCAGAAATGCAAAATAGAGCTTTATTGCGACTAAAAACTACTTTTCCTCTTCCCAATCAGCAACTGAGCAAGCGTTTTCAATTCATTCCTATATCGTCCCTTCAGTGAAGATAATATCAACAGATTTGTGACCAATGTTTGACTGCACCTCAATAAGCTCTCCAAAGTTGGGATTAAACTGCCTTTGGAAATCCTTTCATACCTAATACTGTCCAAGTTCCCTTCAAATTTGAAGAACATGGCCTCCCAAATCATGCATGGCAACAAGGAAATAACCATAGAAAGAGTGCTTGATCATCTGGTACATCATAAGAACAAAATTGATACAAAAGTTAAAGAAGAAGCACCCTCATCCAAAGTAGATCTGAGCCTGTACTGTCAGGGATTTAACCTCTATTGCTATACCTAGCCGTGGTTAAACCTGCAAAAGAATAAAGACAAACCAATATTTAAATTATTTTTGACTTATATATTCCAAACAGCAACTTTAAAAGTTTACAGACTCGAATAATACCAAGGTATTATGAGTAAATAGCCACACCTTAAACCTTTTTAATAGGTTAGGGGCCTTAGTCTTAAAGGAGTAAGACCAAAAGGAGATTTGCTTATAAATAAGCTCACACCCTTTAAAGAGTAACACACAGGGGTTACTTATTCAAGTGAGACCTTCCACTCGAAATTGGTGTTGCCAGATAGGTTATTGATTGAATTTAATACCAAAGTTTATAGCCCCAGTCAATCTTCTTCTTGAGATTAAGGTTAATGGGCTTGTTAACTCTTGCTTGTATTCTTGTTCAAATAATAATATATATTGGATGATGAAAGGGCTATAGGGTAAAGACCCTGCTCTTTTAAGGTAACAGGACCCCTCAGGGGACTCTATTAATCACCAGGGGAGTGTCAGGCTCTCCTTGGTTTCGTCCTCAAAGGCCCAAGACATCATTACATCATTCTCAATGGGTAATGAAGAACTAGTACCCATTGGGAAGGATTTTCAAGGTAAAGTTTTCATTTTACTTACTAAAAGGTTACTTACTGGGTCTTAGGACTTATACATCACTCAGATGGACGGTATAGAAGCCTTAGATTCCATCATAATGATTATTTATATTTATTTAATGTAGCTTAATACCTTGGCAAATAATTTAATTTTAATTATAAGTATCTTAGCTCATACTATACACATAGAGTATGTATACTCTTTGCAATGTTTATTAAAAGGTTTACAGCCTACAGATGAAATCTGAGCCCTCTGAGTGGACTCACTCAAGGCTCAGTGAAGTATATTAAAGCATTATTACATCCAAAAGGGGATAGTATTAAATAAGCAATTAATTTATAATTATACTATACCTATAAGGGGTATATACTCTTGGAAGTGCTACTAGAAGGTTCATAGCTTACAATTAAGTTCTAAAGCCTCTGAGTGAACGCTCTCAAGGCTCAGTAAGGTGTATTAAGTGTACAGAGGGAGTATTACTTATAATTACATCCCAAAGAAGGATAATGTGTAATTAATTTATACAGTATAGAGAGTATGGGTTAATATGATTACTGTAACTCCTTCCCAAAGAGAGGAAACACGTTGGGAACTTCTATATAAATGATTGGGACGCATCTGAGTCCTCATAACTTAATTTAAATTTATATTGGGTCCCCTTCTTGATAATATAAATTATCAAGGTTTTAATTCCATAATCCATACTCATAAAAACATACTTATACAACATTATATAATATTATTAAGATTTAATATACAATTACAAAACTATTCAAAATTTTCATTATTGTCTCCATTGTGGTTTGAACCAGTGACCTTGGTATCAGATACTGGGAAGTGAGCCTAGTACTTAGCCACTATACCAGCAGGACATATGAGTTTCCAAACATTTGGAAAAGTCTAACTGTCTCATGGCTGACATGTACTGCAACTATCCCAGGTGAAAAAACAGAATCAAAACCCCAAGTTATAGAACAATCCACATGAGAAGTGCTGGGTTGAACACCCGGAGCTCAAAACCAAGGGAATAAAATCTTGGAAACCAGAAAAGTAGACAAAGGAGGAGGTATCCAACTTCTTCTCATATTTTCACTGTTAATCTCACAATCTTCCCATGCATCAATTGGCCTTTATTTTGGATTCTGGATGCTTGATTCATATTTTAATCAAAAAGAACTGGTTCAATTCAATAAAATCAGAAGTTGGGTCAAATGTCATCAAGAAAGTTAAACCTGGATCTTTTCTGGCAATCATGGGAAGAGGAACCGCAATGCTTAAATTAACATCAGGGAATCTTGAACTAAAGGACACCGCATGGACACCCAATGCCTGCTTGAACCTTCTCCCAATGGGAGTGTTTCTAGCCAAAGGGGCAAAAAAATTTTTAAACAACCAATTCAATCCTCCCACCTTCAAACTTTTGGCCAATTGAACTGCTTTACTCCAAGGAAGAATCATAAATAACTTGCTGTATCTTGACATGGATCTGGAGCAAAGCTATCTCAATACAGCCAATCCTGCCCTCAAAGAAATTGAACATCTGCACCTGAAACTTGGTCATTCTGGAATTGAAAGAATGGAGAGATATCTCAAATTGTGGATTCCCCAGGACATCAAAAACACCTTTTTGTGACACAGCTTCAAGAAAAGCAAAATAACTTGCGCCAGCTTCAAGGACCTGTCAAGCAAGACGGAAAAATTTTTTGAGCAAGTTAATGCAGATCTGATTGGACCAATCACTCCATCCTCAAAAGGAGGGTATTGCTACTCCCTCACCTTAGTCAAAAACTTCAGCGGATATATAAGTTCGTTTTAACTGAGACAGAAGAATGATGCCAGAGACATTATTAAGTTTGTCATCCTGAATGAGTACAACAACCAAGGCTATCATCCTTCCAAATTCTGCTGTGATGGAGGCAGCAAATTTATCAACACCAAGCTCACCAATTTCTTTGAAGAGATGGGAATTCAACAGATAGTATCTGAACACTATCACCCGCAGCACAATGGACAGGCCAAAAGAGCTAATAGGAAAATTGCCAAATCCATTTTGGAAACATTCTTGTCTTCAAATCTTCCAAAGAATTATTGTCACAAAGTAATCAGGAGTTGCTCCTGAGCCCTGAATCAAATACAAGACTCCAAGGGGCTCACACCTTGGAAACTCATGCAGGGAAGCTCTCTACCATCAGAAAATCTAAAACCAATAGGATTCCACCCAATTTTTTTGGATCTGTTGAACCACAATCAGAGGAAATTCAATTAAAAATTCCTGCCTGGACAACTTGTAGGTTATGCACCTAAACTTCTTTCCTACCAAATCCTCACAACCTCAGGCAGCATCATTGAAACAAAGAATGTTAGATTCATCAAGGTCCAACTCCAGTCCTCTGAAGATTTTCCTTCCATTCAAGAGGACGCCATAGAAGACTCTGCACCTGGAGTTGTCACTCAATCACCAATTCAAGCTACACCAGCAGCTATTGACAACTCTGTCAACTCTCAAATCAAACTTTAATCTGAAGAACCATCCAAATCCAAACAAGAAAAAGAGGAAGAACAAAATATCATCTTAGAAGACCTGATTCCCAAGACTCATCAGGTCAGAAACCGGTCAGAACTGAAATCTCCTGAAGGCTATGGTTACTACGCCCTTGAAACTCCCAAAAAAGCCAAAGAATCATTGAAATCACCTGTGCGGTGCAAATTGCTGCACAAAGAGCTTGACACATGTGGAGAGTTCAAAGTGTGGGAAGATTAAAACGTTCCAGAGCCCAAAAAACTTACTCAATGTCTTCTACACATTCAGAGTCAAGGAAAACACGCACAGAGAGGCTCCAACCTACAAGTCAAGGGTATTTTTGCAGGGATTCAACCAAAGGTACGTAATTGACTACCTGGAGACTTATGCCCCAACGGGAAAAGTAGCCTCTCTCAGGGTATTTCTTCTACTTGCTGTCAATTGGAATCTTGATATTCTCCATTTCAAAGTCAAGGGGGCGTTCTTGCATGCCCCTCTCAATGAGGAAGTCTTCATTCAACACCCAACTGGCTCCTCCAGGAGAACTCCAATTCTCAAACTCTGCAAATCCCTATACGGACTCAAACAAGCCCCAAAAAACTGGTACAAAATGCTTAGTGAGTGTATTCAAGGACAAGGATTAAAACTTACCAAAGTAGACCCCTGCTTATACCTGTGAAAGGATCAAATCTCAGCAGTATTTGTGCACATGGACAACCTACTGGTTGTGGGAGATGTTCAGAAATTCAAGGATGTGTTCCTGAGAAGGTTCAAAACTTCCTCCTTGCATCCCCCAAACACCCTATTGGGAATGAGGATTGAGCAATCCAACAAGTCCATCAAACTATCATTGCCTCTTGACATAGACAAGGGATTGAAGGAACTTAATTTTCTCAATTGCAAACCAAAAAGCACCCCCTGTACATCTGGGATTCATCTTGTTCCTGACGCTCTCAAGGGAATTGATGAATTCAAACAACTTTGAGTCAGTTACCAGTAACCAATTGGACAACTCAACTTCATTGCTGGTCTTTCCTGACCAGATATAAGTTTTTCTGTATCCTCCCTTGCCAGATTCTCTGAAAATCCCGGCATGTCTCATTGGAAGGAATTCCTCAAGTTTTGGAGATACCTAGCCAACAGCAAAGACCAGTGCCTTTAAATCACAAGAAGGACCACTCCAAAAATATAGTCTGCTACAGTTACTCCAACTGGGCAGATGATCCCATCACTCAAACCTCTCAAACAGGCTTGATATGTTTCCTTTGAGACTCTCCCTTATTCTGGAGCAGTTGGAACTGTGGTGGTCTTTCATAGACGCAAGTTGGAATTGGCTGCGCGCTGCGCGCTCAGAAATGGGTGTGGCTTTGCCGCAGCAAGCCGCGCTGCGGGCTCAGAAGCATTTGAACCAGGCTTGGCATCTGGAGATGCAGGATGGATTTGATTGGATTGGAAAGATTGCGTGCGGATTGCGCATTGCAAGACATGGATTGGATTGCGTGGATATATCTTGGATATCTGGAAAGACGCGTCAGGTGGATGCGGACATGTGCGGGGGGCTCCAAGTTGGGCGCGGCGCAAGGGCCAGGTCATGAGAAGGACAAACCGGGTGGACGTAATGGCAGGCAGGAAATGAAGATGGATATGGGATATGGGATGTGGATTATGGGATGGAAAGGGTTGGGTTGGGGCTAGGGTTCTGTTCTTAGGGGTTGTATTTCATTATTCTTGCTTGTTTCTGGTTTTACTTAGGTTAGGGTTGAGGGGGAGGTTGCTTAAACCGCACCCTCAACATGGAGGAGAGGAGTGGAGGGATCACAGAGGATCACATTGGATTTTCATAGGTTTTGGAAGGATCTTGACTCTCAATTCTCTATCTCTCAGTCAAAGGGTGAACAGTTTCACTCAGGGTTTACAGAAGCAAGGGATCAATAACTTCCAAACTTTGGAACCATTAAAGGATAAGTACTCTTCTGAATTCCAAATCTGGGCTTCTGGCCAGGAAGTAATATTTTGTTCCTTTTCTCTTGAAACTAACAAGCGCAATGGCCAAGTACCACCCATTGACCATTGCGGGGTCATCTAATGTTACCCCCACTCCTCTTCCTCCTCCTCCTCCTCCGGCTTCTTGAAAGAAACCCTCATCAGGGGCAGGATACAGTGTCCCTTGTTCCAAAAATGGCGCCAATCACAAGCCTGTTTGCATCAGGCCACAGGATGATCCTCATATCCAGTTCAACACTGAGGACGTTGAGAAATTCCTTGCGCAATACAAATTAATTTCCAATGCAGAAGTTTCAACAGGTTTAGATAAGGCTTGGCTTGTTGTTGTTTTTGTCACGGAGGAAGAGAAGCTTTGGAATGTGGAGGAGATGGAAGGGTATGAGGAACTCAATTGGCCTAAACTGAAGGCAGAGATCTGGGAGCAGTGGGGAAGGTGCAAAAATTGGTTTTGGGACAGCAAATTCAAGCAAGCCCCAGCGGAAACAAGATCAAATGGCGGAGTCTGGATGAGGACGCAATTGGGGGATTATGTGGCAATGTTCCATTGGATCTATTGTTACCTGGAAAAGAAAAAGGTGATATTGGGGAAGAAAGGCGCAATGAAGAGGGCATTTTTGGGAGTACTCAGTCCCCAACTCCGTGGGCAGGTGCAGCAGCACTTGTACAACAAAAAACTGGTAAAGAGGTTGTTGGATTGGAGTATCAAACTTCTTCTGGACATCCTTGTCATTTTTCTGGTTGTGGAAAGCGACCTGGAATTGGAGGAACTGATGGAGGACGCAGCAAGGTTGTTCCCAAAGGGGCCAAAGAAGTCTTCTTCCCACACTCTGGAAGCACCAACGCAAGCTCCAATTGCAGGCCCCTTGAAAACAGAATGGGCTCCGGCGACACCACTGACAATGAGCCCCAAGATTAGCAAGATGAGGGAATTGATGAAGGATTTAAAGATCTTCCTGAGTCAAATGTTGTTTGGGCCGCCCAATCTCCCTCCTCACATACGGGGACCGCTTCCGCCATCAAACACGCCCATGTTGGGGTTATGCAATTATTACAGGAACAGCGGGCATTGGAAGTTTGGTTGCAATGACATGACAAAGGACTTCAAGGGGGGATTGGTTCAACCAGTGGGAATAGGAGTCATTTTTTGGATGGGAAAGACGATCTCCACGTAGGCTGGGAATCCAACCGCAATGGAACAAGTGCGCACGCAAGGACAGGATTTGGGGGCAACTGCTTGAGCTTTGCTTGGGATTTTCACCATTCCAGGGGTAAGGAAACTTCCTTGCATGGAGGCGGAAGTAAGGGTACTAGCAACGGAGGAACCGGTGGCGGTGGAAAGGATGGATGTGGAAGCCAAGGAACGGGTACTTCCGGGAGCTCCTAAGCCAATTGTGCGCGTTCTGGAAATGGATGGAAGGCCGGTGAATCCGGCGGGGAAGAAGAAGGCAGTGGAAATCATGCCCAGAGTGATGGGGAATGAAACAACTTTTCCGTTGACCTTGAAGGAGTTGGCAGCAGTGTTGCCGGTGGTAGTAGATGAAATGGTTCAGGTGCTGAAGGATTGCAGACACAATAGGATGCCTCCAACAGTGAAGCAGGTGAACTTGGCTCAGGATGACGCGGAGCGCAACCTAGCAGGGATGAAATCTGTTTCAACTCCGCTGGCTTACATTCCAATGAAGATTTCCAGAAGGAAGGTATGGGCGCTGGTGGATAGCAGTTCCATGGTGAACTTTCTTCCATCTAGGCTGGTGGATGAAATGGGATTGGTTCAGGGGAAATGTGCAATGGGGCTTTCCGGGCTTAACAGCGGTGCGTGTTGCATGGATGGGGTTGTAGAGGAGGAAGAAGTTGAGGTTGCAAGGGACTATAAACCACTTTCTTTTCTATTGGTTGATTGCAGGGAGGCTATTTTAGGATGGCCATTCATGTTTGGGTTCCAAGCGCAAATTACATTTGATCCAGAGGCGGGGATGGAATTGTTGATGGTGGAAGATTTGTCCGTCGGGCAATTCAAAACAACTATCTGCAATCAAGGGTTGGGGAAGTGGATGGGGGATTTGGCTGGAGAGGAGGAGGAAGACCCTGGCACGGAGTTGGTTTGTCAGGGTGGTCCAGAGGCGGATTTTGACTAGTTGGCCAAGGTTACTGTATGGAGCAAGATCCAGCTTGGTGCAGGCGGTCAACCAGTGAGGAGAAGGTGGGAACTAGGGAGGAAGCGCAGGATGCACAAGCGCTGGAAACAAGATGGCTGGTTTGGATAGCAAAGGGGATGAAAACGCGGATCCTTCTTCCAAGGATGAGCCTGCGCACGCTTCGCGTCTGGAGAAGTAAACCACTTCAGGCCACTGGGGACAGCAGCCAAGTTGGGGGGAAACAATGGATGAATAGGGGACATGATTGGATTTGGTGAGAGGGTGCTCTAGCTGGTTCACAGCAAGAATAATTAGACACCCCAGAATGTTTGTTTTCTTGTTTTCTTTTCTCTGGATTGGATTTTGATATTATTTCTGGCTAGGGATGGTTTCTTTCAGGTATGGGCATGGGCTGGTTCCGCAGACGCAAGGACAAGCCCTGCATTCTGGAAGCAAATTCATGGACAATTTTCAATGGATGATTCAGGGAACTAGGAAAGTGCATGGCGCGGAATGAATGTGGATCAAAGAGTGAGGCATCACCAGGGCCAAAATGGGGTCTCTGGCTGGCCAGTGACTTCATGTCACCATCCAGTCCCGTTTTCTGGCCAATTGAATCCCTTTATGGGAAACTTCTCTTCACCAATGAGTATTCTTGAGTTCACCTCAGTTTACATCAAAAAGAAAATATGATACCCTACTCCCCCAGCTGGGTAAAACCATCAACGTTCCACTTTCCAAGAAAAAAAAAAAGAAAGAAAAGTCAAACCAAGGAGGGAAATCTGCAAAGATAAACAATAGAAGTTGTATCCTAAACCCAGAATCGAGGTTGAATCATATCAGCAATAGGAGCGTCATCCTTGTTGTCGAGTCACTCAGCTTTGTTTTTTTTCATTTTTTCCCCCGGGCATCTCGCCATGGCCCATTGGTCTTGTCCAGCAAGTATTGATCCTAATTCAAATCGATGGGATGAAGAAGAGGATTGCCTCAAGGTTGATGCTGAAGGTGAGTGAGAGTGTCAAGGTGAAGCTGGAGAGAGAGTTAGACGCCTTGAGTGATATTCACGATCTTGATGACATGTGGTTGCTTGATTTGACCTCAAGATTGTCACCCAATCCGGCTCCTACTGGATGTTCTTCCACTCTTTGATTGTTTCCCCTTCATCCATGACTCCCATCCTCCCGCTTTCTCAAAAACTGGGAGGGTTCTTTGATCATCAGTCAAATTAGTATCAGGCTTGTGACCAATTTGGGGTCTTAGCCTCCCGGGTTTTGAAACCTATCTCAATTGTCTTTCTCTCTTGTGCATCAATGATCTCTTTAGATCTTCCAAAACTCATTACAGGATACTTTCTACTGCTATCTACACGGTTTTGAAGGGAACTTCCCAAGGTTGGAATGGGATGTTCAGGACTGCCTCTGAACAGAGTTGTGAAATTCTTGCATGCTCTCACTTTCCAAATTACCACAAACTTGGTTTTTTTTTTTTGATCTCAATGTCTGACTACTCAATTTATTCAAAAAAAAATTAAACAATTAAACAAACATGGTAAGTGATTATTATTATTGATTTATGGGTTCTCATTTTTGATATATATAGTCTTCTTTTGAGAAATCTATTGATTCAGAAGATCAAGGGTGATGGTCAAACCACATCAGAGGAGGAGGGTCAAAATTGGAAGGATCAGAATTGATTTTAGAATGATGTCAATGGACCTGAACTCCAATTCAACCTCAGAATACAAACATATCTGATGCTTAAAGTCCTTCAATCAATCAATGTGCGTGTTTTTTTTTTGTAGCAGTTTCCACAACTCCCAACCTATCACTTTCAAAATTCTCATCACCATCTTCTTACCAAGCCACCATCAACATCAACATCAAACCAATGGTTTTGGATCCCGTTTTTTTTTTTTTTAAAAAAAAGAATCTCTTCAAGAGACTTCATCTTTCTTTTCTTCAACATTATTCCCCTTTGAAATCCTCACTCTCTCACACACACCCTCATCAACAAGAACAAAAAATATTGATGGTACTGGATTTTTCAATTTTTTTCAATTTTTTTCAATTTTTTTTTTCCTCCAGCGTATTTTTTTGGAGTTTTATGCTTGATTTGATATTTTTTCCAAAAATTTCAATTGTTTTGTTAAGTAGAGATTACGTACAGACGTTCAAAAAATCTAAATCCCAAAAACAGAAAATGAATAATACATGCCTTTTATTATTTATTTTTTTGGAACAATCAAATTTAGCCTTGAAACAGAAGTCGAAGAATAAATGGACCTTTTTAAGGTCAATTGGTCCCATTATTCTTATCTAGCCACCGTACGTACGTATGTACACTTAGAAATCCCTTCCTTCAACCCTTGAGTTTCTTCACCTCACTACCAGTGGAGTTGTCAATTGTCTTCATTTGGATTTGATTTTGATCAACAAAACTTTTTGTCTTCAACCACTTCTACCTTGATCCTCATGGCTGCTCGGACGCTTACCCACCTGTTTCAATCCGCAATTGAAGGCAAGACCATTTGTCAAATCAGTTCATTCCTCAGCCGGTTTAGAGGATTCATCTTTGCACACCTTTTCACTATTACTATTGTGATTATGGTGATTATGATCATCATCATCATAATCAGATATGATCAAGTGACCACAAGCTTGGGCTACGGTAATCTTGGTGGTCGTTTTGCCCTGTTGAAAACTGTAGGTTGTCTTTTGTTTCTTGGGTTCTTTGACATTAGTCTTTGAGTTTGAATTGGAAGCTTGCTTGCTTTTTGGAGCAGATACCAAAGGAATAATGATTTTGACGTGGTTTGGAATCTGATTTTTGGAGGACCAAGGCTTTTACACGGTCATGATAGTGTCATGGTACCGTTCCAAGTTGCGGATCTTGGTTCCAAGCATGATATAGCTGTTGACCTTGTAAGCAGCTTTGGTCAAGCGGGAGTGGTAGACACAATTTATCAATCTTCAGACAACTCTTGCCAAAATCAAGGAAAAACAAGGCTCAATTTGACGTACTAGCAACAAACTGTTCCGCCAGGTAACCTCGTAAAATTAGGTGAAGGATTAAGTTTTCCAATTGCTTTGGATGAAAACAAGGGCAATTGAAATAATGAAGAAAAAAACAATGACGTATTGGGCAGTTAAGCGTTCTCATTCTTCATTTTTAGCATGCTGTCTTTAAGAAGATCAGCCAACCTCTTTAGTGAGTGCAATCTTATTGCAATTCAGTTTGTCTAGTCCCACTACCTTGGGAGCTAGATGGGTTGGCAAATCATCAAAATCTTGGTCAACTTGGTGGGTTTGAATGATTTGAATGATTGAAGGCCCGACGCCACGCATCAAATCCCCTAGTTGGATCATTGTTATTTGGCCGTTCATTCTAGTTATGTAACCAACAACATGGTAGATGTGAAAAGCTTGTATTGTCAAGTCATCGTATAGGATTTGAGAAGGATCTTGTTTGCAATTGTCACAATTTTTACAGGGCTCAGGAGAGCAAGGTAGAGGATTTCCAGAGTCGCAAGTTGAGCAGCAGGTGTTGAAATAGTCGGCAAAGAGGGTACTAAAACAGCGTTCCACTTTGACAGCGTATCGGGCCATAGAGTAAACTGCAGGGGGTGGCAAGACACCACGTCAAAAAAATGGGTTGTGACCAAGATGTCAAAGAATATGAAGGACTATACGTTTCGTGATCCCATCAGTCTTGGAGGCAACCATTCCAGAGAGTGAGATAAGATCACTTGTTTTCCAAAAGAGCAAACAGTCCAAAACATGCCCATCATGTCCAGAACAACCTGATTCTTGATAATAACCTTCAGTAATTTTTGGAAGCGTATGATGGATCACAAAGAAAACATGAGGAGCATTGATACCTAAACTAAGAGAGACAATAAGCGGGCCTCGACACCTATCTGAATCAAAGGAAGACGGTTTGGATGACTTGAACTTGTCTTACGCATCCCAAGTGGATTCTATGTATTTGCTTATGTGGGACTGATGGAAGGACTCAGACGCAAAGCATCAGCGTGAGCAGTGTTCAGACCTCCAAGTTGCACCAAAATCCTCCTGTCTGGATGCATGCATCCAAACACTAACATTTTCATGCAACTTCCATGCTTTAATCCAAGTTGCACCAAAATACTCCTGTTTGGATTTATGCATCAAAACACTAAAATTTTCATGCAACTTCCATGCTTTAATCCAAGTTGCACCAAAATCCTCCTGTTCAGATTCATGCTTCCAAACACTAAAATTTTCATGCAACTTCCATGCTTTAATCCAAGTTGCACCAAAATCCTCCTGTTTGGATGCATGCATCCAAACACCAACATTTTTGTGCAACTTCCATGCTTTAATCCAGGTTGCACCAAAATCCTCCTGTTTGGATGCATGCATTGTAGCATGGTGAGACGTGTTGAAATACACTTTGGTGAGAATGTAGCACAGTGAGGAGTGTTGAAATCCACTTCAGTGGGAGTGTAGAAGGGTGAGGTGTGTTTAAAATTAGGTCAGGAGTGTTGATATCCACTTTGATTAGAGTTTAGCAGGGTGAGGCGTGTTGAAAATTGGGTAAAAATTCTTCAAATTCACTTTTGTCAGGGTTGGAATGGTGAGTAGTGTTAGAAATTGGGTAACAATTGTTCAAATTCACTTTGGTGAGGGTGTGCAGGGTGAGGAGTGTTGAAGTCCGCTTGGGTGAGGGTGTAGCAGGTTGAGAGGTGTTCCAAATCAAGTGAGAAATGTTCAAAAGTTTGTGAGGTGTGTTCAAAATTGAGTGTGGTTTTCAAAGCATTGAGTGAAGTGTGGTTTAATCATTTACATATACCGGTGTTGTGTAATTTAACCTTGGTGGTGGGGCTCAAGTCACCTGGACCACACTTGGGTTCTGTCAGCCCAAATTTTCATGCCTGGCCTACTATATGTGAGTGCACATCACTGCACTGGCAACGGTGAAACTACAACCACATAAGAGTGTAGTCCCTCCTCTGCCCACCCTCTCATGTGGATGAAATACACACTATGATGAGTCTGTAAAGTAACTTCACTCTTTTTATAAGAAACAAGTTCCTTGTATCAAATAAATGTTGCTTTGTAAGTCTAAGATATTGTAAAACAAAGATTGTTGGGGAGTTGCTCTGGTCAATATTAATTGGCCTTTGCATGCTGGAGACATTGGTTCACATGCGCGAATGAGTCCATTAAGGAAACCGTGCAATGTGTGGGCTTTTGTTGTTGATAGTGATTGTTTCTTTGGGCTGTGACTGCGCCATGCTCAATGGGCATTCCTTCCTACATCTGATTTGAAGTCAAATAGGCTTGAATAAAAAATTAATGCAGGCAGGAAATGGCATAAATATGTTACAGAGGGGCATTTTGAATTTGTAGAAATGATTGTTTAAGGCTTTGACTGAAAATCCAAGCTTTTAGCCTTTGAACATAGGTTCAAATTGGATTGGTTGTAGTGACAGAAATAGAAGGGGTTTTTTTTTGAGATTATGAGTAAAGAGAATCTTCTGAAAAAAGATATCCCCACCAGGATGATAGATATTTTAGTGAAGAAATCCAACTATACAAAACATGTGGATCAAAAAATGAATGCAAAATAAAGGCAACTAAGGCAGCTCCTCAGGTGAGTATTGAGAAAGCATACAATAAACCCTGAAAATAGAAAGCTATCTAAAATCAATGATTTTTGTGGTTTAAACACATTAGCACCTTTTATGAAGAAAATTGATTGATATGAAGTAAATGGAACACAATAACCCCATCTAGGATGGGAGAATGAGGAAGAATAAGATTTATCTTAGAAAGGAAGATTTACCACCACATGCCTTGACAGTTGTTGAGGAGTTTGTTGAAATTAGTTGGTGCTCTAAACTGAATTGGATATTTGCCTTGCTTTTCTTCTGGAAGTCTCTGCCTGGCTGTCTTGTTTTATCCCAGTATGATTCTTCTTCCCATTACTGTTTACAAGTGCCACCTTGGGTTTGTTTCAACCCTCCATGTGAGACATTTAGGGAGATATCTATTCAAATTCTGCATTTCCTGGCAGAGATATCCATGTTTTTTACATGGAATAAATATTTGAAGAATGAAACAAAAGGCTTTCCTGTAAAAATCTATCCATAAAAGCTTTTAAAATATTTGAGTGAACTGTGAGTTTATTTGAGGTTTTTCCCTTGTGAAATTATATGAGGGAGATCTGTGCATTGAAAAATACTCCTGGGTCATTCAAAATCCCTGGATTTCTATGGCATTCATGTGCTAAATTAAGGGTTTTTTACCAGGTAGAAAGCCCATGTTGCCAGCTCTGAGATGGGTTAGCTAACTCCAAGGATTAGCTTGAAGATGGGATCCTTGGAAAATGTGTGATTGCACTTTTTTACCCACAAGTAAAGTGGGGCCTGCGCCCCAGGTGCACCAGCAAAAAGAAAGTGAACTGTGAGCTGATTTGAAGTGATTCCCTTGTGAATTCATAGTGACACTGGGGGACACTTTTTGTTACATTTATTTTTAGTGAAATGCTGGGAAGAGTGTAACACTCATCTCTGAACAGAAAATTCACTTGGATTTTGCTATAACTTGCTTTATTTTTTTCTCTGTTCATTTATATATTTTTTTGTTGGGATAAATTCAGCACCGATTTCATTTGGCATGGGGAGGGAATTTATGTTTTCATGTATGGATACTCACATCTGTTACATAGACTCTCGATGGCCTGCAATCTTGGCCTTGGAAAAAATGCCAACTGTTTGTAGGAGATGCGGAGCTTTGTGAAATTATAATTTTCAAGCTGTGAAAATTGAGAATTACAAAAACTGAAAACGGTTTATAACCATTTTGATTTTTCCAAAAAACAAACTTCCTTTACAAATCAATTTCCCTGTAAAAAAATCAACATGTTTCACAAAATTGATTTTTTCCAGAAATAGTTCTTCTTTTAACTTGGTGAAAATGGAAGAATTAAAAGTTCGTGATTTGGGAAATATAGATGAATTCCAATTTCCAAAAAGGTGAAATCAAGGTGATTCTCATTTTCAGCAGCAGTGAAATCTTCTGGACTTTTGTTTTCCATAAAGGTGAAACCCACAAGAAATCAGCATTGTGAAAAATTGAATCAATCATTGTGAATTCATGGGGAACGTTTTGATACTTATGGGGGACAAAATTGGCCACAAAAGTGACTTCATGTCACTGGTCAGCCAGAGACCCCAATTTGGCCCTGGTGCATGGGCTTGGCAACCGGTTGGTGCTTTAAAAAAATAATCTTTTTTAAGTTTTGTTTGGTTATCTTATAGATGGAAGGTGCAGATGGGTTTGGGAGGATACTTTTTCTTTCTCTCTCTCAAGGATGTGCGCGCGTGGCTAGTTTTCTTAGTACTCTCTTTTTTCTGTAGATTGGTACAGGGAACTGTGTGGCCGTTTGTCTGGGGTGGTCCAGGTACCTTTAGCGGATTTTTATCACTCTTGCGGGTTGCTCTCATAGCGCAGATCTTGCACGCAGCTCTTATTTTTCTCAAGGTTCTCACAAGGCCCAAAGGCTACTCAGGATGGCGCGGCAAAAGTCCTTATCTTTACAAATAGGCGCAGGGATGAAATCAAGATGGAAGAAATCCAGAAAGGGGGGGTGATCCACCTACAATGGCCAAGTCCTCATCACTTCCTCTGCCTCCACGCAAGCCGCCGTGGCTAGGGATTGGAAGGCTTCCAAAACCTTGCGTCGCGCATTGGCAGTGTGCGCCTAGGTTACTGTTAGAAAACGCCGGAGGAGTTTGTCTGGGTTGTTCACCATGGTGCCAAAGCTTGCCAAGGGAAGTTCTAGAACCAGAGGGATCTCCAGGATCTCAGGAGTGGCGGCCGGAGGGGTTGCAGCTGCCTTGGGTTCCGGTTACAACTTGATCACCATGGGAGACGGTGCACGCGCAGGCTCCGGTGATTACCTGGGAAGTGGTGATCGGGATGGCAGCAGAGGAGTCAAAACCGGAGGAGCTGATCTTGGAGGAGTGGGGGGACGTGGTGGCGGCGGTGGAGGAGCAGGTCTTGGTGGTGGTGGGGGAGGCGCGGCTGAATGGTTGGGGATTCTTGGGTCCATTGCTGGTACGTTCATTCATACCCACGCGGCCCACTCATGGGCGGTGTTCCAAAAGGCCGCAAAGTCCCAAAATTCCTGGCGTCTTGGAGTTCCATCCCAGGGGAAGGGTGAGGCCAAGTCATGGCTCTTGCGCAACAGAGTGTTTTGGGTGGTGCATTGCAAAAGGTTGCAAGGTGAGCCGGGTGGGGTCCACTTGTTGGTCAAAACCTCTTTTTCACTCAAGAAAGCAAAGGAGTTGCGCGGGTTCCCCTTGCGCAGGCAACCTTGAGGGAGGTCATGTGGCATTCCCTCCAAAAGGGAGCAGCGGCAGTGTCTGGCTTGGCATGGAACACAGGCACACCGGCCCAGAAGGATACAGCAAGCAAGGCGGTTCCAGCTGCAATACGTGCAGGACATGTCTAGAAAATAGGGCCATATGGGGTGTTTTCTTTTCTTTGGTATGATGAAATGGTGAAACGGGGGAGGTGGAAAACTATGTTAGAGTTGGGGGTAGGTGAGATAGTGGTGGATCTCTGGGGAAAGAACTCATTTTGGGGGAGATGTGGTGGTATTTTATAGATGCAAGTTGGAATTGGCTGTGCGCTGCGCTCTCAGCAGGGGTAGCGCGCTCAGCAATTGATGCGGCTTTGCCTCAGCAATGGATGCGGCTTTGCCGCAGAAAGCCGCGCTGGGGGCTCATCAGCAGTTGAACCGGGCTCAGCTTCTGGAGACGCGGGATGGATTGGATTGGATTGGACAGATTGCGTGCAGATTGTGCCGATATATCTTGGATTTCTGGAAAGACATTTTTTATAATTTGAGTTTATATATATGTGACTTTCACTGGAGTTTGAAGTATCATTGATTGGATTGATTTGATAAATATTATTGTTGTTATTGAAATATTAAAATAATGGTTAAAATATAACTAGGCTGTGTTTTTAGTAGTGATTGTCAGACTGTCCAAGCATAACATTTCACTTACCATGTCACTTAAACTGCTTATTTTAATTTTGCCTTATTCATTTTGTACTCAACCACTTGCTGGCCAATCATGTATTTAGTCTATATAAACCATGGTGCTCTCAAATGGAATTCATCATCTTTTCAGCCAACCAAATCAACTGGAGTTCCCATTTCCTCCTGTCCTGATATCTGTTACACTTGACATCATAAGCTCCTTTCATTCTTTTCTCATTCAACTATTACTTCATCAGAGCTGCAGCTCTCTTTATTTTTACAACATGTTGGGTGGATGCAGACATGTGCGGGAATCTCCAACTTTGGAGCAGCGCGAGGGCCCCGTCATGAGGAGGAAAAACTGGGTGGACTTAATGGCAGGCGGGAAATGCAGATGGATATGGGATATGGGATGTGGATTATGGGATGGAAAGGGTTGGGTTGGGGCTAGGTTTCTGTGCTTAGGGGTTTTATTTCATTATTCTTGCTTGTTTCAGGTTGTACTTAGTTAGGGTTGAGGGGGAGGTTATTTAAACTGCACCCTCAACCCAGAGGAGAGGAGGAGGGGAGATCACATCACATCATATTGGATCATCATAGGTTTTGGAAGGATCTATAATCTCAATTCTCTATCTCTCAGTCAAAGGGTGAACAGTTGCACTCAGGGTTTACAGAAGCAAGGGACCAATAACTTCCAAACTTGGGAACCATTAAAGGAGAAGTACTCTTCTGAATTCCACAGCGCCAAAGGAACATTACCTTTTCCTCCACAGAAGCAGAATGCAACAAACTCAGCAATGGACAACTGGAATATCAATGGATAAACTTACTCATACACAAACTGTGGAGAAGACCAAACCTTCCCAGCCTTCACTTGATTGAAAACAAAGGTCTAGATGACAAAATAAAAAAATCTGGGAGTAACTCAAAAACTAAATTCATTGATTTAGACAAAGTGACTCAGAGAAGACTTTTCAAATGAGTTAATCAGAATTTGTCTGATCAATTCCAACAAAATGGTTACAGACGGTCTCACCAAGGCTTCCAACAAATCATCACTGATTTGACTTATCCATCATTTTAGTACCTAAATCTCCTGGAAATTGAATCAAGGAGGGGTGTTGAGTATACTATTTTGTACCAAGTTAAAGCCCGCAATCTCCAGACAGGGATGGAGATACCCCACTCTTGGATGAGCCAAAATCAGAGAGCATATAATCTAACACACTGGCTTGTGATGGAAATGAAGCAAATCTTAAGGAGCTTCCCTCATCTGCTCCTCATTATTCTCAGTTCCTTTCATCTTTTCATTTCATTCTCTCTTGCATTACCCTTACAACTCAATCTACATTCCCATAGATGACTCTTCCACCACTACACCAAAGGACTGAAAATTGGTAATATCTGATTCAACATGCATGAAATTTAGACCTCAACTAAATCTCTGGACCAACAGATTACCTCACTCAAAACAACCATACGGTGTCAAGGTCACTTCATCATAGCTCAGTAGATCAACCTCAACAAGTAAAATCATGTCCAGTATTTTTATGAGAAGTAACATGATTGTGGCTCATCTTTCATTAACCCAATTAAGGCCTGTCCTCACTAACATGCTGGATCCAACTTTGTGCTGAACATTCAACTTATTTCACTCTCATTGCTGTTTTTTAAGATTCTCATATGACGCTACTACATCTTGTTTCGTGTATTGTTCATCAAGCTAAACCATTTCCTTTTCTTCTGGTTTGAGATGAACTCACCAGTGGTTCTGGTTTTTAGCAATCTCAACTCTTCCAAAATTAATATATGTATTGAAGAGGTTGGAAGTGAGAAGTGGAAATAAATAGATGAAGACAGAATGTATGGTATATCTAATGAGTTTAGAGGTGGAAGGAAGTGGGAAGCCAAGGGTGGATGGTGTGGTCCCACATGGATTGTATTTGGCATGAAACTTTATATACTTCATTTGAAAATCCTACCTATCTTGCAGTAAATACAAAATTTCTTAGGTGAAATAAGTGGTTTCTTTTTTGTTTTAATGGGTTTTTTGAAATTGGGGTATTTCACCAACAAAACAACATTGAAAAATTGCAGGTTTTCTAACCCTGATCATACACCCCAATATAGGGAGGGGTTGGAGGTGTTTTTTCTGTGGTATATCTAAAAAATCTTGTAATCATTAGTTTCCTTTCATTGGTTGCTTTTTTTTCTTTTGTTCTTAAACATTTTTTTATTACCCCACCCACCAGCAGCCACTCTATGAGCTCAAAGTTTGGAGCTGGAGGTGAATTTTGATTTAACCTTGGAACACTATGGTTGTTTTGAAACTTGCAAGTAGATGCCTTTCAACTTCAATTCACCTTGTACCAGAATTCCAATTTATTAGAGTTTATCAAAGTTAGCAAACCTGCAATTAGAAACCCGCCATTCTTTTTACCAAACCCACCATTTTTGATGGCAGGTTTCTGAAATACACATACTCCCTAACTGGTGTATTTCAAAATGGCAGGTTTCATGAAAATGGTGGATTTCCAAAATCAAACCCGCCTGTACACCTGACATTTATGAATCATAATCCATCCATTATACAACACATCTAAAACACCCATCCCCATCAGCAAATCCATACCGGTCGCATCTCCATTGCATCACACACATCTTGTCTCCATTGCTTCACATCTCTATTGATTTTCACATCTCCATCTTCACAAAAATGAAATCCCATCATCATCTCATCACCGCACATCACATCACCATTGTTCTCAACATGTACAATCAAACATCCTGCCAGCAATTTGAAAATGCAAAAAAGCTGACTGAACTTTTTCTACTGTTTGACTCCCATTCAGACTCTGATTCAAACTCTGATTTGGAATCAAATTGGTTGGCTTTGAATACTCTGTTGGAAAAGCAATACATGGTTCCAAGAATACACACCCTCCACAACCCTATGTACAAAAGGCAAAAGCTTCATTTCATCCCCAACTTAATCTTCCAGAAACTATTCCAAATGTTGTTGCCTTCATTCATGAAACTTTTGGAGATGATTGAAGACCACCACAAATTCCAGAACAATTCTTGGAATCCTCAAAGCAATCCAGCCATCCAACTTGCTTTTGCTCTTTGTAGGTTGGGATCAAATGGAAATGGAGTGGCCATCCATCAATTGGAAAATCTCTTCTCATTCAGTTGTGGAAGCATTGACTTATACACCAAAAGAGTCATGATTGCTATCCTATCTCTCCGTTCCTCAGTCCTTTCTTGGCCAACCAAAGAAGAATGCAATTAGATATCTCAAGTAATGGAGACCAAAGGCTTTCCTGGTTGCATTTGAAAGAAATTATGGTGCTAAACCAAGACCACTACATTTCATGAATGACAAAAAAATGCAAAGCTGGTTAGACATTTCAGATGAGGTATACAAAAAGAATCAAAGAAATGAAACCAACAAAGGCAATGGCTGATTTCAATCAATCAGCCCTCAATCAATTCAGAAGACAAAAAGTCGAGCTAGATAACATGATAACTCATGGAAATAATCAGAATTGTATCATTCAATCAATGAGCTGAGCACTCTGAATTGAACTGCATACATATGAGGTTGGTCTTGAAGGATTTTTTAGACAGTCCTTGACCTGCTGGATGGATCCACGCTTTAGTTCTGTAAAGTAATTGAGTTATTGTCTCAAAGCTTGAGGAGTGTTGAATTTGATTTACCAGCTGTGTGATGTCTTGGCGCGATGGGAATTGTATTTGGAGTCGTGAGAGAGAGATGAATGATGAAAGGAAGATCCTGAGCAATGAAGAGTGGTGGAGATGAAGATGAGAAGATGGTACAGATGATCAGCAAGCTGGAGGCGGGAGAGTACTCCTGGAACATAGGAAGACAGGCTGGCTTGGAGTCAAACTTCATATTTGAAGTATTGACACTGTAGCTGGCGTTCCACTTCACAGTCTGAGAAAGTATAGGTCCGCGTTAGTCCAGGGCTTGTATTATTACAACATCCTCCCTCAATTCAATGCTCCAATAACTATTCACTGACATGATGTACCAGTGTAATCACCAAGTTTTTATTAGCGGCTTTTGTTAATCAATCAGCAACCATCTCTTCTGATTGCATGAGTTGAATTTCAATTGATTCTGCTTCAATGTCTTCTCTCAGTCCTTTGGTCTTTAGATAAATGAATTTTGTTTTGGAATTGCATCCGAAATTTTTAATTTTATTGTTGAGCCCCTTGTTATCAATTAGATGGATGCTTGGAGTAATTGGTTTTCTCCAGAGTTCTTTGATCAGTTGGTTGATCCATCTGAATTCGAGTTGTCCATCATTTAGAGCATTACATTCAGCTTCAGTTGACAAATAAGTGATGTTGCATTGTCTGCAACTTGTCCAATACAACGGTGAGCCTCAAAAGAAACAGATGAATCCAGATTGAGACCTTCTTGTGAACGGATTGTCTTCCCAGGTGGAGTCACTTTAGCATACCAGGTTGGGTGAGTCATTTTTCTTGGAGATGAGGAGAGATTGATCCTTTTTTTTTTGCTACATATCCCCAAACCTTGAGTACTTTGCGCCAGTGATTGATACCAGGCTTCTCTGAGAATTGAGCCAGTGAGGACATTGCAAAGCTGATGTCCAGCCAAGCTAGTCCGGCAATGAAGTTAAGTCTACCAATCGGAGATTGGTAGTTGAAATTGATTTTTCTGAATTTTTCTTGTTCTTCTTTGGTCGCTGGTAGGAGATGAATACCTGGGGTGAAAGGTGTACTAGAGATTGACTTAGACTCCAGGAAATTTAATTCTTTCAGCCCCTTTTTAATGTGAAGATGAAGAGATAGTCTAACTGCATTCTTTGTTTGTTCAACTTTCATTCCAAGTAGCGTGTTGGTTTTGTGACATGATGAGTTCTTGAACTTGCTGAGGAAAGCTTCCTTGAATTTATTCACATCTCCGACCACCAGGAGATCATCCACATGCACAAAAAGTTCTGATTGGCCATCTTTACCAATTTAAAGACATGGGTCCGCGTTGGAAGGGGTGAACCCTTGAATTTGAATCTAATTTCAAAGCATCTTGTACCAGTTTTTTGGTGCTTGCTTTAGTCTGTAAAGTGACTTATTTAGCTTGAGGATTGGTGTTTTCCTTTTTAACCAATGGGACAATGGATGAAAACCTCCTTGTCAAGTGGAGCATGTAAAAACACACCCTTGACATCAAATTGAAACATAGGAAGATCTTTTTCAACAGCGAGAAGAAGAACGGCTTGGAGTGATGCGGCTTTACCAGTTGGGGCGTATGTTTCAAAGTAATTGATCCCATACCTTTGACTGAAGCCCTGAACACACACTCTTGATTTATGAACTA